>JAPZDZ010001684.1:0-12293 GCA_029783805.1 Acanthurus tennentii | reverse complement strand
TCTAAGTTTCTGACTGGCTTCTAGTGAGTCCGGAGCGAGTGAGATGCAAGCTACTTGAATTTCTCATGTGTTTGTAATCCTGAGCAAAATGGTGACCCATGATGAGCCACTGTTGTGCTTGTGGTCCTGAGACTTTTTGAATATTTTGGAGCACAGAGAATATTCACCTGGCTGATCTTGAAACATTTCCTTTGACTTGCGTTCACAGATTTTTGATTTATTGTGCAACGTCTCCTGCGCTTGCACGCCATAACATGAAACTGATGAGCCATTTGACGGTTGATCCAACAATAGCACAGTTCATTACTGCTGTTATTGCGACAGCCCTGCTCCGGAATGAAGTAATACATGAAAAACACTGTAAGAGATGTTATGATACCTTTTCATTTGACTTCCTGTGTGTGTGTTATACGTGTTTATTTTTCTACAATGCTGCATCATGTTAGACAGACAGTCTGCAAAAAGGTTTGTTCTGTGAAATAATGTGCAGACAATCTCACAAATGCTATCACTGTAAGTTCAAGGAGGTTAAATCAGTTACAAAAATACATGAATTTAAATGGAGCTCACCCAGAGGGCGCTGTGTAAAATCATCTGGAAATCATGAAAGGTTTTTTATCAGCAACTTCTTTTATGAGTTTACATCTGAATGTGTTTTTTTATTTGTTGGAATTTGTTAATATTCTTTCACTTGGGCGACCTGATCGAGCACAAAAAGCTCTGATGCATTTCCATCACTTAACACTCGAGTGTCGGACTGAAACACACCTGTAAAAAATATGTGGAAAGGCGTTTTAAGCCACCTTCAAATGAGGCTTCACTTTGTGACTTTTATTTGCAGAAGTGTGGTTACTTAAAATCAGTCCTGATGCAATCCAGAAATGTCAAAAAGGCAGATTTGTGCTGTTAGTCTGCACAAGGTCTTACAAAGGTTCAAAATAAGTAACATTCAGAATGAAAACACTATGCCTATGAATTCTGTTATTGTCTTTGTACATGATAAACAATTCTCCTATTTATTTACTAATTTCTTTCAGTTATTGCAGATCTTGTTCGTAGTTACAGATTGTTTCTCTGCGGACCAAACAGAATGTGAACATATTCTGAGTTCAGCGCACAAACAGAAACACACGCACAACTTCGAGTTTTATACTCGGAGACACGATTTCACGTGTTTTTAATGTCGACTCCTGACCATCATTACGTAGAGAATCTGCATGTGGCACCATCTTGTGGATTTTCTGCAGTTGTAACAGAAGGTGCAGAGCGGACAGGAGAAGCACAAGTGTTTGATTCTTTCTGTGACAGAAAAAAAAGATGCTAATTTATTCTCAGATCCTTTTGTTCATCTCATTTCTGTTGTATAAATGTTTGATATGTTGAATGAATCCTGTTTTTGGTAACTTTCTTCAGTCCTTTGTAATTCAAAGTTGACTTTTCTACTATAGTGGAAAGGAATGATACTAACGTTTATAGTTTCAAATTATATGTCATGTAGCTAAACATATTTATGTTCATATTTTGTTCTGTCATATTCTTATTTAATATGACAGAACAAATCAGCAATTTTTAAGTTTGAATTCGAAATATTAAGTCAATGTTTGTGTAAATATGAGTTTTATTTATTCCTTAACCTTTTTTTAAAGAAAAGAATCTTTAAACAAAAAGGTTATTTGACTTATTTTTAAATTAAAAAAGCAGTTATTTTACTTAATGGAAAATGGAAATTGAAAATATTGGCTGTGAAGGAAAGCTTGTAGTTGGTGGTGTTACTGTCTTCTGATTCATATTAACATAATTACAGTCGTATTTTTTTCCGAGGTTTTAAATCAACAAAGGTATTAAAAAAATATTCACTTTGGTTGTTACGAAAGGCTGAGTGATTTCCTGAACAAAATAAAGATTGATAACAGTAGGAAACAGGCCTTTCTCAAGCACTGACAAATAGCAGTGGAGATACAGAAAATCTTCTCTGCTATCATTAATACTGGAATCATGTTATATGCAGATGACTTAACTCTGTACATTTCTGTGAAAATCAAAGGACAAGAAGTAAATTCACACAATAAAAGCATTTTAACCCAATGTTGTAAATGTTGTCATGTTGTTTTCTCAAACAATGCAAGCACAGAGTTCCTCATAAACTACACATGAACAACACTTCAGTAAGTTTCCAAGAATTTTAAGGTTTCTGTCTTCAATCTGTGATTTCACTGACGGAGGCATCACAGTCTTCTTCATAAGTAGAGACAAATATGTGATGAATAAAAAAATGATTACATTTTTGGATCACCTGATGGCACTAATACAGAAAATATAGCAATTGCTGCATGTTTTTAGTGAATAGAATCACCTGTATTTCATCCTTTTTGTCCCTTTAATCAGATCTCCTTAACTGCCATTGTTAAAGGTGGTAGAATCTGTATAATGGCTGTACAGGAATTGCTGTAAACGTTGCTAATTGTACTTGTTTGCTGAAATGGTCGCCTCACTGATACTGTGCTCTGCTGCTGTGCTGGGTGTAAACTAATAGTGCAAACATATGCAAATGATCTCTGCTGCTTTTTTGAGATATTTTTGTCAGGATGTGTGGTGAATCATGTCTAACAAATAGACTTCTTTTTAACCACAAGAGGGAAGTTTCATCATTACTTTCAGTTCCTGAAAGACTGAGACACAGCTTCTAAGACAAAAATGCTATCAGAACCTCATCAGTCTCCACAGAGCAAACAGATGATGGCTTCATTGGAGTTAATCCTCATTTTTGTGCTTCTGTATGAAGGTAATTGCTCTGATTTATTAAAGACAATCATATTTTTTAGAAAGCAATATCAGCCATATATTTAAGTTATTTTTTTGGAATTTTAAATTGTCTCTAAAACTGTTGATAACATCATAAAAAAAGGTTTATAAAATAAGATAAAACAAGAAAGGCTTGGTGCGCAGAATGACACGCTAGAGGGTGATCAGGCTAACGAGTTTACAATCTTTGATCTCCACTGGACAACTCAGCTTGAAATGTTGTTATATAAATTTTTTTTTATATAACAAAAACTTAAACCTATGGAAATTATATATATATAATAGATATGTATATATATATATATATATGTATATGTTGTGTCTTCAGTAGAAAAGTAAAAGACACTGACAAACATTTTTTTTGTTTGTTGTCAGTAATAAGAATATGAAACAACACCAGATGAGGCTGATGAGTAAATCCATGTAAAAGTTGTTTCATCAGTGTTAATCAGTAATATATTAATGTTATAACAAGAGAGATATGTAAGTACATATGTTAATGTATGTGTTTGTGTGAGTACAAGTTACCACACAACTTTTACTGTTTGTTCTAACGTCACCCTTCAGGTTTCAGGTTCAAGTCAAAGACAACACACACATATAGTGTTTACATGATATTTACCTTCATTTACGTGCAGTATAATACAAAGTGGGTTTCAATCTCCTCGTTGTCATGCATTACATCATTATTCACAGAACTTGTCTTTATTTTCTCTCCAGTGGGAATCAGTGAAGAATCCATGTCTGTTTACGAAACACCTGGGCATGATGTCACTCTGTCATGTGGCGGTTTGTCATCCATGGACATAACATGCTCCGATGTTTCATGGTTTTACAACAGAGACTTTGTTCCCACAGTCACTGAGGTTCAGAATGGAAGTGTAGACATGAATTCAACTCGAGCTGCCAGACTGAGTCTGAACTCTGTCTGTTCTTTGGTAGTTCATGAAATTACTGCTGAGGATGCTGGTGCTTACACCTGTCGGCAGGGGAGAAACCGTGGTGATCAAAAAAAAACATATACCAGCATTTATCTGGGTGTTCTCACAAGTGAGTCTCTTTATAGATTATATAAATACAGATTACGGAGAAGGATGTCTTGATTTGGTTTTTGGATAAAAAAAATGTTTATTGGTTCCTAGCTTAACTCCTTTCCAGTTAAAATTTTCTCTTGTTTTCTCTCAGTCTCTCCATTACAACCAGATAATGATCCAAACAGGGATAATGAAGTCATATTGGAGTGCTCTCTGTGGAGATTTAGAGGACTCGGCACTTGTAAACCGAATAGCATCCGCTGGGTGAATGAGACAGGAACGATGCTGCTTGATGAAGATGCCAAGTACAAGTTCCTCGGACAGATAAACTGTGTCTCTCGTCTAAAAGTGAAGCATCAGAGTGGAAACAACAGGACATTCACCTGCCAGGTGGTTAATCAGAGCAAAGTGGAGATAGAGGCCGAGTATCCACCTGTCTCTTTGGACATCGAAGAAGAGGATAAAACTGAAAAATCTCAATCAGGTGAGATAAAATAAACCGACCAGATACAAAATACTGACTGCTGGTTTCTCAAAGACTGACATTGTGGAATTTATGTGTTTTTAATAGCAAGCACATAAAAATGGAAACATCTTCAGTGTTGTTATGTCCTTCACAGATATATTTGATAATTTTGCTCAGCAAGAAATTAAATATTTTACTTCTTCACTAACTGGCATGTTGTTTAAAATGGTGTTTAACAGTTTCCACAAATCAGCCTCTGAGCACCATCATGTGGACTCTGAGAGTAACAGCACTGATCCTGATGATTGGAATCACTGTTCTTGTCATCAGAGACAGAGGTGAACAAGTTCAGACCACACTTTGGTATTTCTGCTACTATATGCAAATCGAATGTTTAACATTTTATGCCACTTTTGTTTCAGGGTTCAGAAAACCTGCTGATGAGAACAGTGTAAGTTTAAAAATAACCAGCATACTTTGCAAAATGAAAGAAGTCAGTTTGGTTTTTACGGGAATCTGTTTCTTCTATGAAATCAGAGGCTTCAGTCTTTGTGGTAGAAACTTCAACAGTTTATTGTCTTAAATCTAATGTGTTTTGTTGTTTTTTTACAGGTTCATTTCAATGGAGATGAAGTCACTTATGAAAATGCAGAAGCAGGTCCTGCTGCCACGACACTGCACTGATCAACGACTTCAACATTTACCTGACAAAACCAAATCAGAGGCACTTTCTCCAGCGCTGACAAAGAGCAGAGAAGATACAGAATCTCCTCTGCCTTCATTTATATTGGAAACATGTTATACGCAGATGACTTAACTCTGTACATTTCCGTTAAATTTAAATATCTAGAAGTATAAAAACATATTAATCCTGTGTTTTAAGTGTTGTCATGTTGCTTTCTCAAACAATGCAAGCACAGAATTCCTCATAAACTACATCTCAACAACACTTCAATCAGTTCCTAAGAAATCTGATGGTAACTGTTTTTCAGCTGCGATTTCAGTGATGGCTGAAGCAACACAGTCTTCTCCATAAGTATAAAGCATCAACAAATTTTGAAAATACTTAAAAACTCAAAGAATATCCCAAAATTATCCAGAAATTGCCAAAGTAGTTACCAAAAGAGTTTTATCCAGCGTGAGTTCACCAAATTATTATATTTGGGGATCATCTAAGAACAGCACCGGCACAGAAAATATAGCTGAAGGTGCTACATGTTTTTAGAGAATAAAACGACCCAGATTTCATTCTTTTTTTACCTATAATCAAATCTGCTTAGCTGCCATTGTCACAGGCAATGCTGTAAATGTTGTTCCATTGTACTGTTTGTAAAAATGGTCACCTGACTGATGCTGTGTTCACCTGCTGTGAGGTGTGCAAACAAATTGTGCAAACGGCTGCCCACATACATTATGATCTCCACTGAATCTTCTGGATGTTTTTGACAATCTGGTTGATGATAAACAGAGTTTTCTTAAGCAACAAGAAGGAAGTTTCATCATTACTTTCAGTTCCTGAGGCTACTGAGACGAATTGCTATCAGGACCTTGTCCATTTCCACAGAACAAACAGACGATGGCTCCTTTGGAATTATCTATCATTTTTGTGCTTCTGTTTGAAGGTAATTGCTGTGATTTCCTTTGGTTGGTAAAGACTCATAATTTTTAGAAAGCAATATCAGACATATGTTTAAGCTCTTTTCTCTGAATTTAAATTCTTTTTTAAATTTTAAATTATTAATAACATTGCAAAAAAGGGATTTCAAATCAGAAAATTAAGCAAATAAGCAAATTAAGCCTAATGCTCAAGCTTAATGCACAGAATTGCACTCACACTAGAGGATAATGAAGTTAATCATTTTACAGTCTTTGACCTTTCACCAAACAATTCAGCTTGAAATGTTGCCCAACAGCCACTGTTTCCTCCTTTTTATATAACATTAAACAGAACCTATAGCGATTATATATGGTATGTGTCTTCAGTAGGAAGCTCAAAGACACTGAAAGATATTTTTTGTTTGTTTTTTACAAGTAAAAAGAATTTAAAACAACACAAGACGAGACTGAATTAAAGAAAAAAAAAATTCTCTTTTTTAGGATGAAAATCAGTGTGGAAGCTGCTACTTGTGCATGTGTAAATGTGTGTGTGTTGTGTGTATATCAGTAATTTATTTATGTAAATGCATTAGATAGATGTAGGTACATATGTTTTGTATATGTACGTGCGTGTGTGAGTAGAAGTTTCCACACAGTTTTAACTGTGTGGTCAAAAGGTCATCCTTCAGTGTGGCAGGTTTTGGGTTTTGGTCAAAGACAACACACACACACACACACACACACAGAGTTTTATATGATATTTACCTCTATTTAAATGCAGTATTAAACAAAATGGGTTCCCAGCTCCTGGTTGACCTCTTCAATAATGTTTCCTCACTTTACTAATTTATACACAGGCTTCTGTATGCGTACACCAAAAGGAGCAGCACCATCTAGTGGCCATGAGGGACAATTACATAATTTTTCCATTTGTCTCCATGTTATGAGCAGTTGGGTAATTTCTTCACACCACAAATTATGTCAGTTAGCCAGATTTAACGACCACATTTAAAGCTTTAAAAAAAACCTTTACAGCCTGTTTAAAAGATGAGATGACAGTGTCAGATTAGAAAAGAGAAAATTAAACCAGTTGGTACTAAAAGTATCTTTAACTTGGACAGAAGTTGAAAGAATATGATAATAAATGAGTAAAGTTGTGGTGCAGATTGTAATGAGGCTTTAGTACCAAAGGAAATTGAAATTATGTTCATGTTGATAATTAATTTACATGCATTTTAAACTACTTCGCACATGTCAAGAAATGTGTACAAATGGTATTAAAGGATACCTTATGTACATTAAATATGACCCTACATCCAGGAGAAAGTTAGCTTAACTTAGATTAGCATAACGAATGGACACAACTAACCGGCTTCACCCGAACGTGTCTTAATCCCATCTCCCAACCAAAATGGAGCAATTCACAGTTTTCCAGCAGATAACCTTGGATTGAACGAGAGACCATTGACTCTGTTTGCAAAAAAGACATGTTGTGGTTGACTGAGGGTTTCTGTTCTTGATTTTTGCTTGTATCACCAGGGGAGACTGATAAATAGGTAGAAGCAGATGAGCTGTACATCTTTCGTTACACTTATGTGCAATTCAATTATTTGACTGATAACATGTAAATGTTAAAGTTCATAATTTCTGATGTATTTCTATGTTAAGGGTAACATCAAAAAAATAAAAATCAGCACACTGTGAGAAACTGGGCAACATCAGCCTCATGCAGTGACTCTATTTGGCTAATTTTGAGTCCACAGAAAAGACAATGTCATAAAATGATCACATCAGTCGGCTGCTGTTACAGTTAGTGAGGACTTTCATTTCCGTGGCAGCTTGTGCAAGAAAAGGTCACAGAAAACAAAAGAAAAAAGTAGAAGTGACACATTCAGTCTTTGGGGTTGCAAATATAAAGAACCAATCAAGAACTGGACAATAATTTTTGTTTTTGCTTTTTCTTATTATTTTTTATAATAAGATAAAATCTATATTTTAACTGTTTAATGTTAACACAGATGTTTTTATTTGCAATGTGTCATTACCCACAGAACATATTTTTATTTCTCTATATCAGGAATCAGTGGAGACACCATCGTGATCTACAAAAAACCTGGACAAGATGCCACTCTGCCCTGTGGCGGTTTGACGTCCACTGACTTAACATGCTCCATTGTGACATGGTTTTACCACAAAGAGCGATCGGTCGCTTTCACTGTGGTCCAGAATGGAATTATTGTGCAGAAAACAGCCCGATCTGCCAGACTGAGTCTGAACTCTGACTGCTCTTTGGTCATCAATAACATCATGGTTGAGGACGCTGGGGCCTACACTTGTCGGAAGAACAGTGGTCAAGATAACTCTGTGTATCTAAATGTTCTCTCAGGTGAGTCCGTCTCCTTAAAACCTCACTAAACAGAATATAAAGGTGATATATAGATCATGGTTTAAAATTTAAAGATTATGCTCCTTCATTTATAATAAAAAAGGAACAATTCTTCAGTTTACTCTGACTGACACCTCAATATGCTGATTAACAATCTTTAACATTTTCCTCTATTTTTAAATCATATTTTGACTCACTGAAAGGTTTTGATTTCATTTGGCTCAGTCGAGCTTCAGTGAATCAGTGATGAAAAATGATCAATAAAAAGTCATTTCAAACATTTTTTACGCTGACTTTAATGTTTTCTCCTGCTTCTCTTTCAGTCTCTTCATTTTCAGCTGACACTGATCCAAAGGGGGATGGTGAAGTCATATTGGAGTGCTGCCTGTGGAGATACAGAGAACTTCAACCTTGTGAAAAGAAAAGTGTTTGCTGGGTGGATGAGAAAGGAGTGATGCTTCTTGATGAAAATGCCGAGTACAAGTTCCTCGGACAGACAAACTGTGATTCTTATGTGAAAGTGAAGCATCAGAGTGACAACAACAGGAGATTCACTTGCTATGTGCTTAATCAGAACATACTGGCGATAAAGGCTGAGTACACACCTGTCTCTTTAGACATCGAAGAAGAGGATCAGACTGAAAAATCTCAATCAGGTGAGATAAAATGAAACCGATCAGATACAAAATACTGACTGCTGGTTTTTCAAAGACTGACATTGGAGAATTTAAGTTTTTTTAATAACAGGCAAATAAAAATGGAAACATCTTCAATGTTGTTATGTCCTTCACAGATAAATTTGATAATTTTGCAGAGCAAGAAATTAAAGATGTTACTTCTTCACAAACTGACATGTTTTTTAAAATGGCGTTTAATAGTTTCCACAAATCAGCCTCTGAGCGCCTTCATGTGGATTCTGAGAGTAACAGGACTGATCCTGATGATTGTAACCACTGTCCTTCTAATTAGAGACAGAGGTGAGCAAGTTCAGACTACAGTTTTGTATTTCTGCTACCATACACAAATCAGATGTTAACATTTTATGCCACTTTTTTCAGGGTTCCGAAAACCTGCTGATAAGAACAATGTAAGTTACAGTACAGTACTTTATTGTCCTAACAGTGAAATTTGTTTTTATAGCTTGCACACCAGTTTACACACAATGTAATAGGTACACAGGTACACTGCCCACAAGACAAAAATGGCACTTAGTTTGACAGTTTAGGATTAGTGTTGACCTTTTTTTTTTTGTTCTTGTGACATTTAGATAGAGATGGTGGTCTGTGTGGTGTAGTCAGATATGATATGCTGATAGGCTATGACTGAGTTATTGTCGTTGAGAAGTGCGAGTATGACTGTGTTGTCAGAGTATTTGAAATATTTGCTAATATGTGAAAAGCTGGTGCCGGCATTCATTCAAAGGGGAACAGGAAGGGGCCGAGTACACAGCCTAGGGGGACTCTGTGAACCCAGTGGATGAGAAGTGGTGGGACATTAAGATGGAGAAGTTTCTAGATCATCTGGTGTTGCTTTATGGTGTTAAAGGCAGAGCTGAAGTTGATTAACGGGATGCAGATGGAACTGCGGGGAGATTCCAGGTGCTGGAGGAGAGAGTGAAGAAGGCATTCAACAGCATCCCCGGATCCCCTCTTGAACCAGAAAGCGAACTGGTAGAGGTCCAGACGTGGTCTGACAGCTTGAAGGATGGAGTTTAGAGCCAGTTTTTTCTGGCATTTCATTAGGATTGGGGTAATGGGCGGGTATTGATTGATTAGTGATGGGTGGGGTTTCTTGGGGACTAGAATGATTGTTGATGTCTTCCATAATGGCAAAACTGTCGCAATCCTGAGTGATTCCCATAATCAGTGAATCATAATCAGGGTGAATTTAAAAAGTAACCGGCATACTTTAGGAAATAAAAGATGTCAGTTTGATTTCTACTGGAATCTGTTTCTTCTTCTTTCTATGAAATCAGAGGCTTCAGTTTCTCTGGCAACAATTTATTGTCTTGAATCTAATTTGTTTTATTGTTTTTCACAGGTTCATCTAGCTGGCAATGAAGTCACTTATGAAAATGAAGAAGCAGGTCCTGCTGCTACGACAAGGCACTGAGTAACGACTACAACAACTAATCAAAATGTGTGATCAAAGCTTTGCGTTAAAATGATGATTTCATGTTTAGTTTATATTGAAACTGTTTTTCTGTGCCATTAACAAGCAGATGTTGTTCGATTTGAGATAGCAAATTATTCCCACTTTAACTAGAGATTGTGCTCACATCAGCTGTTTTTTCAGGTCATCATCAGGTCAAAATTCTGTCCAGTGTTTTGGTTTATAGCTATATTTTTTTTCTTATATTCCTTATAGTTCACATCTTCTGCTAATGGACCGAGTTTTCAGCCTCTCAAAAGGAAGTTTATCTTCACTTCTGTTGCTAAGTGCTTGATTATGTGCAGATTGCTTTCAATTATTGTCTTTGTAAATTGAATTTTAAAGTGCAGTCTAGACCTGCTCTATATGTAAAGTGTCTAGACATGACTTTTGTTGTCATCTGGCACAGTTTAAATAAAATTTGACTTTAATGAGCAACAGTTAGCATGCTAACACGCTTAACTTTGATGTGTGTGTTTGTAGCCTCAGGACAGTCTCACAGAGCTGAGATCACGGCTGGAGACCTTTAGACTTGTTAATATGTTCATGATTTCTCACTAAATGCCACTTCCTCTTTGGCTGCACCACTGAAATGACAGTAATCTATCAAATCATGATTTTCATTAATTATGTATTTTGTCATTTATTAAACTGTCAAATGCATTCCAACAAAATTAAAAATAATCATAAAACTTTTTATTATTTATGTACTTCCATTTATTTTCCAACAAAGATGGAAAACGAGAAGTTATATCTCAGCAGTTTGCAAATAGCAGTGACGTAGGTTTCAGCTCTGAAGTCCTGAGAGGAAACTATGTCATCATGCAGAAACTCACATCCGGTTCAAGAACATTTTCAGAAAAACAAAAACTTGTACTGGTTCTGTTTGAGTCCGAGGTTCATCAAAGTGAGGAAGACAAATTGACTAAAAAGAGATTTCTTTTTGTAGTAAACTGCTACAAACTGCAGTTTTAATTTAACGACAATGGTCATGAACAGCCTGTTAGGAAGAAGCATAGTGGTTTTAGTCTGAGTGTTGGTGTGTGTTGCTGTTTCTTAGGTTATTTTAACTCAGCTAGTTAACCACAAAGAGGAAACAACATGAACATGTATAAATTTACACTTCTGAGGAAATTCTCACAAACATCGTCCTGTTGATGGCAAAGAGACACAGAATGTTTGTACTGGAATTAATCCTCATTTTTGCGCTTCACTTTCAAGGTAATTCTCTTTTTTTATTTCACTGGTTATCAGAACTTTACAGAGATGTTTGTAAGAATCAGAAAAAGGCAGGAAGCGGTCAAAGAAGTCAGGTTAATAAACTTTTTGGGCAGTAAATTAGCCAGTAGTTAAAGGAAATGAGGATAGTTTTTATTCTTAGATTCTTAAATGTAAAAAGACTTGAGCCAATGCAGATGTTAGTGACAGAACAGTGATGATGGAACAGTCTGTCTGCTGCCTGTGTTCTCCTTGGTTCCTTCAGACAAATGAAAGAACATTCAAATATATACAGATTATATGTATGTGACAGGTACAAGAATACATGAACTTACTTTATGTCACATTACAACACTAAAATGTCTGAAAACAACAATATTTGTGTACAAAATGTTGTTGTGTTGAGTTCTTACATTATTCTGATTGTTTCCAATAACTCAGAGAATTTTGCTTTTAAAGAGTCAAACAAACAGAGTACCTCAAATGTCACACACAATAATAATAATAGAGGCAAAAACAGGAACAGGAGAACATCACATAGCGCCCCCTGGTGATGAAGTTAGTTCAGTGCCAATGTGATTCTTAATGAGAACTGATACAGAGAGGACAGAGAAGAGGCCCAGCAGGTTGAACAAAGAAA
>JAPZDZ010001667.1:0-16110 GCA_029783805.1 Acanthurus tennentii | reverse complement strand
TATAGGTGATAGGAGCCTGACTCATAAAGGCTAAAAATGCCTTCAGTTTTGTAATGAAATGAAAAAAATACAAACAAAAAATATCAAATAATAATATTAAGCCAAAATTGGATTTGTATTTAATTTTTATTTGAGGGTCCGGCCCCCAAGGTGACTGTCCGGTAAAATTCTGGCCCTCTGACAAATATAGTTGCTGACCTCTGGTCTAACACCTCTTCTCTATTGATACCTTTTACTGTGTCCTTATATGGTTGAAATATCGTCTCTGTTTGCTAATGTGGTGTATTAGGCTATGACCTTATTTGATCTGAAATGCTTTCATTATCCAAGGACCACTGTGGCTTATGTTAAGGGGGACAGAAGTTTATACCTTTGAGGTATTTTCCTGTTATCAAGAATAGACTTCTTTGTATCAGTGTCACAATGGCCAAGGGAGTAGATGTTTTATGGCATTAAGACTTTTCCTGTTATCAGGAGTGGGAGACATCAAAAGCAGGGTTCATGGAACAGACAGAACTTTCCCATATCGAATACAATGATTGGAAGGGTTCCACCTGTTTAAAGGTGCATATTTTTGGGTAAGATGTAAGCTTTGTCAGGCCTATATAAGTGACATGTTTGATCTGTATGACAGAGATTCATATTGGCTTTGAAGCTCTCTCAGGCCGTCCGGAACACCTGATTGATACTGTACTTCTTTGTAATAAACTTCTTCATATGCAATCAAGTCAGTGTCAGCGGAGATTTCTTCATCATCATCAATACAGCATTGCTACAGAAAAGATACCACACTGCAAAGACCAAGGAATTGATGATTGATCCTGGGAGGAGGAGGAAGGTGCAGCACACCATATGCATCGGTAAGACAGAGGTGAAGAGGGTGGAAACTAGAGGATGACATTTTTTGGGAATTCCCGTGGGTCACGTGATTCCGCGGGAATCCCACGGGATGGGAGTCATTTTTTAATTAATCCCGTGATCGGGACGGGACGGGAAAAAAAGCAACGGGAGTGGGCAGGAGCGGGAACGACATTAATAGATGATCATTTTCAGCCGTGTTAAAAATCCAGATGAACAGATGCGTCCATTTTTGTAGTCGTCTTTCAGTGAGAGCCAACACTCTTTTGACCACGCTAGCAACACAAAAGAACTACAACGCTCGCTGTTGACATTCCGCAAAGAAACAGAGAAGTAGCGCGGAACGATTCACATGGTCTTTGGCAGCGTAGCTCAGTGAGTAGGGCAGGTGTACCATGTGCGGAAGTGGTGGTCTAAAGGCAAGTTTGATTCTGGCTCTGAGCAAAAAAAAAAAAAAGTGCTTTTGTTTTTTCCTATCTGGAGCTCATCTAACCACCGCTACTCCGCTACCACCACAATGGCAAGCATGTTACAGCACAAGACACACAGAAAGCTTCTACCCACAGGCCATCACACTCCTGAACAATACACCCAACACTGCCACCTCACCCTGCATCACCCCCCTGACTGTTACTTTATCTGTATCAGGGATTAAGCTATGTTGTGTTTTGTCTCGTTCATTTTCCTGTTTTTGATAGTCTTGTCTCCCTGTGTGTTGTCTCTATGTTTCCGTACTCCCTTTGTTCCTTTCTCGCCTGTTGTGATTACCCTGATGTGTTTCACCTGTGTCTTGTTGTCTCCCTGCCCTCATGTGTATTTAAGCTGTGCCTCCTTTCCCTCTGTGCCAGTTTGTCTTGTGTTCTTTGTAAGCGGCGTCCCAGCAATTCATATTGATTGACTTCCTCGTGTATGATCTTCTTCCGAGTTGAAAGTTTCCAGAGTATTGCCTGGAGATTTTGTACTGTTACCTTGAATTATTGTTTATAATGTATCGAAATTGTACTGGATTAAAGACCTTGAGACTGCTGACCCCTGTATGCTGTTCTGTATTATTGTGTCCACCTGCCTGTGAGTTCTTGACAATCTGTAGCAAAAAGCACAGAGTACTTTACTTTTTAAACTCAGTTTTTTTAACTCAAGTTTTTCTTAAATTCACTTATTTTTTTCTGCACCTTAATTTTATGCTAATTCATATTGTTGTTTATGTGAAGCTAGACCAGTAAAGTAAGAGTGTCATTGTTTGCTCTTAACCACTGTGTTTTTACAACATAAATGACAATAAACTTCTTGAATCTTGAATCTGCTCTTCACAGACATGCACTTGCTTTTTATCCTTTATTTTTTTTAAAAAAATAAATAAATAAATAAAATAATAATAAATAATAAAAAATCCCCCTGCCGGGGGACAGGTCCTATTGTATCTGTACCGTTTATTATTATTATTAGGGCCCGAGCACCTAAGCGGTGCGAAGGCTCTATTGTAATTGTACCGTTTTTTCTTATTATTATTATTAGGGCCCGAGCACCGAGCAGTGTGAAGGACCTACTGTATCTGTTGTGTTTTTTCTTTTTAGGGCCCAAGCACCTAGGCGATGCGAGGCCCTGTTGTAACTGTACTGTTTCTTTCTTATTATTATTTGTAGAACTTTCCAGCAGGGGAAGTTATTACCCTGTACATATATATATACATATATACATACATTTATATATATATATATATATATATGTTGACAGTTGTCACAAGGGGCAGTTTGTTTTAAGGCAGTTATGGTAGGGAGTTATCCCTTAAGTTTCGTTTTCATTTTAATTGATCATTAGGACCGTTACGCCTTGTCGGTATACAACCTAAATTAATGTGGTGGTAGTGTGTGATTGTTTCAACGTTTGTGTGGAATAAACAACCGAAAAGACACCCGAGTTGTTTCCGCCGTACTTGTCCTTAATAATTCAGATGGGAGTTTATTAAACTATAGTAAATAGTTTAGTAAAAAAGTTGGACAGTGGTAAACGAAGCCACAAGAGGAATTACACGAGCCCTGAGCGGAGAACGGACCCAGAGTCGGGGAAAGGAGCGGCCGTCTACAGTGCAACGCAATGGAATGGAGGAGTCTAAGCTAAGACTTAATGGGGCCATTAAAGGGCTGGTAGGTGAGACTGTGTGGACACTAAAGAAGCTACAGAGCTAATGAAGTGACTGTTTCTGTACATAAATGCTGCACCACGCTGATGCCGTCTATGCTAACTCGCTACGTTAAGAGAAGCTAACATTGCTTTGAGTGATTACTGACAGCACTGTGACTCTGTACGCAACACGACCACTAGCATCCAACTGAGAACGTTGACGTTAGTGATGTGAATTCAAGGATGATACGTTCATTTCGAACAAATTTTATGAGAGATTAAACTGAATCTTTTGATGGACTCTTTTGCACAAACAAATAAGATCTTTTGGACTAATCTTTTGGTGGAGTGATTTTAGTGATTCAGTTTAACTTTGGGAAACAAAATGGCGGACGACAAGCCAGATCTCAAGGGTTTAAAGCAGAGACACTCAAATGTGCAGCGGATCTTTATAACATGGTTAAACCGCCTCAGTGTCAGTGCTGGCCGTTTACGTGAAGTTGATTTTTCAGAGGAATTAACAAGACTGAGGGGGCACTATAATAGACTTCTTGACGCCAGTAATGAATATATAGATGCACGAGGGGAAAATAGGTCAAACAGGCGATGAAAGTGAGTCGCAGGACGCCCTAGCAAAGAGAGACGCCAGTGAGCCAAAGTTTTGTGAAACTCAGGATGCGGTCATGGACCTGTTGTGGTCCAAGTATGCAGGGCCAGACATTGACACCCTTGTAACACAGTTCAGGTCAGCTGTTACTCGAGTGGAGGCACTCTGAAAAGATAAAGCAGTGTTATGGGCACAGCAAAAGATTGAGAATGGTAAACTGGATAGAAAACTCCATGAACTTAGAGGACCAGTATTTTCTTGGTGAGACTATTGACCGCACGGAAAAGACAGATGGATGCTCTTTTTATCATTGAAAGGGGAGCAACTGATGGATGAATGGACATACCGACGTGTAAGAAAAAAGGACAGTGTAGAGCACAGTTATGTTGATGGAGATGCAGGTGGAGATAATGTGGTTGGTGAGCAAGTTGCATCAGCCACTGGCGGTCTTATGACTGCTGATGACATCACTTTTACCCAACCAGCAACCCTTGCTATAGCTACTTCACCTGTTAACATCCAGTCTACTGTTGTCACTCCACCCGTACCAGAGTATCCAGGCACAGGCAGAGCCTACAGGTTCATGCAGGAAACTTCACTTGCTAGACAGCAGTGATGAGACTATGAAAAATTAAATCAGACTGTTGTGTTGCGGAGATACTAACGATATCTTCAGAGAACTAGAAGACCGTTATGGTGATAAAGTGCAAACAGCAGAAGAGATCGTGTTGGAGCTACAGTCATGACCTGCTGTGAAGACTCATCAGCCACAGGAAAAATTAGAGTTGATCCTAGCAGTGGAGAGGGCAGCATTGGACCTCATAGACTTGGGTTGTGCAGATGCTATGCAGAACCAACTAGTGATTCGGTCTTTAGAGAGTAAGCTCCCTGAAGTCATGAAAAGAGACTGGTTTATGTAAGTAAGAAGCCCGAATAACAACGTCCACCCAGGCAACCGTTTTGACAAGCCCTTGCTGTTCCTGGAGGACCAAAAGTCATTACTCGTGAGGCTGGTTCAGTTACTACCCAGCAAGCCAGGGCCTGCTAACACTCATTAGTGACCAAGCTACAGGGAAAAGCTGAATGACAAGAGGAAAGAAAAGAAGTCATTCACTAAGGCTATGGCAAGTGAAATTAAAAGAGACTCCCAGCAGGTACCATGTGCTATGTGTGGCGATGAAGAACATGGAGGAAAACTGTTTCGTCGCAAAACTTTCAAAAAGGCCAGTCTGTCAGAGAAGAGAACCCAGGTGAAAAGGATTAAAGCATGTATAAAGTGCCTGGATGTGCACAGAGTTGATGCCAGCTGCACTCCAAGGTTCCTCTGTCGTAAGGAGGAGTGCAAAAAGGGAGACACTCCAGCAGATCACCACTATTTCCTCTGTCCTAAGGCTCCAATGAAGAAGGATGCTGTTAAGAGGGAAACCAAAATGGAGGAGAAGAAAGGGCCTTGTGGTCCGACAGAGGAGTAAGAGGCTGTGTTTGCAGAGTTAGGACTGACTCCTCACCAGCTGGAAGTTGTCCGTAGAGCCTGCACGAACGAGGTAATGTCAAGAGTGTGTTCTAAGAGAAATCTGATAGAACAGAGCGGTTTAAGAGAGCACCCAGTCCTTATGATAATCGTACCTGTCAAGACTAAGAGAGGGGACAATCTTGGGGCCTTGATCCGTCTTGCCTTGGACACTAATTACATTACACACCAAGCTGCAGAGAGACTCGGACTAACTGGCGAACCAATCTAACTTGCAGAGTTTGGAGTTGGCACGATGAAGGTGAAGGTCAATACGAAGAGGTATCTAGTAACAATAAAGGTGTGGACCTCCCACGGTACCTTGAGGCTCCACGAGATGATCTGCTACGGGATGGAAGACATTACCAAAGTTGATCGTGTGGTGACATAGCAGCGGCTGGAGCAGTTTTTCCCAGAAGTTAAGCAGGGGGACTGGCTCGTCCAGAAAAAATTGACCTATTTATCAGTACTTGTGAAGGCTGATTGGCTCAGCAAAGGCTGCAAAGAACTGGTGACTTGGTGCTATGGGACGATCCTCTGGGCAAGACCGTGAGTGGTATGCATCCAGACCTCTTTGAAGAAGTGGAGGTGACTGCATGGCACTCGAAGATGCACTTTGCATGCTCCATGAGAAAAATAGCCATTTAAGCCGGAGAACACTTTGTGGGGAAGACAGGAGGCCACCTGGAGCAACGGAACAGTGTGGAAGTCCGAAGGACAGCAGCGTGCAATAAAAAAGTCCATGAGTGGCTAAAATGGCACAGCATTGGAGCTGCCAGCGATCCCGCCTGCGGTGTTTGTCGCTGTGAAAAGTGCCCACCGGGAGGAAAGGAGATGTCTTTAGCTGATGAGAAAGAGATGGAGATAATAAGGGCGGGCCTGACCTTCAGGGAGAGTGACGCTCACAGCGACCAGGTGCACTGGGATGCGAAGTACCCCTGGAAGGAAGACCCAGCCTCTCTTTCTAAAAACCGAAAAGCTGTGGAAGCAACATTCTTGAGGACAGAGAAGCGGCTCATGAAAGACCCGATGTGGAAAGAGGCCTACATGGGACAAGTCCACTAGATAGTAGGAAGAGGAGCTGCTGTTAAACTCACCAAGGATACGATGGACAGTAGACTGGTGCAGTGTGGTGGGTGAGTCACCTAACCGCACCAAATCCCCACTCAGCAACTACACCTGTACGTCTCGTCTGGAACAGCAGCCAGGAGTTCAGAGTGGTGAGCTTGAACAGTATTTTACTTAAAGGCCCAGATGTTCTCAATCCCATCAGGGCGGTGCTCCTCAGATTTTGGGAAGGGGAACATGCAGCCATCGGAGACATTACTAAGATGTACAATTCGGTGTGGCCAGAGGAGCAAGAAGTTCATGTACATCGATTCCTGTGGAGGGACTCACCAGAAGATGAGACTGAGGACTATGCTGTTGTGAGAGTGAGCATGGGAGACAAACTGGCGGGGTGCATAGCACAGGTGGCCATGCGAGAGACTGCGAAGTTGCCCCAGTTCTCTGACATGAAGGAGGAAAGAAGAGTCATCGAGGAAGATTCCTACATCGATGAACTCCTCATGTCCCATAATGACCCACAGTATCTAGACAAGATCCTAAAAGGGGTGGAGAAAATAATGAAAACAGGAGGCTTCTACCTCAAGCCCTGGGTCTGGTCTGGTCAAAGTGGGAGGCAGAGCGGGACAGAGCCCAAACCAGTGACACTGATGTTACCCAACCAACTAAGGGAAGAAGACAGCAAAGCTCTGGGGGTTGGTTACCTTGTGCAAGAGGATAAACTCTTTGTGATGGTCTCCATTAACTTCTCCT
This sequence comes from Acanthurus tennentii, assembly GCA_029783805.1. Lineage (NCBI taxonomy): Eukaryota > Metazoa > Chordata > Actinopteri > Acanthuriformes > Acanthuridae > Acanthurus > Acanthurus tennentii. Next base: position 9,196 of record JAPZDZ010001667.1, on the reverse strand, counting down.
GAAGGAAGAAGAAGTGGAAGTAAAGACACCAAATCCACTGACTCGTCATGTTCTGCTAAGCCAGATTGCTGGTCTGTACGATCCAATCGGTCTAGCAACACCTGTGAAACAGAGAGGAGTGATCCTCGTGAGAAGAGCCTTTCAGGAAGCTGGCAAGCTCACAAAGGACACCTGGGATGAACCTCTGTCTTAAGAGCTCCGGGGGAAGGCAGTTGAGCTGTTTAAGGAGAACACTCGTCTGAATATCATGAAGTTCCACAGAAGGCTCACGCATTCTGGCTGGAGGGGGAAGCCCTGGGGTATCATGTTTTGTGATGGGAGTTGGGAATCCTGTGGCGCTGTGCTGTATTTGCGATGGGAAACATCAAATGGTGTGGTAACCCAGCTGGTGGAGTCAAAAGCTAAACTGAGTCAGATAGACCAAAAAGGCGACACAGTCAAGGCTGAGATCTGCGTTGCTGTCTTCACAACAAGACTGAAAGGGTACATGTTAAAGCATGGGTGTTTGGACATGGAGAAGTGGTACCACTTCATTGATAGTCAGACAATATTGGGAGCTATCCAGAGAGAGAGCTATCAGCTCCAAACTTTCTTTGCAAATTGTGTTGGAGAGATACAGAAGGCTGGGCCTGTGATGGACTGGTGGACCCCAGGGGAGGTGAATGTAGCTGATCTAGTCACGAAGGGGTGCTCTCCTGAACTGCTGGATGAAAACTCTGTATGGCAAGTAAGTCCTGAGTTCCTGTCTGGTCCAGTCGAGGGTTGGCCTATGAAATCTGTCTCAGAAGTGGTAGCTGATGCTAGAGAGAAAGTGAATTACCTCCAGAAAAAGACCTTCTCAGCGGTCCTCACTCACGCTCAGGCCAGAAAGGTGTCAATTTCTGATAGTCCTGACAGTGAAAGTTCAATAGCCACAGATGGAGCTAGTAGGGCGTCAGAGTCCTCAGGAAAAGGGATGAAATTAACCGCAACCGAGACTAAGGAAACAGAGGAGCTGTGGGGAATCATGCTCATAGACCAAGTGGATCCAACCCGTTACAGCTCTCTAGCTAAGCTCTGTGGTGTGGTTGGTCATGTCTGCAGAGCTGTAAAGAAGTGGTTTGCCCTTATAGGAGCCTCTGCACCAGAAAAGTGGGAGGCAGTACAGATAGTGGCAGAACTCGAAACTGCATTCCAAGATCTGTGCTTGGCTGCCCAGGAAGGAGTCACGTTTCCTGTGGCAACACTAAACAAGACTTGTTATCAGCAGAGATAAGGCATCAGGGCTTCTGCGATGCCATGGTAGAGCCCAGACCATCACTTAGGGAGAGACTGGTGTGCCCCTAGTTCCCTACAGAGCGTGGATCAGCACCCTTATTACAAGGGAAGCACATGAGGCTAACCAAGAAGGCGTCACTGGCACACTTCTCCACATAAGGTCTAAAGTATGGATGGTGCGGGGACCTAGGATTGCCAGAAACATCATTGACTCCTCTATGCGCTGCCAAAAAACCAAAGCGAGGATGTGCAAACAGGTAATGGGTGAACCCCCTCTTGAACGAATTAAACCAGCTGCACCTTTTGAGTTTGCGGCACTGGACCTCGTTGTTAGAGACACTGTAAAACGGAGGACAAAGATGAAAGTCTGGGGTGCGGTGTTCAGCTGTATGGCTTCGAGAGCAGTGCATGCAGAGATTGTGGAAGATCTGTCGACGGAGGGATTCCTGAGAATGTATCAGCGTTTTACGGCTCTCAGGGGTCACCCAAGAAAGCTCTGGTCTGGTCAAGGGGCCAAATTTGTGGGTGCCATGCTGATGTTACAGAAGCTTTATGAGTTCTCAAAAAGCATTGACAATGCTCAGGTTCAAAGAAGGCGGCAGCAGCAGGAACTGACTGGACATGGGTATTTCTCCCAGCAGACTCTCTCCACTGAAATGGAGCAGCTAAAGCGGCAGTCCTTGTACTCAAGAGAGCCTTAGGCAGTGTTGTCGAAGAAGGGAACCTGACAGCATTGGAGTTCCAGACTCTCCTCTACCTGGCTGCCAACCTGTCAAATGAGAGACCAATTGGTGCTAGGGTTCAGGTTCAAGACAACACCATGGGAGTCATTATTCCCAACTCCCTTCTGCTTGGCCATGCAGGACCCAGTGGAGACACCAGAGGGTTCAAGTATCCAACCTACCCTTTTGTGCGTCTGAGGGTGATCCAAATCGAGGTTGACAAATTCTGGAAGCAGTGGAGCCAGCTGGCGGGTCCGAGCCTCTTTGTCCGACAGAAGTGGCATGCACCTGCCAGTAATGTTATGGTGGGACACCTGGTGTGGCAAGCTGACCAGAACGCACTGAGGGGCCGGTTCAGACTGGGTCGAGTCGTGGAGGCATGCTCTGACAAGAAGGGCATAGTACGAGATGTGAGAATGAGAACATGTGAGAGTGAGAGTATTCCCATTTTCAGCGGAAAGTCCAAGAGGAGTCAAGGTGTTGAGAAATGCCCCTCCACCATCCTCCAAAGGCATGTTAGGAGATTGGTGGTTTTGCTGCCAGTGGAAGAGCAAGAAAAGACTTCCCCACCATGGTGTGTTTTGGTTGGTAAAGGACAGTAAAGGATTCCCACCATGGTGTGTTTCGGTAATGGATCCCCACCACGTGGCGTGTTTCGGTTGGTAAAGGACGGTAAAGGATCCCCACCACGTGGTGTGTTTTGGTAAAGGATTAAGTCTCCCCCCTGCCAGAGGCTGGTGATGTGTTCCGCTGAAGGATATTACAATGTTGTCAAGGACAATGTATGTTATTTTGAACAGTGAACCTACCTTGAACCTTTAGTTGTTATGAAGACTGTCATATCTTAAAGAGAAGAGAAGGCATGAGTGCAATCTTCACCAATCAAAAGAATGCCTCTCCTTGCTTTTAAATGTACTGAGGGTGAGGCGTAGTGCCAATTTCACCTTGCCACCACCATGGACAAAGACAGCAGCAGCAGCAGCAGCAGCTCCAGGCGGCCAAACTTCTCCCAGGAGGAAACTGATGTACTGGTCCTGTAGGTCCAAGCTCACAGTACCAGAATATATGGTAATGCGAACAGACCTCCACAGGTTGATGATGCAAAAACAGCCTGGGAGGAAGTTACTAATATTGTCAATCAAGTTTGCCCAGATATTCTGAGAATCGCTGCCCAATGTAAAAAACAGTTCAATGATGTAAGGAGAAGGGCCAAAAATAGGTTGTCAGAACAAAGAAGGCACATAGGCCACTGGGCTGCGCATCAGAGGCCACGTTGCGTGTCACCATGTGGACCACCTCGCGGGACAGATGTATTCTGTTCCTGTGTCATGAATAGAAGTACAAAATTAAGTGACAATTACATTAAACACAGCAGCAGACTAATCCAGGCATCATGCTTGTGATCCACCTGCATTCCTGCACTGTCATCACCAAACAGGAGAACCTTTGGTGATATATTATCTCCCGGTATCTCCTCCTCATCCTCCTTGAAATAATTTACTCCATCTTTTTAGATCACATTAAGAATAAAGATTAAAACAGAGAAATATGGGCAATCACAGGTATATCCTTGGGACACCAACTGACTTACATTTATTCAGTGAGCATCTCTCTTTTTTCTTTTCTTTTGAATTTCATGAGATGAGAGAAGCCGAATATCGGATGCCGTGGCTGTTTGTGGTTGGCTGAGTGATGTGAACTAGTTAGTTTGATCACACTTCCAGCTGCCCTCAGGTTGAGTTTCCAATATGCGTGACAAATGTCTTTGATCTGACATCAGATGGGACGGGACAATTAATATAGATACAAATGTATATGTATATTCAGACGGTTACATTAAATAGTGGTTGCTGTGATTGTTTATTGCATTGAAATGTTCCTGACACTCTGGACACCTGCCTGTGAGGTTTTGGTGAGGTGTGTGCACTGCATGCCTGTCAGCCAAATTACTACTGGGACGCGCTGCATGCCTGTGCCAAGAATAGACCAGGTTGGAGCTGGTGAGCTTTCAGCGCACCTTCTGCGCAGTGTTTTGGCACAAAATTCGCCAAGCTGAATCTGTGGACACCTTCCCCTGGTGCGCCGCCACACCCATCTCAGCGCAGCCCGGTCTACCAAATTGCCAAAATGGGCTGCGCACGGTGGTGAACCAGACAAAATAACCACTGGTGCACCATGCTCCACCATGAAATTAGAGCCCACAGTTTCACTGCCATTATCATTGGCTTAACATAAAGTCCGCTAGCTTGATACTAACATACAAGTAAACCGCCATAGGCGGGCTAACAGAAATTAGCATCGCTACCTTGATCATTTAAACTATCAAAGGCCACTACTTTAACATAAACACAGCAGTTCATAGTACATACATGTAAATCAAACATTGATACTCACAGGCGTACATTTTCTCTGCTCTGTGTAAACAATTAGAACTGCTGGAGTGTAGCTGCAGACTACTTCTCTTGACATCTTTGATCACTACCTTTGCCCACAACTGCCACCATCTGGCTAAGGCATACACAACACAGGGGGCACACACAGCTTCTCAAGTTCTCAAAGGATGAATCACAAGAGTAACAGAGTGGGGCTTTTTTTCTCATGCAATCCAATGGAAAAAACAATCAAACCCACATCTGTTTGAGCTTCCACTGGGCCAACATAGTTTTAGCTACAGACTTCATTCAAATTTTAAATGAGTCACAAGACTTTGATCTGGAAATCTCGTGCTAACATGTTTTTGCTATCTCGTACAGTTTCTGAGTAAAAACAGTTTTAGTTTTAGAGTGTTATTCTGCTGCCTCTCAGGTTTTATAATGTGTGTGTATTGCACACTAATCCCCTGTTTAGAGTAAGGCACAGTGGAGCCGCTGCAGACAGAGAGGCCAGAAAGAGGAATACATTGTAGAAAACCTCCTGAAAAGCACCACAAACTTGATCAAATCTTACACAAAATATCATATTCTAGAAGGTTTTTTCATCCTCTTTTCATTGGCATAGGTTTGAAAGACGTCAGACTTATACTTTAGACTGTACCGGGCCTGAGTTTGACATATGTGCCTTTTCCCCCATTGACTTGAATGAGAGGACACAAAGAAGCACTTTAATTTTGAGGACTCCTAAGATCCAAACAATTCAAGTAATTACAACCGTCCAAATAATTTTTGATTAGCATTGTGTCCTCTGTCATCTATTTGCTTTTGAAAGCACTACCATTTACGCCTTCACAGAAGATAATGTTTCTTCTAAGTGAAATTTTAGCATTTTCAAATGCAAATAGCTGAGAGCCTTATGATTTTAGCCTTGGAGTGTCAGAGCGTGATTTGTAGGTCTTGATGAGTGCTACAATTAGGCTTCTGTCCCGTCTCTCTATGACATTCCTGTGGGCTGCAGTGGGCATTTTTCTGTGCCACAGTGGGCGTGTTTCAGTGCTTAGGTGGCGCTACAGAGCACATTCTTGGACTGAGAGGGTCAGTTTTTCAATTTTATCAAATAATTGGCCAGTCCTGATGTGCCTGCCAATTTTGGTGAGGTTTTGAGCATGATTAGGGGGTCAAATTAAGCTTTGAAGAGGCTTCAAAGTGACAAATCTGACTGTAATGTGCATTTTCAATTGCAAATGGCCAAGTTCCTGTTGATTTTAGCCTCTGTGGTTAAAGTGCGTGATTTGTAGGTCTTGATGACTACTACAGTTAGGTTTTCTCTATATGACATTTCGGTGGGCCTACAGTGGGCGTTTTTGTGTGCCTAGGTGGCGCTACAGAGCACGTTTTTCGACTAAGGGGGTCAGTTTTTCCATTTTGTAAAATTTTAAATCAAATTTATGAAACAAACATTATTTTCTCTGAGGGCGTAAATGGTAGTGCCTTCAAAACTTAATAGATGAGATAGACACAGTGCTGAACAAAAGTTATCAGCCATATTTTACAATAAACAGGAATTTGGCAATTTGCATTTGAAAATGCAATTTTCGGCCAAAATTTCACTTTGAACAATCTATTATCTCCTCCCAAGGCGTACATGGTAGAGCCTTCAAAAGCTAATAGATGACAGAGGACACAGTGCTGAACAAAAGTTATTCGCCATATTTTACCCTATCGAATCATTTGGATTTTATAAGCCCTCAAAGTTGGAGTGCTTCTCTGTGTCCTCCCATTCAAGACAATGGGACCAAAAGGGAACTAAGGCACATGTGTCACACTGAGGCCCCTACAGTCTAAAGTATAAGTCTGATGGCTTTCAAACCTATGTCAATGGAAAGAGGACGAAAAACCTTATAGAATATGATATTTTGTGTAAGATTCGACACAGTTTGTGGTACTTTTCAGGAGGTTTTCAACAATGTATTCCTCTTTCTGCCCCCCCCCACCATTCAGTTGTTTAATTTTGTAGAAAAAAGGCAGATCACAGACATGACACAAAACTAAAGTCATTTCAAATGACAACGTTCTTGCTTTAAGAAACACTAAAAGAAATAAAGAAAAAAATGTGGTAGTCAGTAACAATTACTTTTTTAGACCAAGCAGAGGGAAAAAAATATGGAATCACTCAATTCCGAGGAAAAAATTATAGAATCATGAAAAACAAACAAACAAAAGAACACTTCAACACACCACTAGTACTTTGTTGCACCACTCATGGCTTTTATAACAGCTTGCAGTCTCTGAGGCATGGACTTAATGAGTGACAAACAGTACTCTTCATCAATCTGGCTCCAACTTTCTTTGATTGCAGTTGCCAGATCAGCTTTGCAGGTTGGAGCCTTGTCATGGACCATTTTATTCAACTTCCACCACAGACAGCGCGAGAGAGAACGTGAGAGACGGCGAGCAATCCAGTTGATAGGAGAGGCATGCTGCTCCTTGTGTTTCAGCAGCATAAAACTTAATGACAAGGCTGTGTGTGTATTGGCAGAAGTTTGGATCTAACTGTCCTCTTATTGTTACTCAGGCATTTAAACACAGCTGACTGTTTTTTTTAAATTTTTTTAACACAAGTATGCAAAATAGTTTGATCATTGTCTCTCCTTTTTGCAGTGCATGCAATACAGTTTTTTAATCCAATTATATTCCTACTGTCTTCACATGATTTCTTTTTCTAATTGATTCTCATTGATGGACCACAAGAGTGTTTGTTTAAAAAGTTGACATGTTTCGACTGCTTCTGCAGTTTTCTTCAGAGGAGTCATGTGATGTTGTCATTGTGGCTCCATGTTTCACCTTCCGTCATGGACCGTCACTGCTAACTCTGTAACTCCTGCGCTACCAACCTGGTGACATCACAGGTTACAGTGGTGAAAGTTGGCGGCATTTGTGCTAGGAAATACGTAAGGGAACACTGTTTTTCTTGTGTGTACATTTTTTATCAATGTCAGGTCATTGTTGAATAGAGGGGACTTTGATTGAGCACATCAATGAACTTGCTTCATTGCCTCACTTCCACTTTAAAGCTGTGAGTGCAGTTATGTGCCAACCTGCCTGCATGACAGAGAGAAGGCACGTACTGCATTTAAGTCACGGCACGGACTGAGCGGTGGCAGTCGACTGTGTCTGGGACGAGTTGCTGCTGGCTCTGAGGGGGTTGCGGGGTGTGAGAGCCTGCTTGCAGCTTTAATTTTATTTGTTCCTTTTGTGTCACTTGTCATAACTTCCTTAAAAGTGTTATGTTTAGTAAATGCTGTATGTAAAACACTACATATATAGATGGTAGATAGGATTCAAGGGGATTGTGCCAAACTCAAAATATACAATAAAACAAGTCCTTAACTGAATCTATTCTCAAAAACCAAAACTCAAACAAAACCTGGCTCTCTTATCTAAAAAGAAGCTTAACCGAAAATAAATACAGAGGTGGCACCAACCTAAACTACTAAACTAAACTATATGATGAAAAATGTACAGGGTACCCCAACTTACCTATTCACACCCTCACTCAACCAACCTAATTTCTAAACACACAAACTCTTTTCAATGCAGCACTCAACACAAAGACCAGCAAAGACCACAATTTCAGCAGGCAGAGAGAACGAGAGCACTGCAGGCAAGGTTCTTTTATACCAGAGCCCTGAGTGTGATTGGCCAGTCTGGAAGCAGTGATGCACACAGGTGTAGATTAATCAAGCTGATGGCACCTGGGAGCAAAGAGTAGAAGAGAGAAAGACCAGGAGGGAAAGACACATACACACAAACACAACTACACTGTTGTGTTTGTTTGCTCTATTCCAAGAATGCACCAAATCAGAACTTCTATTTGAGACTCACTGTTACCAACATTTGCTCCAAATGAGCTCCCAGATATGTGAAATATTTAGAGAGCAGCAGTTTGGCAGCTGACATGCATCTCTCAGATGTTTGGAGTTTCCAGAAGATCACGTGGATTTACTTTAAATTCCAAAATGAGCAGCTCCAAACACATACCTTTCTTCAAAATGCATCAAACATCAACATGATCCTTAAAAATCAAATGAGAGAAGAGGAAAGTAAACAGACACAAATTAAGCTGCTGTCGGTGTTTTATCACACAAACGATACATATTTTAGTAAAATGCTCAGTGTGATGCTGTGTCAACAGCAAGAGCATTTCACTGCTCTTGAGCTTTTAATTGGAAAAGTTTATAACCATATTAAAGTAACAAGGATTCAAGTTGCTTTCTTACAGTCTTTTTCTGGTGCTGCAAAAGTTTGACTTGAAAGTTGGACATCAGGGAAACACTGTCCATCAACTGAAAGTCTTCAGCGCATCGAGCATCACTGATGTCGAACACAAGTGGCCTCCCCTCTGTGAGCTCAGAACACAGTTTGTTCAACAAGAGCAACAACTTCATCTGGGATGTTGTAATAGGTCTCATAGGTAATATTTTGTAATAATGCTGTTTTAGAAATACAGCAATGAAGAGACAAAATAGTCGATAAACAATTATTCTATCAAATATACAACTGTAATTCTCTATCATTCCACAGGGTGGAGCTCCAATGCAAGAAGACAAAATAACTGTTAAGTTTCAATCTGCAGTTTTGCTGTGTGAACAGAACTATGCACTTTGAGTTAAGTATTTCTGAAAGAACAAAAACTTAAAATAAAAGATTCAGGTTCCAGGTGGAGGAGGTTGGTGCATGTGGAGCAGGAGGAGTGGAGGTGTGTCTACAGAGACTGTGAAGAAGGACAGAGCAGCAGCAGAGCAGTCCACATACACTGATGATCCTCTGTCACATCCACAGGAA
>JAPZDZ010001509.1:5957-16138 GCA_029783805.1 Acanthurus tennentii | reverse complement strand
GCACTGCCAGTGTGTGTGCCGGTAGTTATTAGTGCTACATCATGGAGTCATACAAAAATAATGTTTTATTTGTGCTACTTAATAGAGTGATTTCAACAAAAACCGTATGCTACTGTTATGTTCACAGGCCAGTAGACTGGTGCTAAAAAAAGTTATTCTGAATATGGCCTTTTTACTGCAAACATGTAAAACACAGAATGTAGAACCATAGTAGGTAACCAATACAGTCTCTCAGCATCAGCCTCTTGACATTAAAAACATGTTTGGTACAGAAATAATTGATCAAAATGCAGCTATCATTCAAAGGGCCTATTGCAGTAATAATGCTGTTAAAAATTTACCATTAATTTGTTTAAAATTGCTCTGGCATGATATTTCAACCTGCATAGAAGCTGTCACAGTCACTCCTCCATGAGTAGCAAACACAGTCACTAACTGCAATCGTGCAGTCACAGATAAGTACATTGAAAGTGCTCCAAAAACTGTAAAAAGCTGCAATCGACTGATAAGATGATACAGAAAACATTTAGACTTAACATTTTTAGGTGGCCAAATGTCAAGGAGAAGATGTGTCTCTTAATTTCATTTTGACACTTAGCTGTTTACTTATCGAAGGAGGAATGAAGGAGTGGTCTAAGGACAGCCTCCCCCCATCAAGATAACTACTTAAAGCTGCAGTGGATTAAACTGAAACTCAGTTGTTTACCACCATCGCAAAAATGCATCTTCTCACTTTGATCTTTGGGATTATGCTCCTTCCTAAAGGCAAGTTTTTGTTCTGTTATCTGTTTTTTTAACAGTTCAGTTTTTGAGAAGAGAGGGACCGTATTTTAAATCTCTACTTTGTCCAAATAATGCGGACATGGGTCATTTAAGGTTAAGTACAGGATGCTTACATCCTGTTATTTTGCTATTTTCTACTTCAGCTTTTCACTGCTAGTTCTCTTTGTTTTTCACCAGCACAGATGATTTGGCCTCTTTTCTACTCTGTTGTGGACTGAAAAAAGGGGAAAGTATATATATAAACTGCATGTGACAACAAGTTTTGTAGCTAAGTTTGTAATAATAATAATAATAATAATAAGAAGAAGAAGAAGAAGAAGAAGAAGAGATGAGATATTAAAAAACCTTGTTAAGTCCTCATAGAAAGGAAAGTTGATTTTTTTTCAGTTTTCAATGTTGAAAACAAATTTCTAATTTGTTGGTTTATTTTTTCAGCTTTCACCTTGAAATGTAACAGGTGTTTGCCAAAAAGCTCTGGGCCCTGCACAAACACAGAACTTGTATGCCCTTCACGCCTTTATGACTGTGCTGCAATGAGAATTACTTCATATGCAGGTATAGTATTATGTGGTGCACTGTTGTTATTTTAAAATAGTTTCGCAGTGGCACGGTTTAAAATAAGTTTCTCTTTTGTTGCAGGGGGTTCAAAACTTGCTGACATCCACATGAGAACTTGCATTCCGGAAGAAGAGTGTACTGAGACTTCAGTCAACTTTGGCATTTCCAGAAATGTAATTACCAGCACCTGCTGCAACACTGATCTGTGCAACAACCACACTGCCCCTGGTAATTTACTGACCTTGTCTATTACATTTTTTAGCTGCTGCTTTGTTATATATTGACCACAGTGGAGTTGCATATAGCAAAACAAACCAGTATGAGGTAAACTACTTTGCCTTTATCTCACTCTGTTATGGAGGAGCCTGAGAGAATAAAACCTCCAACTGACACACACAGCAATGTGCATGTGCATTAGTATGATATTTTTTATATGAAAATGTGTGTGGGAGTGAGTGAGTGAAAGAGAAAGGGGGGGGGGGGGGATCATTTGAAAAAGACATTGAGGAAAAAAGTGAAGTGTGAAGTACATTTCTGGGTTGAGGTACAGTCACCTCTCCAAACCAAATTATGTACTCAAACAAAGTGCATCACTTTGTTCCTTTCAATAGAGCCCAGCCGTTCCGAGGTAAATGGTAAAAAGTGCTACTACTGCGATGGACAGAGGTGCTCTGCAACTCTTAACTGTGAGGGGACTGAGGACCACTGCTTCTCAAAAACAGGTAGCAGGTTTATGGTGTTTCTCATCTAATTCTGTTCCACATCACTACACAGATGCATGAAAAATGAAACTCACACACCAAACATTGTTTTCATTCTCTCAGTGTTGACAGGAGGTGAAATAAGAGTAACAAAGGGCTGTGCCTCCAACCTGATGTGCACAAATATGGGACATCCACAGATTAGAGCTGCCCTTGGAGGAGAAATAACCTGCTGTCAGGGTGATTTCTGCAACAGCGCCACCACTACAAGTGCTGGCCTCCTGCTCCTCATGGCACCGCTGGTCACTTTGGTCATGCTCTCTTAACTGGTGGAAACAACAGCATCATGGCTCATTTTTTTCTTCTTATCTATTCTTAGCCTCATAGTGCACACACCTCTTTCCTTATCCCGTATCCCTTAAGCCAATGAGTGAGCAGAAAAGTTTAGCAAACATAGTAATAAAAGTATAGTTTAGTAAGGTTAAGATTCCCCTTTAAGTCTTTCCTCTTTCCTGCTTATTTCCTTTTTTTGCATGTAGCCTTTAGAGATAATAGCTACTAAAAAGAGTAAGGTAATTAAAACGTCTGTAGTTGTGCAAAATGTGAGAACATGTTGATTCACATTTTTTTCTAAGTGCTTTTATTAACCTAAAGCTTATTTAAATTGGAATTACCAGGTATATTAATGTTACTAATGAAAAGCAAAATAAACAAATTTCTGCTGGAGTGTATTTCTTTGTTTTCTTTGAGTGTTACAAATCCTTCTTACTCTTATTTTAACACCTATAAAAGCCAAAACCCACACAACTGACATTATAGCAGCATATAGCATTAGATTTATGACAGCAAACTGCCCATCTACTTGTGACAAGAAAATTCAACTAGAATAAACTTGTTATTGGTGAACCAGGAAGAGGAACATCATCCGACTTGACATCACATAACGTGATTGCTGGGGCTTCATACTCTGATAGGGGTCAGATAGATATCATATAGATAGGGGGTCTGATTCAGGCCTGCAGCTTGTATTTGATTCTAGACTTAACTTCGAGGGGGAAGACTTCCCTGAGGTTTTGTGAAGAACTGTCTAGTAAGTGTCAAAGATTAAGCATTTCAGACCTGTGACCTACAACGCATCAGTATACTGTAATGTAAACACAAAAAGGGCTTCATGATTCACAGAGTGTGGATACTTCATTATCTAAAACATGCTTGCACTATAAGTGTGTTTTTTAACAAACCTTCAACCTATAGCTGCCTCACCGGTGGCTTTTAAAGTGCACACATGAAAATGTAGATGTGTGTAAAATCAACAGCAAGGTGACTAAAGCTACTTTTGGATTTTCTCACTTGTTGAGTAATTGGGGGGCACACTTTCTTGGATTCAACAGCATGTACTCTTTTAAGTAAATTTGCTAGAATTATACATGCCAAGTTGGGACATGAGTGGTAGAGTCCTGCCAAACAAAGAGAGCCACCAGACATTTGATTTAGTGTTTGTTATCAATTTTTATATCTAGACTTCATAAGTGCACAAGTTTGTCTCTTTAATTTAACTCAGGAACAATTTGAAGATTTTATCTAGAGATAGTAATTGTACCTTACTGCATCAAGCAAGGACCATTACAAGGCACGATGATGGTTTCTAAATATCATCTAGTAAAGGCACAGGCATAGAACAATACCTATGAAAAAGTGACAAAACAGATCAGAGCATGTGTTCGAATTTTTAAATTTGGGTCTTTATTATATGAATAAATATACACTGAGATCAAAATTATGAGACAAATACATGTGTAAATTTGTGGAAGAATAAACCTGCAGAAGACTTGTCAATAAATCTGATCATCGCAGAGGTCGGTTCTGTAGAATTGTATTTCTAAATGTCCTCAGGTTTAGCCTTTTATATATTTTTAATGACCTTTTTGTATAATAATAATATATCCTTGCCTTATTGATGGATTTACACTTTGTATAAAGAAGCTTAATCTACAGAGGAACAAGAAGCAAAGATTATATAAATATAGTTAGCAACAGTATAAAATAGCATAAAATGGAAATAAAGTATAAGTACCTCAAACTTATACTTTAATGCAGCTCCTGAGTTAATGTGGTAATTTTTGTTATCCCATTAATCACTTGTTCAAAGGTATCAGATGGTGTCTTCTCTGAGTCTAGATCACCACTTACTGTTCAGTCTATTTGGTCAGTCAGCAGAATTAAACATGACTACAGCTGGACCTCGTGTCTAGAGTTTCTTGCAGCTAAATACAAAAATTTACAGACTGTTGTAATATACATTTTTCTAAAAATGGTTGTATTAAATTTTAAGTTGTTGAGGGAAGTTTTTCCTTTGGGAACAATCAAATATGATTTAACAATACTTCTTTTGAATGCATGTATGTTCTGTTTGCAGTACATGATCTATGTGCTGTGGTCTTTTGTTAACAAACTACTGAAGACCAGTTTCTTGGATATAGTGGCACCTAGTGGTGAAGCTACAGATTGCATGCAACTGTATATTTATTTACCCACCTACCCCTTGTAGACGTGTTGCCTACGGTGGCAATGAAACTTGTGAAAGCAGGAAAGACACTCTTTAGAGTCAGTGTTTGGTTTGTTCCTTAAGGGCTACCATAGAAACACTACGATACATCATGGCCGAGTGTGGAGGAGTACCGGCCCCCTTTGTAGATACAAAAGACTTTTTACAAGGTACTCGCAATAAAACAATTCTTATTACATTTAATTATATACTAATGAAACAGTAGTACTTTCCTCATTCTCATAAATCCTACATGCTGGACCTTTAAGAAAAAATGTGAGAGATTTTCTTTAAAAGACAATCGACCAAAAATCACCCATCATGATGTGACGGTGTTTGTAAAAACCTACTGAAGTCTGTGATGTTCATAATTTTTTACCTGAAAACAATAGATAAAGACTCAAAGAGTTTTTGGGTATCTAATAATTAAATCACTTTGGAGTTTTTAAATGCAAAAAAACAAGTAAAAACAACTGAGGCATAAAAAGAGAAAGGCAGATTAACTACCCCCCCACCCCACCCCACCCCGCCACCACTAGCAAAATATTACACAAATATACTTGTGCTGAGGAATATATGTATGATGTAAAACAATAACACCAACAGGATCCTTGAAGCATGTGATGTGTCCAATATATCTTGAAGAACTTAGACGTTGCCATACATATTGTACTCCTGCAACAAATGTGAGGAAAATTGGAATCAGTGACAACCTCAAAGCGTTCTCTGAAACTTTCTTGTTTGTGTGAATCAAAAGAAAAAAAAGAGATGATGTACTGGGAGGCAGTGCATGAATACATGACATGACTGGAATGTCTAGATGCTGCACTTGCCAAAAAGCAGTTTGGCTTAATGTCATGGGCTCTTTTTATAACTTATAATGATAATGATGCACTAAAATTTTGTTCATTCCTAATGTAAAAGCTGTTGTTCTCACTCTCATTGTTTACTCCATAATGTATTTATGTCTAATGTGAATATTTTCAGATACAAACAAGGTTCCATATGCCTGCACAGAATATCTCACTTTGTTGGCAGTTGGGGGCAATTTGGCAGTCGGAAAAAATTAAATACTTAAAACCTGATGATAAGTCGAGAAACATAAGATGGCCACCTCATTTGCTTTAGGTTACAACAGAAACTCATTACAGCATCACTAACCTCAGGCCTGGCAGAGCGAGGGGGTCTCCGGTTGCTAGATTAAACAGAAAAAAATAGAAGGAGGCAGATAATTAATTTACTGATTTAACATAAATATCATTTTAAAAGAAGGGAGTGCGGCTGTGTTAATAAAACTCACTTCTTTGGGGATGGAAAACGTGGTTTGGAGATTTGAATGTTA
Source organism: Acanthurus tennentii (assembly GCA_029783805.1). Lineage (NCBI taxonomy): Eukaryota > Metazoa > Chordata > Actinopteri > Acanthuriformes > Acanthuridae > Acanthurus > Acanthurus tennentii. Next base: position 10,209 of record JAPZDZ010001509.1, on the reverse strand, counting down.
TCAGTGTTGTTTCTGTTGAGAGAATGAATCACACAGTATCAGTTTTTATGTTGAACAATCAGGGCTTCAAAATGAAATGAGGGGAAACTGATTAACACTTACAAAAAGCCAACACTGTAGTCTGTATTATGTTGACGTCTGTAAAGGCATTAAATATCTTATTTTTAGAAATGTATATATTTAAAGGCTTAGAGTTAGGGTTAGTTTAAATGATGTTTGATATCTATTCCCATTCATTCCTCGTCTAACAAAGTATCGAAAATGGTACCTTGAAAATCTGTTCCAGAATGACTTTCTATAAGAAAAGCATCAGAAAAATATTAAACAGTTAGACAGAAACTTAATTAAATTCTCTAGGGGTGAAATTGATCGAATCTATAACCGTCAGCACTAAAAAACATTTACCTGGGGCTCCTTTCATTTTGCCAAGTGGCACATTCATCATCCCCCCTACTGAAAATAACAGAAATGTAAACATGAAGCACTTCGTCTGCAGATTAAATCGCAAGTCAAATTTTGAGTGCTCTTACCGTGAAAATCTGTTCCAAATGGACCTTCTGTGTGGAAAACAAAGTGTTACTACTTGTCAGTTTAAATCTTCTGTATTTGTACAGTTTGTAAAACAAGCAGTTTGCTCTCAAACCTTTTCTCTGGCCTTGGAGGTCTCTCGCTGTTCTCAGGGTATCTCCTGGACATTTCAATGAAGAGAAAATATTACAAGTAAAACAGATCATCAGTGAGTTTGTCTTGCCTATTATGAGACTAAATGAAAAACGGAAGCTAAGGCAATTTAAATAAAGCTCACCTTGATAACCTATCCCAGAGTGATCTCCTGTGAGAGTGTGAATTGCAGAGACAGATATTTACATTGTATTTTGGTGGAAATGTACTATGCAAGTGTTCAGCAATCCATGCTTCTCAACTTTTGTTCAAATCACATCTATGCAAGTGTATGGCACAATAAATATAATAAGATATGTATGTTTAATATCATTCTGGTGATTCACTGCAGTTGCCTCGGTGCTATTCTCATATTCTCATTCTACATCTGATTTAACTAAGGTCTAATGTTATTTATGTTTGTTACGGGGGCTTTTTTTTTCTTCAAGCATAATCCTCAGAGTACATAACATTGACTGCCACATCTAAATGTATATAGTAATCATTTGTCGTAATGGACATTTCCTTGACACAAGCAGGCCGGACTCAAACCTAGCAAGCAATTTTGTTGTCTCTGCATGTTTCACATTTAGGTTTACTTACACACCTTTTCTCTGGTCGAGGTGGTGGTTTAAGTGCGTCTTCATTGTTCTTTCTGTTGGATGGAAAAAAAGTACCATAAAAAAAATTAAGAAATAATTGCTGAATGTTTCTACATACAACTAATAGCATTAATAGTAACTGTTGCACTGACCTACAGTACTGGCACATTTTAAATTGACATGTATTTACCTTTTTCTGCAGAATACCACTCCAAAGTAGGCAGCTAGGATGATGACAGCTAGGATGAGAAGTGTGACTGGAATGGAAACTGGGAGAGAGCTTCTGAACTGGTACATCAGTGATCCTGGTGATGTGGGAACAGTTTTACACCCATGCTCATGTACTGATGTACACATACATTTACATTCACAACTCAGTATACAATATACAAGATATAAAGATAAATTTCGTGCTCTAACCCTTAACAATCATCTTGACTGTGCTGGCTTGTTGCTTGCCACGCCAGAAGATGGCGGTACAGGTTAGGCTTTTGACCCCGTCTCCTCCAGCAGCCATGAATGTGATGGTGGAAGTCATCTCCGAGATGCCCTGTGACGTGTCTGTGTGCCTGTCTTCACTGGTGATGTTTGGGACATTCCATGAGAACACTGGAGGATGTGTCTGACATGTGTGCTTCACAGAACACGAGACAGTGATCTCTGAGCCAGCGTCTACTTCTGGTGGGACTTCAGTCATCACTGGTTTTTCTGGGGAAGCTGAGCACATAAAACTCAAAGAGTTAGTTTGTTAATTAAAATGCAAACTGGTTAATGTTTTGGCTGAAGAATTAGAAGTGATTTTAGACCTTGCATGACAATAAATACACAGCTGTTGTTGAATCTGTATCCTTCGTTCCCTCTCTCTGCATGGAAACAGAAGGGTCCGTTGTCAAAGGGCCTGATGTCATCAATTTCTAATGAACATTTTCCCTCATTCAGATCTCCTATTATTTTGGTGCGGTCCTTGAAATGGTCAAGCACAAAACTGCGACCATTATGGTAGATAATGCCCCCGCTTTTTTTGGCCCAGATGCCACGTGAGATAGGAACATCCTCATTGTATGTGAAGCTGCAGGGAATCACCACACAGGAGCGAGTCAGGGCGTTGAATCTGAAAGGAACGTCTGCAGGTAAAGCGTGGAAGGCTGTAAAGAGACAAACAAGCCATGATAGTAAGTCTGTGGAAATGAGTCCACTTGTGACATAACATGACTGCTAGATGAGTTTTGAGAGAAATAAGAAGTGTACCCACTGTCGTTTTCATATGGATCAATTTCGGGTTTCTCATATTCTGGAAAAAAGACAGCAAACATTTATTGACTGATCCTCTTCAAATTTTTTCTCATCATACAGAACAGTTAAACAATTTGGGACATTTCCTCATTTGTTTTCTGTCAGGCAGCACATTTAAAGCCAACTAGATAAAAGACAGTATCCTGTTTTTTTCATCCATATAACAAAATGCATAACAACAATGCACCATTTTAGAGGAGGTTGTGTGCTGGATTTTTTCTTGATTTTAGGAAACTGCCATGCAACCAGTGGAGAATCCAGGAAGTTACCTGTTTAAGCACGTACATAGTCTGACATAATAACCTCTGTAATATGGGAAATTCTTGTTTTTGCACTTTGTGGAAATTGAACAATCCAGTCCTAATAGATTAAATACTGTGCTGTGGACAGGATGGAAGTCTATGTCTTGGTGCTAACTGTGTGTTGCCTGTTATTTTCATATTTATTAGACATCTACAGTGGCAGTCTTCTCATCTAATACTTCCAAAAACACCGAATGACTCCTTTAGCTGACCAATCTGCATGAAATGCAGGAACTTACTTTTTACATGAATGATTGCAGAGTCTGATGTCTCCCCAGAGACAAACTGAGCAGTGCAGGTCAAAGGTTTACCGTCATCCTCAAGAGAGCCTATAAAGGTTAAATTTGCCGTTGTGGTATAGGTATTGCTGGAGATCTCTTTGGTGAGCAGCGTATTCTGCATGTCTTGGAAGTTCCACTGTATGACAGGTCTATTTTTCTTGCACTTGTAGGAAACAGAGCAGATTACACTCTTTGCCACACCCTCAGTTGTCTCGCCTGGCTGCTCAGTCATTGTGATATCTTCATACGGGCCTAAGCAGAAATGCAATGGTGAAAATAAACTTAAACAAGAGCATTTTTATTTCAATTACACTAACACATGATCTCACTTTGTACTCACATTCAACATTTAGCTTGAGTTCACTTGTGGCTTGCTGACCACCAGGGTAGGCAACAGCACAGGTCACACTCTGGTCCTCCTCCTTTACAGTCCAAATTCGCTCTACTTTCCTTTCCCACACCCCGTCAGATACCAATGTGTCACTAGTGCTGTCCGCTCCAAGTACACCTCTCAGGAGCAGAACGGGGGGGGCAGAGATACATGTATGGCGCACGGTGCAGGAAACTCGGCTCTGTTCATCCACTCTTAAAATACCAGTTAAGCTAAGTTGTGGTTCCTGTGCACTGTCTATGAAATCAGAGTAGGGAAAGTCATTTAAAGAACTGTATATTTTGTATTTGGAGCTAAAATGACTATAGGGGGGAAATTAATCAATCCAAATACTTACCTGAAACAATAATCTGAGAAGTTTTGTCAATAAACGAGTAACCCTGGGTGTGATAGGAGGTAATTGGGTTTACATCTACCCAGGGGTACAGTCTGTCCTGGCTGTGTGACATCTCCAGCCTCTCAATCTTAAGGCTACAGTTCCCCTCCGCCACTGATCCAACTAAGCTGGTTCTGCCGTTAAACTTACTAATAACATTTTGTCTTGCATCAAATACAGGTGAATACCCATTGCTCTGGAACAAGTACCATATAACGCGAAGGTTAGAAGGCTGAGAGGTACTATAGGTGAATCTGCAAGGAATGATGATGCATGAGCCTCTCATGCCTGTGATGCTGCCTGGAGTGGTGAAGGACCAACCACGGGAGAGCATGTTTCCTGTAAAA
>JAPZDZ010001285.1:0-16163 GCA_029783805.1 Acanthurus tennentii | reverse complement strand
ATAGCTACTCTAGAGGGTTTTACCTTAGCCTCCAGTACCACCGTTAGAAATCTGGGGGTTATTTTTGATCAGGATATTTCCTTCAACTCTCATATTAAACAAATCTCAAGGACTGCCTTCTTTCATTTCCGTAATATAGCAAAAATCAGGCATATCCTATCACAAAAAGATGCAGAAAAATTAGTCCATGCATTTGTTACTTCCAGACTGGACAACTGCAACTCCTTACTATCAGGGTTCACTATAAGGTCTTTGAAGGGTCTGCAATTGATCCAAAATGCTGCTGCACGTGTACTGACAAGAACTGGGATAAGAAACCACATTACTCCAGTATTAGCTTCTCTGCATTGGCGACATGTAAAATCTAGAACAGAATTCAAAATCCTTCTTACCTACAAAGCGCTTAACGACCAGGCACCATCTTATCTTAAAGAGCTTGTAGTATCTATTATCCGACTAGACCATTAAGGTCTCAGGACCCAGACCTACTGGTGGTTCCAAAAATTTCTAAAAGTAGAGCCAGAGGGACCCAGAGCCTTCGGTTATCAAGCTCCTCTTCTGTGGAACCATCTTCCAATTTCAGTCCGGGACGCAGACATCCTCTCCACATTTAAGAAAAACCTTAAAACCCTCCTTTTTGATAAAGCTTATAGTTGGGGCTGGCTCAGGCTCACCTTAGACCAGCCCCTAGTTATGCCACTAAATAGAATTAGGCTGCTGGGGGACTCCATGACACACTGAGCTCCTCTCTTTCATCTCTCTCCCTATATATTCTGCATTCATGCTCAATTCATGTCTTTTACTAACTTGCCACCTTCTCCGGAGTCTTTGGGCTTTCTCATCTCACAGATACGCATGGACTGAGGTCATACCGGGATTGCTGATCTTAGCTGTGCCTTCCGCTGTGGCTCTGCTTGATGCTCAGAGCAATTGTTATTTATATTATTATTATTATTATTATTATTATTATTATTATCACTAGCATTATTATTATTGGTATTGTTACTAGTATTATTAATAGTATCATTATTAAAACACTTACTAATAGCTTACATATAGTTTAACATACAGTTTTATCTAGGCTTTTTGCCTTTGCCCACTCCCCCTCCTCTCAACCCAACCGGTGCTGTCAGATCCCGCCCACCTCTGAGTCTGGATCTGTCTAAGGTTTCTGCCTGTTAAAAGGAAGTTTTTCCTCGCCACTGTCGCCAAGTGCTTGCTCATGTGGGAATTGCTTTCAATTGTTGGGTTGTTGGGTTAAAATATAAATGTAATTATAGAGTGTGGTCTTGACATGCTCTATATGTAAAGTGTCTTGAGACAACTTTGTTGTGATTTGACACTTTATAAATAATTGAATTGAATTGAATTGAATTTTGAATTAACATAGTGCAATGAAAAAGCTCTCTGGTGTATAAAGTTGGTATCAACCTGCAGAAAAGTCAAGTCCATGCAACCATGGAATTCAGGCTGAAACTGACACCAAATAGGCGTCCCACCCACCACTACCATTGCTTTAATTAGTTTACCTGGTAAAGTGGATATAGATTTGAAACAAGCAGATCCTAGTAAGTGGAATTTTAACTGACTTTTCCAAAATGTACAATAATTGCCTACATTTTTGTGTCAGTGTGTGTGAATGCTTGTACTTTCTCTGTGATGTCCAGGTCGCAGGAGTCGATGCTATCTGTGAACAGATCCTCTGTGCTGCTGCCCAGACTGGACCCAAACACACTGTGGTTGGCTTGAAACAGCTGACTGTAGAAGAAGAGGACAAATTAGAAACCAGCAACACAGACACAGGATATCATTACCCAGATGTAAAATTAAAGATTGTGTGTTGCGTATCCATGGTTTTATATCACATGTACATGTTGGTGGGGAGGACAATAGGCTAAGTTGGTTGAGTTACCACAGTCACTTCAAGTATGATAAAGTTTACTCCCCCCAGAAATCCTAATCACAAAGTATGGGCTGTTTAGTAGTGAAATAGTGACGGGTTAATTGAAAATCTTTTTGCTGTTGCTTCTTTTTCCTCTCAAAACTTGTTAGCAACCTAAGCTGAACAAAAACTAACACAGAACACTGATGCTCAGAACAACTGATATTTTATTGTTATCATTATTATTGCTAGCATTATTACCATTGGTATTGTTACTAGTATCATTAATAGTATCATTATTAAAACACTTACATATAGCTTACATATAGTTTAACATGTCGATTTATCTTAGCTCTTGGCCTTGCTTTCTCTCCCCTTCTATCTATCTCTTTCCCCTCCCCCTCTTGCCCCCTCCTTCTCTCTCTCAACCCAACCGGTGCGGTCAGATCCCGCCCACTTCTGAGTCTGGATCTGTCCGAGGTTTCTGCCTGTTACAAGGAAGTTTTTCCTCGCCACAGTCGCCAAGTGCTTGCTCATGTGGGAATTGCTTTCAATTGTTGGGTTCCAATAAATCTAACATATAAATGTAATTATAGAGTGTGGTTTAGACCTGTTCCATATGTAAAGTGTCTTGAGACAACTTTGTTGTGATTTGACGCTATATAAATAAAATTGAATTGAAGTGAATTGAACATAAGGCCACACCCAACATAAGGAAAACTAGCTCTGCCATTAGCCTAGCAACTGACTATGCACATGACCAAAATCAAAGTAATTTCTGGTACGTTCAAAATATGACCAAATCAATTCATTCTTTTTCCATTTTTATTCCAATCCCACCACCAAATGCTGATTAAAGACTGTTTATCTGGATTAATTTCCCCTCCAGAATTGAAGAATATAGAAAAGATTGTTTAGAGTTCAACCTACCCAACGGATTAATGTTATGAAATAAACAAATAGCCAATTTATCACAAAAAACAATTAGAGACAATAGCTACCAACAGATTTAATTACCTTACTCTGCAGAACATTATTAACCTTATAAGGCAGCCTCTGTAGACTTGTGAGTCCAAAATCTCACAGGTCCACCATAAAAATGCCCCAACCAGATTTGTGTCCGATCTGAATATGAGCAGACCAATTAGAGTCCTTCACAGAGTAAGAGGTGGTATCTTCAGGAGAGGGGCTTTAGTTTTGACAAAGTGGTTGCAAGTGTGGTATATTGTGAAATGGCCCTCAACATGGTTCAATATTGCACAGTGTAGTGTCTGATATTTTCTTCTCTCTGTGTTCAACATTTCTCCTCTTTTGGTGCCTCACCTCTCCCTACTCCCTGATATGGTGTGAAACATCCTATTTGTCTGACAATGTATGGCCTTGAAGTAGAAGCCCAGCTGCAGTTGCAGCTTCATCCAGTTTTGGTAATGTTTAGGGGATAGGATAAACATCCTATGTAACATATGGCAGTTGAAGGATAACATACATGTAGAATTGCATTCCAGAACGCTTGGGGACATCTCTACCAGGGCTATAAAAAGTGGAATGTTTGATACTGCAATTCAGAGATTCATATTGGCTTTGAACGCTCCCTCAGGTTGTCCGGAACACCTGATTGATACAGTACTTTATTGTAATAAACATCATTATATGCAATCAAGTCAGTGTCAGTTGAGATTTCTTCACCAGCACTTCTACAGCATCACTACCATCACTAAGATACCACACAAGCTTTTAAACAATGGCAGCCATCCAACAGGTTAGACAACAATGAAGTTAACTTCTGATTCGCAGCTTCTGATTCAGCAGTTAAGAAGAAAATTAAGGGAAATTTATCTTATACTGCTTGGAGACCAATCTTGCAGTTCCTGCTCTGTTTATTGTTGAGAAAGTTCGATAATAGCACTAACGGAGGCCTCAATGCTGTCTAAAACCCATTTTCACATTTATGAAGTCTTTATTCAATTTGTGAAAATGCTATAAGTGAGAGAAGTTAACCAGGGCCAGTTTGAAGAAAGATGAGTCAAAAACTTTGACATTTTAAACAAAAATAAGAACAATGTATTAAAAAACTGACCAATCTGTAAAGATATTATTTATTCTTAGAAGATAATAACAACTAATCCTTTTTCAACTGAGAAAGAAGTCTTAACGGCAATGGAAATGAAATGGAGAGGTGAGTACTTCTCCAATGTATCAAATTTGATGTCACAAATATACGTAAATAAAGCATTCACAAATCAGTAACTGTTTCTGAATTCATCTGTAGTCTCTCCTAAATTACCTCGTCTAAATTTGATACATCTTGGTATAGTGATTTTCCATGCATCTACAATAAATTAGTCTAGATTTGAAAAGTCTAAGTGTAGTGGTTTTCAAGAGAGGCATGGTTTAATGTGGTTTAATGTGGTTTAAAGTGTGTTAAGTTCCCCAGTCGTCCAGCAAAAAATTGGCAAAACATTATTACATCACCATGAACACGTTTCATACCGTTTTTCTGCCAAAACCAAAAGAAATTACATTGCCCACTCACTCATTCACTTATGGGTCACTTCCTGTATGTGGTGCATTCCCTTTCCGCTAAGATTCTGCTCATTGTAAAATTTTGTATCAGGAGCGGTCAAAGTATTTTGCCACTTGTAAATCTGTCTCAGTGGTCACAAAAGTGTTTTCACATGTAAATATGTTTTTGAAAATGTAAATTTGTTTTGTCCATGGTAAAAGTGTTTTGTTCCGGAAATTTTGTTTTATAAAATGTAAAATTATTATCCAAAATGTAAATTTGTCTCAAGTTTTGTAAACGTGTCATTAATGTTGAAACACAACCATTACAGCAGAGACCAAACAAGTTTTAGATGGCTCAAAATGTAGATCCTCTAAACTTCATTTCACAATGATGGTGCAGTTGCTCCTGTACCTGTTGTGACGTGCCGAGGTTTTTGGTGTTGTTCTGAGCATTCAACACCATGCACCACAACATGCTCACTCACACACACTAACAAGACTGACTCACACACTCCACATGCGTAGTTATGTGTGGTTATTGATTAACTTTAATTAAAATTGACTTTAATAAACTTTAATTTTTGCCATCCAGTGTATCCGTTCAACTTATGCCATGGCTGAGGAGCCGGGGTTATGACGCAGTAATAACTTGTTTTTTCATTATGGCATGGCAAAATGAAATTACTGCCATGCTAGTACATTAGCAAAATCTTTCATCTTTGCCAGATTCAAGTGTTTGATGGAGACCCAGTGCAATATTATGCCTTTATGAGAGCTTCTGAACACAATAATGAAGAAAAGACAAATGATGTAGCAGTATGTCTGCACTTCCTGGAGCAATATACCAGGGATCAGCCAAGAGAGCTTGTAAAAAGATTTCGACAAATGACCGAAGACAGAGGCTATATGAAGGCAAAGAAGTGCTAGAAGTGCACTTTAGAAATTAGGAAAAGGATTGCATCTGCTTATTTATTTCATAAAGTGACATCATGGTCAGTTTTTAAATCTGAGGACTTGAAAGTGCTTCAAGCTTTTGGTCTCTATAAGAGGATGCTGCAATGCTATTGATGCCAATAGAAGTCTGAGCTAAACATGCCTGAAAACATTAAGTCAGTGAAGAAGTTAAGAGATAAGTGGAGAACAGTGGCTTGTGATATTCAAGAGAGGTGAGAAAATAAAGGGCTTGTTTGTATTGTAAAGGCTGACACAAATTGGAGTAGTGCTCTTTACTGATAAAAGATCATATAATGATAAGATTGCCTACCTAAAAGACCATGGGATCTGTTTTGGCTGTTTGTGCATAGGGCACATGAGTAAAGATTGAAAGAGGCAATTGACATGTAAAGTATACTGATCTAGACATCCTAGCATGGCTCATGTCCACCCTAAGGACAAGCCAGCGGAAAATAATGGAGAAGTTAGTGATATTGACTCAGCAGTGAGCAGCACCATGGTTACCGTACAAACCAGCAGTGAACATGAGTGCAAAGTATCCATTGTTCCCGTCAAGGTCAAATCTAAAAAGGGACATAAAGTTGTAGAAATATACACCTTTTTGGATTAAGGGAGTTCATCATCACAATGAGTCAGATGCAATTAAGTTTAAAATAGTGATGAAAAGATTGACCTTGACTCATGGAGGGATCTTGTCAATGGTCAGTGCTACCCATGACCCTCATGGAGTGCTGGTTCCAGTGGTACTGAAAGCCAAACTTATCTTGCAGGATCTGTGCAGAAAGGGCGTTGGCTGGGATGACCCTAGTCCTGCATCAGTTGCAATGAGGAGTGGACAAATGGATACAGGAGCTCCATCTACTGGAGGATTTCAAACTCAGCAGTTTTAAACCTGTGGAATTTGGAACTATGACTTCTGCTGAGTTGCATCATTTTGCAGACACAAGCGAAGTTGGTTATGGAACAGTTCCCATCTCTCTGTTGCACAACAGTAATTCACAGTTGTGCAGCACTTTTATTATGGGAAAGGCAAGGGTGGCCACCTTAAAGCCAATTAACATCACCAGACTGGAATTAACAGCACTAGTGGTAGCACGCAAAGACAGAATATGGAGAAAGGAATTGCAGATGTATCTGCTTGACTCTGTGTTCTGGACAGCACCTCAGTGTTAAAATACATACAAAATGAGACGTCTAGATTTTAAGCAATGGTGGCAAACAGGGTCTCAGAAATCCTTAAAACATTTCATGCAGCTTGGTGGAGATATGTGATCACTTGGAGCAGTCAAGGAGATTGTGCCTCCAGAGGACTTGGAGTGGAGCTATTCCTCAAGAATGCAGAGAGGATTTCTGGCCCACAATTTCTGATGCTGCCATAAGAGCAATGGCCTACAAATCCAGATGGCTTGAAAGAACCTCCAGAACAAGGTGATCCTGAGGTAAAAGAATGCATCTCTAACAATGCTATTGCTTGTCTTTCATTCACCAGTGTGTGTCACCATATAGTTTTATCTTTGCTTTTGGCTTTGCTTTCTCTCCCCTTTCTATCTATCTCTTTTCCCTCCCCCTCTTGCCTGACTCTGGATCTGGCCGTGGTTTCTGCCTGTTAAAAGGAAGTTTTTCCTCGCCACTGTCACTGAGCTCCTCTCTTTCATCTCTCTTCTCTCCCTGGGGTGTTATCTGTGGTTCAATTATAATTAATATCACCTGCACCTTCGCATTTTTTTGGGTTGTAGTTTGTAGCAAAGAGGGAGTAGGGTGTGGTTATTTTCTGTTGACAGCTGTTTTTTTGTTTTGTGACATTCCTCTTTCCTTCTGTTAGTCCAAATGGTCATGTGTAGATGTTTTGTGCATGAAACAATAAACAACTCAAACCCAGTATGTACTTCAGTGAGTTTATTTGGACACAGCAGGTTGGACAGATACCCTTACCCTGCTCCTTGGCTAGTGGCTAATTATTGTCTTTGATAGCTGCGACAGAGGATTATTTCAAAGACACTTGTCACAAAATGAAGTCCAACCCTACACATCCCCCAGGGTTCCATGTAATAATGGACGTTTTCCACGAGAAATACTGGTGCACAAAATAGCAAGACATGCAGCAGTTACTCCATCCTTTGCCGTGGGGTTAAACAAACACTTTCAGGATTTTGCATTGATTGAAAATGAAAGGTTGCTTTTCTGTTCTCCCTATTCTGTGGACACTGATGACACTCAACATTAGCCGCAACTAGAGCTTATTGTTGTTATCTGCTGCAGCATGCTATCTTAGTGACTGCTGTGGTTTCAGCCCAGGTTGGTTGCTTGCAGTGAGTCAGGGGTTGGTAGGTCGGAGTGGTGGTGGTGGGTGGATGGTTGGGGAGAATGGGGGAGGTATTGGGTGGCAGGTGGGCCTTCATGTCTCGCTCCTCTGGGGGCTAGCTTTGGCACTTTGGTGATGCTTGTTGTCGCCTTTAAAGGTCCCTGGGCCTGCAGTGTATCCGTTGGCTGTGGTGGCCTTCTGGCAGCCACTTGGGGCATAGGGTGGCCATTCAGGCTGCCTGACACCATTTAGCCTAGTCAATGACTCTGGGCTCTGGTGATGGTTTCCTATGTATATTTGGCAAACGCTTACATGCGTACTTGGCTTGATTTACTGGCTCCTGCCAGAACACATCATAAAGAACTGATGGTACCTTCCAGAAAATGCGAAGTGTCTCTTCAAATACAACACACTGCTTTTTTCCACTGTTTCTTGCCATTTTCTACCATCATTACTCCTATATTTCTGCTGACCAATATGGTATATCTTGGACTCTCATCATTTTGAGTAGCACTGCCTTCTTCCACCTTGATTCACTGTGGCGTAGTACTGCCTTCCATGGCTGACAACAGGAAATTTCACACATTAGAATTTGATAGGCTAGTATGGCAAGTATCCAAGGAGGGCTGTTGAAAGTCACAGACATGCACTGATATAAAAGAATTTTGGCTGCAAGACCAATAATGCATCAGTCTTATAAAAAGTTGACACCCCATGTGGTCAAACTCTCTGTTAGTCAGTTCACCAGTTTGCAGGCATACTTCAAAAAAAAAAAAAAACTTGTGCCATCACAGCAAACCCTAAACTGGACTCTGAGGTTTTTTCTTGATTTCCTTTACAAATGGATCTCAACAACCTAATCGAGTCAGACTGATAGCCCTGTTTTGATCATCAAAATATGGTATGAAGTCTGTATAAGGGTCTTAACTGGAGACCAGTCTGTCACCCAAAACACGATTAAAACAAAATGAAATCATACCAATGACTCTTGACAACAAGATCCTGGAAGTGTGGCATCAGAAATGATTCACTATCCAGAGGACTATTTTGATAATGGATTTCTGATGTCCTTTGAGGATCTCAGGAGGAAGTAAGACCTGTCCAGCAAAACTTTTTTCATTACCTTCAGCTGCAATCTTTTCTCAAAAAACACTCTGAGACCAAATGTTACTTTACAAGTACTCAGTGATATGAAATAGCTGCTTCATGAGTAAAATATACCGAGGTTAATTTAAAAAATATATTTATATATTTTCTGTTAATAATTGGAGCTTTAGAGTCAGGGTTGCATAAATCTAGGGAGAGAAGGGAGTCAAACATACAAACACTGATTCTGAGATTTGGTCAGAATTATGTCAGACATTGTTGTCAGCAACTATTAATGCCAGTTAGACTGATTCATTATAATTTTCTTTACAAACTCTTCATCACATTACAGAGATTACACAAGTATAAACCTGAGTTATCAAATGTATGCTTTTAGGCATAATACGGAGGAGGACTCATTCTTACATTACACCTGATTATGTACAAAGTTCAATACATTCTGGCATGAGTTATTCAAATTCAAAGTAAACACAGAAAACTTGTGCTCCAGAAAATGTACCAGACTCCGTAAATAACTCCCTAAGCTTAATAACAACCTTGCGACCTGCCCTATGTAACCTAAAGATGAATATATTTTAAACAAATCAATATCACCTTGGGTCCCATTCATGCAGAGTCTAAAGTGATATTAATTGTCACATGGCCAATTAATCTAAACTTTCAATCTATCTATGACACTGCCTCTACTTCTCCCGTATACACTTTAAGTTAGAAGGGATCATGACAAAACTTATAAAATTTAATATCCCATTAGACCCTCAAGTTTGTGTACTGGGAAACCTTAAATGTATTGGTGTGCACGTAAGGAACTTCCAAAAGATGTTTTCACAATAGCTTTGTGTACCTGCAAGGCAGGGCGCTGCAGTGATATATAAGTCAGATTCCCATCACTCCATAGTCAGATGGTTTTAGAAATTAAACTCTTGCATTTCATTTGAAAAGAATATATATACTCTCAGTAATGATTAAAGGTACTTATTGGAGATTTGGCAGCCAATTTGACCTATATTGACATCCTGTCAACGCCTTTATCTGAAAATGTTAGAACTGATAGAACATGAGTCAGAATGATCCATGTTTGAACTGCCTCTATTTTGTAATTATTCATGGAAACATCATTGTTTGTTTTCTTTTTTTAATTCAACCAGCACATACTCCTTTTGAGTTAGGTTTCCCTTTAGTTTGTATGAGGGTGGGATTAGGAAAAGATTTGGAGCCACGCTTGTGTTCTATATTTCTTTTTATATGGGAATTCTGAACAACAAAATATTCCAAAAATAAGAAGACATTAATCAGCTTCATGGAGGTTTCAGATTATTTTAAAGTTAACTAACTCTAGATGTGAAACAAAGGCAGAATTATCTTGTTGAGACCTGTTGTTGCCTGAGTGGCTTACATTTACACTGCCATTTCAAGGAATAATAGTTATTGCGTAATTTAAAATATAATGGTTATAAAACTGTGCATTTGTATACATACAAATGCACAGTTTTATAACCATTATAACTTTTATGTATTGTAACTTTTATGGTAAAAAACTTTTATGGTAAAAAACAAAGAAAAGTAAGGAGGTACCACCAGCTATTGCTCTCTAGCTCTCATTATCAAATCTGGCCCTTTTTACCTTTTTATTGAAAGTTTGGAAACCCCGGTTTACAAAGTGTGTCATAAGCCCATAATGTACAGCACTGCAGGCAACTGGAGCGGAGTTGGTACAACAATGCACAATGCTCACTTCAATTGGGTGTTGGAGTGCCTTTGGATCACATTGATACCTCAAACAAACTGCACCAGAGTTTGTTTTTAAGTGGAGCGAGATCACCTCTTTATGAAGGTCTTGGGCCTGTTGTTCTGATCTGCATCAGAGTCAATTACTGTATTCACACCAGCCAAAATGAACTGTAATAATAAGGACATATAATAAAATAACATAATAAAATGCCCCAAGTCTGTGAACCTAACCTAGTCGGGAGCAGGTTTCCTCCAATGAATCTTGAGTTTCTCTCTGTCTCCTCCCTCTTACAGAGCCAGAGAAAAGGTTTCATTTCCTTTCACACTCTTTCATTCAGCCTGTATCAAATGCATTTTAGCTGAGTTTTACTGTCTGTCTAAATAAAAATTCACGTTGGTTTTATGGAACCTCTTCTGTTAGGCATACTGGGCTATATAAAATGTACTTTTTGGTTAAGAATGGCAATCTTATAGATGAAGAGGATGCATTAGTCTTTGCTTTGCAGGAAGTTAGACCTATTAAGCCCCACAGGGTGATTAAATTTTATAATAATTACTGGTCAAGTGGCTCTTCATAATCTTTTGTATAGCCTATCTACACAATTTTATCCATCCTCACATTATCGCCCTTTGTGGATGTACCCTACATTCAAGCAGATTCCATGTGTTGACATACAAATTTTTTGGCGAATGGCAGTTTTCTGTAATCAGGATGTGGAATATTCAACAAGACCACTGTATGCAGAGCCTTCTGTAAAGTGTCTAGCTCTGAAATGTGTTTAACATAGTTTTGTCATGTTTCCAGGGCAATGATAGGCCTATTTCATTTGTTTAGTATGTCTAATTTGATCAAAGTGAAGTGCCATCATGAGTCTATTATGCATAAGCCAGTTAGAACTTTATATTTTATTTAGGCTGATCCAAGTCTGATTTTCACCTGCAAAATTTTAGCTTGATGAAAATAAATTTGAGGTTGAATACCATTCCACAAGTTTCCACTCATAATATTCAGTGTGATTAAATATTAAATGAACTGCCTTCAAAGTTATACATTAACTCCAGCAGCAGTTTTTTCCCATGCTAATTCTTTCTCCTTTGACGCTGCAACTGTTTTTTTTTCCCTAAAAAATGTGTTAATACTTGTCATACGTGTGCATTAGTATTCCTGATTCCAGAAGAGTAAAGTGGGCAGACCTTTATTTGTCACCTGTTGCAATGGTGAATCGTCTTATTGGGGTTGCATCTGTGTTGACTTTTTACAGTCATCTTGCACACGCTTAACTCAGAGTGAAGCTACTTAGAGTTGACTGAACGAACTGAGTACCTATTAGGCTCCTCTCTTCCTTTTGCTTCTTCTCTTTCTGTCATTGTCTTTCTGTCACCTTTTTTATTGTGTACAGTATTTCATGTCATTCAAGTACATACATACTTGTATGTCTCTTTCTTCAGTTTTTCATGCTTTTCATCTATTTAGCTTTTTTCACTGTTTATGTCTTTAATACCTTTTAAACTTTTCTAACTCATCATCTTCTTATCACCTTTTGCTATTCTATTTTTCTTCTTCTCACCATCTCACTTGTTTTCTATCTTTCAGTCATTTTGAGCCATTAAAGTTTTAAAACTTCTCAGTTCTTCTCAAACTTCTAAAACCATTATGACATCTCTTTTTCTTTTCAATTCTTCTGTTTTCTCTTATTGCATTGGTACTTCTTTACAAGCTTTCAACTCTTTCATCCCTTTTCCTGCAAAAATCATTCAAGATCATAACTTTTAGCTCTTAAAGAAAATTAATGCTTTTATTTTTCTTTTGTCAGCCTTTAATGCTTTTAAAACATTGAACTATATTCACCTTTAATGCCCATTCTACTCTTTCCAAATCCTCCTCTTATCACCTTTTGCTGCTCTTTCTGCTTTCTGCTCCCTCTACACTCTCTCAGGGGCGTAGAATTGGGTAGGGATGCTAGGGACACATCCCTACCAATATCTAGCCACCAATGTGTAGTCACTATCAATACAACCACTGTCCATAGTGTTTAGTCAATGATTAAGGCACACAAATGGTTTACAGTCGGTCTCTGCTAGAAGTCCTGCTTCTAACCTAAATATCGCTCTCCAATTGGCTTTGCTGGTTTCTCGCTAACATACATGTGATTGGCCATCCCTGCTGTCACTTCATCTGCTTGTAAAAGCTACTTGCAACCTGTTAGTTGGACAGGACAGGAGGCAGTGCATGTATCTGCAACCGCAAGTGTAAGTAGGGAGGGCAACCAAAAAACTTATTAGTGACGAACCATGAATATTAGGGCTGTAAAAGTTAACGCACACACGGTCTGTGCCTTGCCAGCTCCCGTAGTTTCAGGAAGTGGCGCTAAAATAACACTGCAAACGGTTACAAAGCAGAAATGGATACAGAAAAGGGACTTTTAAACGGAAAGTTTAGCTTTAAAGTTTCCCCGATGGTTCTCTGGACAAAACAAGAGTAATTTGCATTTATTGTAAATGTGAACTAAGTTACCACCGAAGCACGTCCAGTCTTAAATACCAAATGATTGGAGAGTATCTGGACAGTATAAGTACGTAATCATTTTGGAATGTTTCAATGAAAATAAAAATAGAATATTTCCACGAAGGAATTATTATTGTCCTCTCCAGTTTTTCCTCGAGTATAAGAAACACAATAAATATTTTGGTAAGTTACATATAGAGCAGGGTAAAAAATTTGCAATTAATTTGCGTCAATTTGTGTTAATTTGAGGTAACTCAGGACACTAATGCGATTAATCCCGATTAAAATTTTAATTGACTGACACCCCTAATTAATATATTGTTATATATTGTTTACATTTCATTTAGGTTTTGTTGTATTGTATTTATGTTTTTCCAATGTTGTTAAAGGACAGTATGTCAATTGACAGTGTGATGCACAGTTGCACTACAGCCCTACAGCCCTGCACAAGAGTAAAGATGAGAACTCTTCGAAGTTGCCTCCTTGGGCTCTAATTTCGTAGACCAGGTGCAGGCGCAGCGCAGGGCAGGTGCACTGCGCCTACGTCACGCCAACTGGGTGTGGCCGGCGCACTTTGCAATTTTCGTGAACGGAGCAGTCCGGTGCAGTGCGGTGCAGTGCGGCACCCACGCCTCCATCCCTCCCACCCGCGCAAGTGGCAAAGAGGGAGGAGAGAAGGCGTGAGTGGGTTTAACACAGGTTTAACACAGCCCGGTGTAATCTTCACCAATCAAATGAACGCCTCTCATTGCCTTTAAATGCGCTGAGGGCGAGGCAGTGCCAATTTCACCTCGCCACCACCACAGAGGAAGACAGCAGCAGCAGCAGCTCCAAGCAGCCTAACTTCTCAAAGGAGAAAACTGATGTGCTGGTCCGGGAGGTCCAAGCTCGCAGTACCAGAATATATGGTAATGTGAACAGACCTCCACAGCTGAAGATGCAAAAACAGCCTGGGAGGAAGTTACTAATATTGTCAATCAAGTTTGCCCCGATATTCTGAGAATCGCTGCCCAATGTAGAAAACGGTTGAATGATGTAAGAATAAGTGCCAAAAAAAAGTTGTCGGAGCAAAGAAGGCACACGGTGGCCAGCCTCAGGTAGAGTTGCCACCCATCCCGTTTTTCCCAGAATTGCTCTCTTTTTTTCACCAGCTGTCCCGGGAAAATTAAAAGCAGATATTTTCCTCTTACAAGAAACTCATCTATTAAAAACAGAAGAAAATAGTCTCACAAATTCAAATTTTAATCAAATTTTTTCATCATGTTACAACAAAGAGGAGTCTCCATTATTGTCCACAATAGATTACTCTTCACTTTAAACAAGATAATAACAGATCCGGGAGGCAGATATGTCATTATCCAGGCAACAATCTGTAATAAATTATATATAATTGCTAATTTGTACACCCCCAATAATGATGATCTGGCCTTTTTCCACACAGTCTTTTCACACATAGCTGACCTACTAGCTAATCCAACAGTTGTTATTGGAGGTGACTTCAACACAGTCCTAAATCCATCAATAGACAGGTCCAGTTACTCAATACATACAAAACAATCACAATCAGCCAAAGTAATAAATGAATACATGGAAGATTTTGGACTAAGCGATGGCTGGAGACTCAATAACCCATCAAAGAGGGAATATACTTCTTTCTCCCTGGTGCATCAGTCGTTTTCAAGAATCCATTTTTTTCAAACTAACAATTCTATTGCACAAAAATTACCACTAGAATTCACCCAGTTGTTACCATGCACCAGTTTCCCTCAGCCCTAAAAATTTAATCCAACCTCAAACCATCCCCAATTTGGTGCTTTAACATATCTTTACTTAAAGATCCAGAATTTGGACAAAACAGTAAGGAGGGAATGGGAAAACTTTTTAGAAACAAATGACACTCCAAACTCTGGGAAACTGGAAAGGCTGTAATCAGAGGCAAAATTATATCTTACTCCTACTATAAAAAAAAAAACAGGAACAACGGGCTGAAAAAGACATCAAGGAAAAAAATTAAACAACTAACAGAGGACTATACACAAAATCAAAGCGAGCACTTATGGACTCAACTCCAAAATGCAAAACTAGAATTAAACAATATTCTATCAAAGAAAACAGAGTTTTTACTACAACTGAGATATAACAATTGTGAACACAATAACAAATCAGGTAAATTTCTTGTAAATCAGCTTCAACGCAATAAGGAAAAATCCCTCATAACAGCAATCCAGGATCCATCCGGCAAATCCACACAATCACTGCAAGAAATTAATCATATCTTCTACACATACTACCAAAACTTATATACAGCAGCAGACGACCCAATTCCAGAAGATATTCAGGCTTTCTCTAACAACCTCAACCTGCCTCAATTAAAAACAGAACACAAAACCCTCATAGACACTCTGCTATCCATTAATGAATTACAAAGCGCCTTAAATAATATGCCACTGGGTAAGTCCCCTGGCCCAGATGGATTCCCCACCAGATGGATTTTTTTAAAACATTTCTGGTCAATGTTGGCCCTCTTCATCAGGACTGTGACAGAAATTAAAATAAAGGTTGTATAAGAACGCACATGAATACAGTGGCAATCAAATTGTTATTAAAACCAGACAAAGATCCCACACTTCTCTCCAGCTACCGCCCCCTGTCACTAATTAATACTGACATAAAAATCATCTCTAAAGCACCTGCTTCTAGATTGGAGTCAATTATCCAATCAATAATTCACAGTGACCAAACAGGTTTCATTAAAGGTCGGCAATCTTATAACAACATCAGAAGGCTCCTAAATCTGATCAGCATGTCGCAGCGTCTCAACTCAAAAAGCAATAGTCTTGTCGCTTGTCAAAAAGCCTTTGACAAAGTAAACCAGTCCTTCCTCTTTGCTGTCCTCCACAAATTTGGCTTTGGAGGGTGATTTATCCCATGGATAGCAACCCTATGTAATTCACCCAAGGCCACAGTCACCACCAATGGATTCACTTCTCAAACTTTCACTCTACAGAGGAGAGCCAGACAAGGATGCCCACTCTCACCATTACTGTTTGCAATGTTCATCGAGCCTCTAGCAAACAGTAATAGTGAGAGTCGGTTTTACAGAACACCAAAATCATAGGAATCCGCTCCCCCATCTCAGAACACAAAATTAATCTATATGCAGATGACATTTTACT
>JAPZDZ010001276.1:0-16164 GCA_029783805.1 Acanthurus tennentii | reverse complement strand
ATATACTGTGTTTTCGATTTTCTCTGTTTTAGCTGCAAGTAAGTCATAAAAAAATACATGTTGATTTAATTTAAATTTAATTTTAAGAGCTTTATCCTTCCTGATACTTCACTGCATTATCTTAACATCACTTAAACTACAAGTACAATGAGTCCAGATTGTCTCAAAAGCAGCAAATTTTAAGCCTCTATGTGAAAGATCTTGGTTTTTGTGATGTTGTTGACTCCCTAAAGGTTGTATAAAAAAATGGTGCAAAGGGGGAAGTATCAGTTCCTATATTTTCTTCCCTCTGAGCCGAAGCATAAAGACCAAAACAGCTTTGAGTTGTCTAATTTTTATGACTGAATTCAGTCCTGGTTATAGTATATTTTTCAGAAATGTTATTTTCACATACAAAACCTACATAAAGGGTCTAGAATATTACAAGAAATTATATTGTTGCATTTGCATCATCTAATAACACAAATCCGTAGGAGGCTATGGGGGGGTGTTGGTATGACGGATAAAGAACTTTGCTGAAATGCTGAACAGTAAACAAATAAGATTTTGTAGATTTCAATTTACAAATGTGTGTTGAAATGCATGTTTGGACTTACAGTTCTTTCTCTTTCGAAGACAATAAACTGCCACAACAATGAGGACAATGAGAATTATGATCACAGGAACAACCACAAACACATTAATACCAGTAATCCTAAGTGGTTTAAAATCTGCAAAGAAAAACAAAAAGCAGTTTAAAAAATATATATATCTGGTGTTAAGTCACGCAATGCCTGTGCTTTAACAGGCTGCAGTTTTAATCACACAAATTCTCTTCAAAAAAATGCCTAATCTGTGTTAGATGATTTAACAATAATTTGCTTAATTTAATCCTAATGAGAGGAGCCAAACAATCATGGCAGCTCTTACAAGCCCAACCTCACACAGGTGAGTAATGGTTGTTTATTCTGCTTGTCAAAGTGAAATGATATTTACACTGACCAACATTATTTTTAGGTTTAAAACTTATCAAATACAAACTGATAGATTAGGTTCATCAGTTTTGCTGTAAAATATTTTTTTCAACAGAATTTGAACACACAAGTTTTTGTGTGTCATGTCCAAGAAAACACTGTTTGCAGCACATTACAGTATATGAAATCACCTTGAAGAGAGGACAATAATAGTCACCAAGTTTTACACTGAAATGATGCTTCTAAATATGCAAAACCCTTAAAATGATTTTATCTGTATATTTCATTTTTATTATATTAGTGTTTCATCTTTCACTCTTACCTTCTTGTTGGGTGCAAAATTGTTCAACCATTTTTCTATCTTCGGTCAAGCTGACCTGGTTGCTATGGTTACAGACGATGAAGTAATTTGTGACATAGACATGAAGAGAAGCACCAGAGGTCGTGACCTCTGATTGCTCTCCTTCCTCCTGACTGCAGGTTTGGTTGTCACATGTCAACGTGATGTTGATGTGAGAGTCCTGTGTGCTGCAGGTCACAGTGACGTTACAGGAGTCTGAGCTTCCAGAGGCAGAGTCAAGTCTAAGTTTAACTGGAGACACTGGATCTGATGGGAGAAAGTTTTTGTGTGTGAGGTTTTTAGAAACATGACAGCAGAAACTCTCCATCAGTGTGTGAAATGTTACAAACCTACCTTGAACTGTGACGTTGTATTCAGTCACTCTTACATTTTCATCACCTGAGATGTCTGCAGTATAAACTCCACTGTCTGCCTTTGTTGGATTCTTCATTATCAGAGAAAAGTTTTCCCCAGTAACATCAATCCTTCCAGTGTAACTTTGAGAGACAATTGGTTCTTTATCAGGAAAATATCTTACAACCCTTGATTTTTTATTGAATTCCCACACCAAAACATCCCCTTCCTTCAGAGTTACAGCTTTCATGACATTCAGATGCAAATCCTTTCCTGTTTGTACAAACACAGGAGTCACAGCACTGGACCCTGTAAAAACAACAGATACATAATAAAATCAATCAATCAGTGTCTTAATCAGTATCAAACAATAGTAAAATTAATTTAATAATATAGTAATTTTGTCGATATTTCATGTTTCCTTTTTCCTTTTTCTTATTATCTTTCTAACACATTGATCATCATTGCTTGCTTTGGACAAAAGATCCTCACAGATTAATGTAATGTAATAACCAACAACAAAATCACTGAAAATATACTCAATTTAAAGAACATATCTTTAAATTAATTTGTTACCTTTATATTTGCCCCCTCTCTTTAGTACCATTTTCTCTGTAAATTTTTATATATTTCAATTTAATTCAAATTTATTTATCTTAATTACACAGGAACAAACAAATTCAATCCCTTTTTTATGATGAATTTTAATGTACTTGAATCATCAAACCATCCATTTTAAGTCTCTCAATCCTTTTTTAGTACAGAGATAAAAAAGGAGGATATGTAAACTGCAGACAGAAAGATGAATACAAAATCACAACCAATAATCACTTAGACATGAATTTCCAATGACAAGTTTTTAGGGGTTTTTTTTAACTATCTTTCCTTGTAGAGTTTGAACTTTGAACCAAAACATAGAGGCTTGGTGAAAAAATGTTGTTATTCTAATTGCTAGACATTTAACACAAATCTTTGTTTTCCAAAAAGTCAGTTTTTAAAAATTAGCTCAAAACTGAAACTGTTTGCTCCAGTGAATGAAATAATAATCATTAAAATGAACCAAGCAAACACACAGTTGGCATCCGTGATATTTAAGATAGAAGTTCTTCTCACACTAAAACCTTCCTGACATACTCAGACATCCCAACTCTTTTTTTCTTTTTGTACTTAAAATATATCATGATGCTATTAAATCTACACTTTTGCTTAAGTAAATTTTGAAAACTACACTTTTACTTGTTTTTTTAAGACTATTTCTACACTGTGATACTCTTACTTTTATTTAAGAAATCTAAATATTTCCTTCAGCACTGACTAGAGATTATAGCATCCAGTTTCTCTAAGTGAATCTTGTTACAACACTCTTTGTGTACTGCAATACATCGAACTGGTCACTGCAATCCTGTTCACATCCACTGTGAGGAGCTCTGCAAATGCTACTTTCATGTAAAAGACAGAGAACGAAATAGGCTGTTTTTTGTTCTCTTAAATTTAACTTTGAAAGATACCTTCATTGATTTAGTTAGCTCAGAGTGCTTGTAATTATTATTTTATAAGTATTATAACTTGTGTAGCTGTTTAAGAGCTCTGAGACAAGTTACGTGAGCAGCTAAGAAAATAACAAATAATCTCACCCAGTAATCGATGTATCTCTAAAAAACTATTTTTTTGCACTTAATGTCACTACACTTCATCTGCAAAATTATTGAAATAACATTTATTTTAATCAATGCCTTTTATTAGCAAAATTTGGACCTAATCCTTCCGCATTTCCTGCACTCCTCTGTTCACTTTCATTTATCATGTTTTTTTTTACCTCGATACTTGACTGCTATTGTAAGAACCAGATTTTTAAAAATAAACATCTGGAAGCAAAGCATGAAATACTGGTTAAAAATAAATTTTACCTTGTTTTTGACACAAATAGATCAGAAAAATTACAGATAGAGGTGACGGACATCCCATCTTAGATTTAAAAAAAAAAATAAAACTGTTCTATACGCGGAGTTTCCAACCGTTAAACCTTTCAAAAGAGGAACTAAGGGGAGGAGACTCACACAGTTCACGTCTATGTCGTAGAATGCTTTAGGCCACCGATCATCAACTGGCGGCCCGCGGGGCGAATCCGGCCCGCCGAACCGTCCAATCCGGCCCGCGACTGGATTCCAAAAGGATTGGAGGAATGTGAGGATCAAAGAGAAAATATCATGTGGTTTACACTATTAAAGTAACTGAAAACAGCAACAACTGAGACTCTTAACTATCAGTTATCCTCACCATTCATGACTCTATTTAGGCTACATTCTGAAATGAGGACAGACTTGCTGCACTGTATGTTTATCAAATCAAATCAAATCAAATCAAACTTTATTAATATAGCACTTTTCATACATAATAAAATGCAACTCAAAGTGCTTCACAAGATAAAACAATAGAATAACGAAACATAAAACAATAAAAAATGAAAGCCCATCCCTCCCACCCCCACAAATAGACCCGACCCCCCACACACATGCACACACAAACACGCCCACACTCGCACTCATACACACTTGCACACATGCTCACACTCACAGACTCAGTAAATAGACTGGTAACATGGCATGGCACTGAGGATCCAGGTGAGGAGAAGCAGAATTTAGCTTATTTAGCTTACTTTTCTCACATTTAGCTCATTTTTCTTTCATTTGAGACAAAAATTAATGTAAAACAGCATGTTCTATATATTTGTTAAAAATGTGTACACATGAAAAATAAATCTAAATCTGAATCTAAATGCTAAATCTAAATCTAAATGCTAAATCTTAATCTAAATGTTATATCTAAATCTAAATGCTAAATCTAAATCTAAATATTATATCTAAATCTAAATGCTAAATCTAAGTCTAAATGCTAAATCTAAATCTAAATGTTAAATCGCTCGCCAAGTGTAAAGCTAAATGTTTAGAAACTATGCAAAGTAGGCAGGTTAGCGCCTGTCTTCCACACCCCTTGCAGTAACCTCGGATCATGCAGCCCCGCCCACACCACCGACTGCCACTAGGTGGGAGATGCAAGGCGAAGAGGCAGAGACACGGCGTGTCCGCTCCCATCCTCCAACTTGAGAGGGCGGTTATGGCCGGTGTACGGGCTGCACTTCAGGATATCGCTTCGCCAGCGCAGCCCACACCACAAACGGTAAGTGAAACGGTTGAATTTCAACTTATTAACTCATTCTGGACAAAGTTACTGCTAGCTTACTCAGCCAGACCGACAGGCTAAGGTTATCTTTCATCAGTGTGATGCTAGAAAAGGTTATATGGTTCACAGTAAAGATTTTTTGCTGCTGTGTTTGAAAAACGTAACCCCATTCAACCACTACTCAGTGGGTACCAGTAGCAACAGTGACCATGCTGTGCTGTTATTAATATGTTAAAACGTAATTCACAAGTAGCTAACATTAGCTTGATTGCTAGCTAAGGTTTACCTGGTCTTTACAATGTGAAGGAATCAGTGATGTATTTTTGTCTTCACTTTAGCCTTACCAGGACGTCTCAGACCTCAAAGAAGGCACAGAGACCCTATCACTAGACTGTTCCCAGCTTGTCCAAGAGAGCAAACCTCTGCCTGAGCCCAACGTTGTATATGTATATATGTTCATCAACCGGCCCCCCGTACAAAGAGATGTATGTATATATGTTTAGAAATATGCAGTGAAAACATAACGCAAATTCAAAAAAAGATCGATCATTAACATACGTTTTTTGTTTTGTTTTGTTTTTCGTCCATATGTCCTGGTTTTCATTGGCTTGTTTGCTATCAAATCACCTTATTGGCTGCGACAATGCAGATAAAAGGTCTGGATATTAATTAAAATTGTACTCAGTACTCAACTATGATTTTAAAAGTAATTAAGTAGATTACATGGTATAATGATTACTTAAGTACAAGTAAAAGAACAAACCTGAAATCTATTCATAAAAGTACAAATACCCCAAAAAACTACTTAATTACAGTAACTTGAGTATTTGTAATTAATTACTTCCACCCCTGGATATATATATGTATATATGTTCATCAATCATTGAATATTACAAAGATTAATCAAAATCAGTTAAATGTTTGTGCTCTCTCTCTTCGTGCACGTATTTTTAATATTTTATTTTTATTTCTTAAAAGTTTTATCTCTACATTATCATTTCTATCTGAATTTCGTTTCAGGATCTGGTTATTATAAACACAGATGTTTAATATTAATATTTCAATATTTATCATCACAATAACAGTGTTACATACATTGGTAGCTGTAAAAACTCATAAAAACATTAGAAAAATGCATACGTTGGTTTGGTGCTTACTTATGTTCTAAACATATAAGGAGTAAACATTTATAATCATCACATTAAAAGTTACATACGTTGTTTTTGATGCCTATTTGTTTCCCAAATATATTAGTTTGTGTGTGAATTAACTTAAATCACTTTGTAGAAAGGCGCTTTATGAAG
Organism: Acanthurus tennentii; assembly: GCA_029783805.1. NCBI lineage: Eukaryota > Metazoa > Chordata > Actinopteri > Acanthuriformes > Acanthuridae > Acanthurus > Acanthurus tennentii. The sequence continues at coordinate 10,033 of JAPZDZ010001276.1, read as the reverse complement.
TTCGGTCCATTTCCTTGCATTAGTTTACGGGGCAGATCTGCCACATCCAATATGGCGGACACGCTGACGTATCGCAGCAACAGGCCAACCCGCTCAACGCGGCGTCTATGTATATATGTCTATGTTAGTTACCCTAACCCAGCTCAACATGTGTGCCTCTTCTATTCTTTATCACAGGTCAGCAAACATGCATAAAGTGCAGATTTTAGGAGTAGAAAATGGCGCTTATTAGAGAGTTTGCACAAGGTGGTAAAGGAAACGGTTTGTTAAGAGAATTGTGTGTAAGACGAGATTTATGGTCGTTCGCTAATCGTTGCTTATGTTAGCGGACTTGGTTAGTGTGAATTGTGTGTGGGAAAAGCTAATCCAGTACAGTAAATTGTGTCGCTGAATGCACATTTATGAGGTTTAATGGCAGCACCAGAAATGATATGCTATAAAGTTACATGCTGAATTATTGCCAGGTGTTTATGTGTTTAGTTAGTGTCATTACAAATGTCATTAATGGAGCATTGCACTCTCTATTTAGTTTAGTGCACTTTAGTGCACTCTTTATTTAGTTGATTATGAGATAAATATGTTGTTTTATAGACAAAATGCAATTGTTTGGTAAGGAAATGAAACAAGAGTAACAGCGGTTATATTGCCGGTATGTTAAAAATACATTTCATATGGTTAGAATAACACTGTAAAAGGACTGTTACGTTAAAAAAAATGGTTAAAAACAAATACATTTATTATTTTTCATGGACAATGTTAAATAATCAATGGATTTAAGAACAAGAGAGCACATGTTTCATATTTCAAGAAAATGAGTTAAATTAAAGTACTGTTGTTGTTATATTGGTTATTCAGAGGAAGAATAAACCTTTCTGTTGTGAATTTTACACTAGCTCAACGTGTGTGCCTCTTCTATTCTTTATCACTGCGTCACACGTTGAGAGGACAGAAAACTAGCTGCCCCCTGTCTGCGAAGCCAGGGAGGCAACAGTAGCAAGGGGATGTTGAGGACATGTCTGCTGTAAGGATTGTGGAGGAGAAATCTTTACCAGTAAGTGATATTTTACATAATGTGTTTTTTAATACAGTTTGTGTGGATGAAAGGAAATTTGTGTCTGGGACACATCTGGAGTTAGGTGACTCACTAGATTAATTTGAAAATCCAGCTCACACTAACACATCCAGTGACACTCTCCCAAAAACACCTACATGTCTTAAGGAGGGTGATACTTTTACTGACCTAATAACAGAACATCCACTTTTCCATGATCCATCAGAGCTACTGGATTTGAGTAAGCTTTACGGGCTCTATTTAGAAATAAGTAAGGTAGCAGATAGAGAACAGGACTATCAGAGATCCAGTACACCAATACACAGAAGGCCTGGGCAAAGCACCGGGTTTATTTCAGATATTGGGGAGTTCATAGATGAGGATGATCTGGGTGAGACTTTAAAGTCTAGATTTGACCAATTTGAAAAATCTATAAAATTTAAAATTAACAAATTAATTAGATGTGATAAAGAATTGGAAACGTGCTTGGTTAAAAAACTTTTGAAAGCCCAGCTCCCGCTTAGTTCAGACCCAGTTTAAATCTGTTGCTCAACATAGAAATCTCCAGATAGCCAACACAGGTCAAACACAAAAAATATAACTGATTTGAACAGGGTGCAAGAAGTTATAGTTAATTGCTGTGTGTGGTAGTGCTCAGTTTTTGTGAGTTACTGCCATGTCCTCCCCAAGAAAAATCTTTTAATTTAATGATAGGTTCGGCCATGGTGTTGATGGTAATGAGATCCCTGATACTGTTGAAGGATTGTATGCTCTTAGTGATCAAAATGAAAGAGAGAATAATTTACTGCACGGGTCCAATATAGAGTATGATTATTAAACCATGAGACAGTGTTCAAAAAACAGTTTACAAGGCTCAGTTTATTGGATAAAAAGTTGAAGCACATATTAAAGAAAAGAGGTGTTGATCACATTGGTGTTGCTCCTGAAGCCATGGTGTCTGCTGTAGATGACAATGCAGTGTTTTGTAATCAAAACATAACAGTTGAATGCTGTAATTCAGGTGTTGAACCTGTTGCCACTGAGTCTGCGGCTGCTAACGACGGTCAAAGCACTGCAACAGAGGATTGTGGACGATCTTCTGCTGGGGTTGATAATGACATAATTGGCGTGAATGCTGATATTACATTAGTCAGATGTCTTGAGGGTGACAGCAGGGCAGTACAGTTCAGGGCGGGGGGTTCTCTAATCGCTTTAGATTCAACCTCTAATGATGGTGGCAACAGGGTGGGAGATGTAAATACTAGAGGGCCATCCTCTAATGATATTGACAATAGCACTGGTGTTGACCAATACAGGGCTGTGGATTCTGTAGCTGACCATAATTCTGTCTCTTCTGAGGGGGATGAGAGAAGCCCAATATAGGTCAGAGAAATTCCTGCTTTTAATGTCGCTGCACTGGGTCAAAGTCTGGATTTTAGAGACATTGATCTCAGTAACCCGGGGGAGGTACCTAATAGAGTTAGAGAAAGGCTGTCTGGTGTGATTGAGCAGGAGCTAAAATGTTCACAACCTGGTAGTGTTTTGAATGTTTTATTGAGAGGTCCATCCCTAGCTAGCGGTGTGCAAGCTGTTTTGAATGCCAGTGATGAATACAACGTGGTTTTGTTTTTGGAGGAAATATCACAAGTTTCACAGAGTAATGACACCTCTATGGCAGATGATGAATTGCAGTTCATTGTTACTGTTGCACAGAGTCAAAGTGGTGGCAGTACTCGTCTTAGATTGGGGCAGGTTTCCTATGATGAGATTTTATCCAAAAAAGGACACTTTCTATACAGTCCCAACAATGGTGGAAACAACAATTTGTTTCTCTGTCTTTGCCTTGCACATTATGCAAAGGGCACCATGACCAACAACGAAAAATTGGAATATGCCAGAGAATTGCAGAACTATGTAGGTTTTGTTGAAATGTACAAAGTTTCACTATCTTATGTCTCCAAGTTTGAAAAACCCTTGAGTGTCAAAATTATAGTATTCCACCACACCACTGGGCACAAACATTTTAGGGTTAGGGTTAAGGATTGTGTTCCAAACACACGACACCTCTCACCCACAGACAACCTGGCCTCATATACACAATGAGCACTATTATCTCATTGAAAATCAGACTGGATTCTTTGTTGCCTCTAATGTCTAATGTTTTATGAGAAAATAGCTTCCCTGTAATGGATGCATGGTCTTCAGGTCTGGGTAATGTGGAAGTGTGAATGGTCAGCATTAACAAAGTCCAACCCTGCTGCTCAGACTATGAAGCTTTACCAAAGGTTGAAAGTGGTGAAAAAATCAGGTACTATGACTTCACTAGCTTGTATCCTACTATTTAAGCCAAAAAGTAGTACCTGATTGGTCACCCCCAGATTATCTTTGGGAATTTGATTCCATTGATATTTATTTCGGTTTTGTGAAGTGCACTTTGCTTCCACCAAGAGGTCTGTATCATCCTGTTCTGCCCTACAGATGTGCAGACGACAAGCTCATGTTCCTGCTGTGCTGTAGGTGTGCTGAGGCACTAAACCAGACGAGTGAATGTACACACAGTGTCAGTGACAGACAGTTGTCAGGTGTGTGGGTCTAATTAGAGCTTCAGAAAACGGTTGAAAAGGGGTACCAGATTATCAACATTGATGAGGTTCAAGGATATGTCAAGACTAGGGCTGTCAGTCGATTAAAATTTTAAATAGTGATTAATCCCATTAGTGTCCTGAGTTAACACATTATTAACGCAATTTTTTTACCCTGCCCTTTTACATTTACAATAAATACAAATTACTTTTTATTTGTCCAGAGAACCATCGGGCAAAACTTTAAAGCTAAACTTTCCATTTGAAAGTCCGTTTTCTGTATCCATTTCTGCTTTGTAACCATTTGCAATGTCATTTTAGCGCCACTTCCTGAAACTTCAGGAGCTGGCAAGGCACAGACCGTGTATGCATTAAAAAAATTAGTGCCGTTAAAAGGAGTTTGAGTTAACGCGTTACTAACGTGTAAACTTCAACAGCCCCAGTCAAGACATTTCATTAATGCAAACAGGAAGCTTCTGGCTATTCGGGGCATGTCAAAACACTGGAGGATCAGCAAAAATACATTGATGATTTTGAGAAGGAGGGTATCAGACTCAATGCCAGTAAAATTTGTGTCAACAAGGCTGTTGCAACAGGAGTTGCAGCAAACTGCTCCTGAACTCTTTGAAGATTCAGCCTGAAAAATAACATGTCATCATGCAAGTTAATTACAGAGCCATTCAGATTTACACAGTTAATGTTCAGCGATCAGTATGATGTGCCACAGTTCTGTTTCATCTCGGATGGTGTGGCGGTGGTGCAGTGGCGTCATGCCAAAGGCAAGGGGTCTGTATTTAGGATGTAAATGTTTTTATAGGAGCTATGACAACAGCCTATGCCAGGCTTATGTTTTATGATTTGCTGGATAAATAGCAGGAGCACGTCATCTCTTGTGATACTGACGGCCTGATTTTCACATCAAAAGCTGGTGAATGGGTCCCTCCTCTAGGGCCGTACCTTGGTGACTTGACAGACGAGCTAAATCGAAATGTTACGCTTATCGTACGCTGCATGGCAAGACACAGGTTAAGTGCAAGGGTGTGACACTGAATGATAAAAATGCCTCAGTGGTCATCCCTGAGTCATTTGCTGGCTTGGTACACTCTTTTGTGGCCAATCAGAAAACTGATGCATGCATGATGACTGTATCTGAGACCATCAAGCATGATAAAAAGAAGTTCCAGCTGAAAAATGAAACAGTATGCAAGAAAGTCCAGGTCGTGTACAATAAACGCAGAGTACTGTCTGATTATTCTATACTTCCTTATGGATTTTAGTTCAGGACAGGGCTTTGATGGCAGACTACAGCATCCATTTAGTTTGCTGGTGAGTGTTCCTTTAAATTGTGGAAAGACATTTTTTGTCCATTTTTTGTTACTGAAAATGCATCGAGGGTTATTTCTCGTAAGATTGACAATATTGTTTACATTTACTCATGCTGGCAACCTTAACATAATCAACTTCTACAGATGAGAGATATTAACTTTGTAAACGGTTTACCTGATTCTTTGTGTGACGATGTGCTACTACCCCCAGAAAAGAACAACTTACTCAATACAAATGATTTAATGAATGATGCCTTGACAACATAGAAGTACAAAATGTTTTCACCAAATATGTTCAACATAGGAATCTCAGCTGTATGTATTTAGTGCAAAATCTATTTATTCAAGGCAAGTCCAGTGATACTATTAGTTTAAACACCAACTACCTTGTTTTGTTTAAAAATTCCAGGGATAAATATCAGAATACACTTTTAGGTAAACAAATGTTTCCAGGTAATACCAAATATTTTTTAGGCATTTAATGATGCCACCAGCTCCGCCTACGGGTATCTTCTAATATATTCTAAAGCCAAAATGCCTGATCATTTAAGACTCAGAGCAACTTTGCTGTCAGATCAGCCGGTTGTATATATATCCCTAAAAAGCACAGGAGGTGAATATGTCATCACATATCCAAAGGAATTTGGCCCTGTTAGAGTTCTTATATAAATCGCCAGCAAGCATGCGAAGGGTTATTGTAGGTCAGTCAAGCACTGACTTTATAAACGCGCTGTGTGAAATAGCCCTTAATGTGTTTAGAGGTAACATTCCACTGACTGAAGAACAGTACAAACAGTTAAAAAGAAGAAGTCCATCATCAGGCAAAAAGTCAAATTTGGGAAAAAGGAAATACTATTAACCAGGCAGGGGTATTTTTGTTACCTCTACTATGCGCAGCTACGCCATTTATAGCTTTCTTTTAACACGAGGTTGAAATGGAGCACACACAAAAGATGTTTTTGGTTCCTCAACATGAGTTGGATTTTTAAAAGCAACAGCATCATCAGCAGGAGCAAAAAATACTGAGACTACTGGACATGGACATACAGTATATGATAAAGCCAAAAATACACTGCTATTCTACAAAGATACTTATGAGACAGGGTGAACATGAAAAAGGTGTATTAACTTTGTCACTGCCCAGCACTAAGACTAGTGATACCACCAACCCAAGTCTCGACACAGCACTCACTGTGGACGACAGCACCAAAAAAGACATTATGTAGAGGTGTTAAAACACATGCCTAAGAGAAGCAGGAAAAATGTGGAATATATATTGGACTTGTTGACTCGATCAAATAATTTGATACCCTGGACAGATCAGGGGAAAACTTTTGTTAACAATCGACTGGTCAGAAGCTCACACTTGTATGATTTGTTAAAAAGTGTCACTGCATCACATAACACCTCAAATATTTCTAGGCCTTTGGGGAGGGACTTGTTTTTTAAAAAATCTAGCAATGTTAAATGTGCCACTATCTGCTATCCCAAACACTCAGGTGTGTAGGGCTATTGCTGAATACAAAGGGGACCATGACACATCTAGTGAAATGAGCATTATGACACATGACACACCAGACACCTGAAAAAAGAGAAAACTTCACACCTCAGACCAACATAGGTTTAACATTCCACAAGACACACAGGTGGAAGGGAGTTATGTCACCTGGATTTACTAGTGCTGACTGGTTAGATTTTTGGTTTATAATTTTAATGTATTTTTTTGTATATAAAGTGTTTTGTATATAAATTGTTCTTTTGAAATGTATCAGGCAAAATGAATGTTTTTTTCTCATCCTCCTCACAGCTAATGTTGAGTGATATTTTTCTAATGTTATATTATTGTTAAAAAAAAGTGAATACCTTTGAAATGTTTGTACTTTATGCAGTAATGCCTAAATGACAAAATTAATGATTATATGCTCTAGCTTGATAGAGTAATTGTAGACTGATATTTTTATTGATAATTTATTGTTCAAAAAAGTCATTACTTTTGAAATGTTATCTTATGAAGTAATACAGAAATTATTTTGCAAAATGAATTTATTGACTGATTAACTTGAAATCTTTGGAATAAAAAACAGTTACAAATAAAATTATGTTCTCAAATGTTTTTATTTGGATATTATCAATGCTACACATCTTTTAACGCTAGATTATACATCATTTTCCATATTGTTCACATGTAAATTCACAGCCTAGGTATACAATAGGTTGTATTTTGTTAACAAAACAACAAACCATAGCATTGTTACAAACAAGATTAGTTCCATACATGTTTAACAAATGCATAAAAGACATCCCTTTTTGTATATGACTCAGAAAAAACACAAAATGCTGACACATGTTGTAGCAAAATCACTCTGAACCTGTCCTCCAGAACAAGATACATTGTTACAATTTTTTCACGAGGAAATTGTTTATCTCAGATGGCAATCTATCACAGTCAGGAGGATTACCAAAGCTGTCAAAGAAATATCCCTCTTTGTGTTTTGTAATATACATGGGCAGCCAGTGCTCACCAGGCAAGTTAGAGGGATGAGTGTTTTCAATCAGCATAGCAGGGCATTTACTAATGTATTTCGGTAGCTGATCACATGCCAGGACTCTCAAAAAGTCTGTACCTTTAATAATTCTTTTTAAAATGATGCTGGCTAGTTCTATGGTATTCATTGTGTATTAGCAGTAATCCAGAAGTACTTGTCTCCTGTTTGGTATCTCCATAACCAAATCAAAAACAGAATACATATCAAATTTACTGTGCGAGGCAGAGGTACTCTAAAACAGACTTCTAGTCTCACACTACCCATTTTAATTAGTGACACATTGCGTGAACATCCCAAATTAAAATAAAACAAAGTATAGCCGGCACCAAAATCTCCACGTGTTATAGTCAGTGATCTGTCTTTTAGGTTGTTGTCACTGTTTTGTATTAGCTGGTAATATTCTCTGGTATACTGTTTTCTTTGAAATTGCGGTTGAAAAGGCTTTGCAGGGTAAGAATGCCCATCTGTGCACAGACATATATTCTTAGTGTTATAATGTTCAAAATAAAAAGGGCTACGTGTTTAACTCCCTGCATATACCTTGTTTTCGACAAACCCGACAATGACAAATTTTGGAATCTGTCCAATGTAGAGGTTTTCCTGGATGCACACTCTTGTTCCAGCTGGGATGGAGAAAGTTTTCAAAGACACTCTGTCTATAGCATATTTAGCATTGGTGTGTTGTAGCGCTCTGCTGTGTGCCAATCTGACAGTAGGAGCAACACTTACCTTTTTTACACATACACTGGCTGACATAATCTTAACATGGTGTGACCAGACACAGTATTTAAGACCAATGCAATGTCTATATAAACCCAAGGGTAATTATAGGCCTCAACTTCACATGTGTTCACACAATACAACTTTATAGGTTCAAGGAGAGCAGGAGACGTGTATTCAGTTCACCATTAAAATGTTTATTTAAAAAAATAAGATTTTGGTTGCTGGAGACCTGAGAAAAGAAAAAAACAACTGTAAGTGTAAAACCAACAATAACAAATAGCTAAAACAATTTCCATCTAAAAATACAACTCCAATAGAAAATAGGACAACAGTATGTAATGGAAGCCAATAAATAGAGAGGGTTCTTACAAGGGGGAGATTCTATCACACACCCCAATAATTAGCACCACATGAGCCCACTGTGATCACTTACACTGCATTCTAAACTACAACTCACACTGCAAGGAGAAGTAAATCTACAAAAACACTCAAGTGACCAACACCATTAGGCCTGCCACACTGCATGCAAAGGTGAGGATCCCACGTATACTCCCCGCAGTTCGTCTCACTGCCAAAAAAAAAGAACCAAAAACAGAGGTGAATCTCAGTTGGTTCAGCTTACAATGATGTGAAAGACATCACTAAATGCATTTATAGAACATGTAGCAATTAGCTGTCACACTAACAATGTACAAATCCTGGACAGTTCACAGTAAAGTTAAGGTTGAATCCAATTCAATAGGTTGCCAAGTTAGGTCAAACGACGTGGATGAACTGGTTCAGGCAAAGCAGCAGCCTGGCACTTAGTCTTGCTCACTCTGAGGCCCTGATTAAAGGAGATACTGGGAACAGCAGCAGACTGACTACTCTGGCTCAGACACAGAGGAGACAAGGGCTGAATTCCCTAAAGAATTAAGATTTATATTGTTAATGACAGGCCATAGACAACTAAAGAATTGCAGTTATCTATGGCCTACCTCTTCAACATGGGGTTACAGAACATACATCAGCTAGGATCAATCAGGACACAGCTCTACTACAACTAAACATGAGAAACTTTGTTAGATTTAAACTTAGACCATACAAACAATGTTTCTCCGAAGATCTCCCTTACCTGCTCACACCAAGCAATCCTACCACACATCTACCAGGATCCAGACAAAGAGGCACTAATTGCGCACAACTTTCCTTATAAGGGCAGGAAACTCTCTGGCCCCTCCCTCCAGAGGGTGGTGCTCTCACCCTACATGTCAGCCCTCACAATGCTTGTTTGCAGCTGTCATGAGGGCAAATTTGGCTTTTGAGCATATAAATATCAGAGAAATTACAAAACCATTGAGCAGCAGTTTTTCTTGAAAAAAAAAATCTGCGTGAATTGGTGCAATTAACTCCACAATGTGGCTTTCTCTTGTATATCTGCCCCTAGTCACCAGCCCTTGATTGTCTCCATCCATATGTTGCCAGTAGTAATATGTCCTTCTGGGCTACCACGCAGGCGCAATCACTTCCCACTTCTTGGTCCTTTATTTTGTTTGGCCTATATAAAAGGATGTATTCTCAGGGCGTGCCTCCCTCTTTGCTCCTGGCATGCACATGTCATGCTTTTGGGTAAGCTTTCTTTGTTGATTCTTTGTTCTTGCCCATGTGCTTAATGTTTGTCAGTGCTCAGGCATAATGTGTGATTTTAATTCCAGGTCCTGCTTTCTGGTTTTTAGCCCCTGCCCCAAGTTGAGGGTCAAATGTGGGCTCTTTAACATCAGATCACTGTCAAACAAGGCTGTATTAGTGAACGATTTAATTTTGGAT
>JAPZDZ010001248.1:2981-16169 GCA_029783805.1 Acanthurus tennentii | reverse complement strand
CTATGTCCCACTCACTCACGTTTGAGTGAGTAAAAAAACTTTTCCAAACTTGAAATCATGCTTGACTGGTCGGTGATTTTAATTATTTCACCGTCTTTTGGTTTTATTACGGTTTCAACGATAAATCATTCATCACCGCTTCACAATCTACGTCCAAAACAAGTCAGGCATGCGACTCTTTAGCTGATATATAGACTTTTTTTCTGCTGTTCATTTACTGCAGTGTGTAATGACTCTGGCCTGTAGAACGAGTCAGGAACAGATCTTTTATTTTTGTCTGCCAACAAACACAAGAGGCCTCACATCTGCAAGGGGCTGCATTACAGGCAGCATTACTCCCTTTTTACCTTCCTACAGAGACTTTAACTGAGACCATTGAAGCTTCTCTTGGATAAAATTTATATAATTATTTCTAATGAAACATAAAGAAAAGAGCTGAGTCAGACCATAATTCAGTGCATTAGATTTTATTTCACGGCATAAAATTTAGCTTCTCCCTTGTTGCACAAGAATTTCATGAGTTCGAATGAAAACACATCGCACTCACACTGAAACGTTTTGGTTTTGATCAGTCTGATGCTCTGTGTGTTTAACGCACAACTGCATGGACCTTTAAAGCTGCCATTTGTACACATACAATACTGAAGTTTGTATCTATATACTACTAAAAGAACTATAACATATCAAGAAATCCCACAGAGTCCACAGCAGATTATAACAATCAGAATCTTAACTACCTGTTCACACCAGCGACCACAAATCAGTCTGACCTCAAAGTTTCCACCAGTGTTTTCAGATAATTAGCACCGCTCACAGCAAAACAAACCCTCTTTATACAATCAAAGAATAACTGTTAATGATGAGCAGCTGGGTGTGAAGGCAGAGGATCACCGCTGAAGATGAGACAAACTGCAGGTGTGCAGAACTGGGCTGCGACTCACTGAGGCCACTTGGTGGACAGGTGAGGAGTAGACATATTTTTTTAACGCCAGCCATTTTGGCTTGACAAGGCATGCAAAGCATTGGTGAATCTAATAATTGTAATTGTTGTGAGGCATTTTGGTGAGACGGCTCCAGACCTCGGTTAGTGTGCATGTTACAACTCAAAGCAACGTTATGAAAGCAGTGAGAGTGAACCAAAGCAGTTTAGTTGCAGCCAGACGTATAAACAATGAGATAAAAGTCATTAAAAGCCGAGAAGAACTGAGGGTACTCACAATTTTTCGCTGTCAGTTCGTCTCGAGCAACTTGTTTTCACATTGTTTACACCATAAAATGTTATTATGAAAAAAATATATATATAGCTGCTCTAAAGTTAGACATATTTCATCTTTTATGTGTAGAAAATTTATGTGACATCAGTGGTTAATACAGAACCATTTGTAATGTGTTGACCTTAGTACCCAGCCAAAATTCCTTTGGTTAAAAAGACCTCATGATATTTTAAAATGCTACTCTTGGTCAGTCAGAGCAGGTCTCCAAGCAGCTTTAACATCTAAATACACATTGAAACACTACATAAGTAACAGAGCAGGAGAAACTAAAAAGTTGATAGATTTTCATTAAGCAGTTATCACAGTCATTTGGTATCCACAGTATTATCTTTTAATCCCTGCACAAACAAAAACACACAACTGAAGTTAGATCTGTTAAGATTTGCCCTGAGATGTGTCTGCAGTTCAGCTGTAAAAGAAAGCACACTGAGCTCTGAGGATCTCAGAACAAAGATGCAGATAAACAACAAATGAACAAAGTTTTGAAATGTCCCAGTTCTCGACATCAGCAAGTGTCACTTTTTCAGCTACTTTTGTGAAGAAGTGAATATAAATGAACTACTTTGTCACTTGTTAAGTCTAAGTGCTCTGGACTGAGTGTGTAAAAATATCCTGCATCTATCCTGTGTTTTATTTCCATATATCCTGTTCAAACGTGTGTGACCCTTCAAAATAAGATACAGTCTTACAAAATATAAAGTCTTCCATAGACACATTATAAAGGTAATTTACTTTTGATTGAATTTACACATTTTTCTATTTCTTCATACTTTTATTCAAATCATACCTTTAAATTGAAATATTGTCTAAGTTCAAATACCAACTCGATCATCGGCCTTATAATGTCAAGTAATGCCTCACTGGCATGATAAATGAAGCTGAATAGGGTTGACACCAAGTCTCCAAAACTAAATGGCCTTAAGATAAAGAGAACAAACAGTCCAGTTTATATGCCATGAAATCTTGGCATATACCAATCATAATTGTTGGTATGCTGTACCACAAAATATGACACTGAGGTGTTAAAAAAATATTTTACGGCTTAATTTTACACAAGTGTGCTTTTGTTTCTCCCTGTTATCACACTTTATGCTTGATAAAAAGTACAATTTGCAAGTGGACAGTAACACATTTGTATTTTGCCTCATTTAATCTTATTACTCTAGGCTTTCATGCTTGAAGTGCTGACGTTCAGTTCGATAGAGCTTTAAATTCCCACTCTGTTCATCTAATATGGATGAGTTGTACAGTTAAACCTGAGAATCTGCACTTTTCTTCTATAGGAAGTGTTCTGTTTTAAAACTAATGTGCTGAAGAACAGAATCGGCATTACAACAAATATGTGAGAATTTGAAAATGAGTCAGTATGCTGAATAGACTGCGGATAAAAAGACAGCGGCTTAAGGGAAGGAACACGCGTTCAAGAAAACGTCACTGAAACAAACAAGCATTCATGATTGTGCAACATGAAGAGCACATTGGACCAGATTGAGAACAGATTTGCACCGGGCAATAATTTTTGTTGGATACAGATATCTCTCAGTTGTTGGCTTCAGTGTTGCTGTGTCTTCCTAGAAGTGCAGAGCAAGTGCTCACAGTCACTGAGCCAATGAAGTTTCTTTGATATAAATAGGAAATCTGACATTTTTGGCACAAAGCCACTGATGCTTTGAACTCAGTTTGATCAAGGGCCTAAAAAGCCTCCTGTTAGGTCTGATTCATATACCGTATATATGCAAAAAATATGCAAATTTATCACAAAACCTTCACAACATATTATGTTCTTCAATGGGCTACAGCTCGGAGCTGAAATATATTTCAATAAGCACCTAAAGAAGTCCAGAGGAGATTTTTTAGAAGTTGCTTCTCAATGGTTAATGATGAAAATGAAATAAACTTAAAACTTTTCTTAGATCTTAAAGATTCATGGCACATCATCATGTCTACATTTGCATATCTAATCTGTTGCTCCTGTAACTTTTGATGCAGAATGGCTCCTTTTCTGCAGCCTGTTTTAAGTAAGTTGGTGAGTTTGCGAGTGATGGTCTTTTCCTTACTTATCTCCTAGAAAAAGACAATTTCATTTAAGCAAAAAAAGATAAAAAAATATGAAAAATACTGACATCATCAGGCAAAGCTTCCACCTACACTGAGGAAATAATAGAAAAGACTATTTTAATCAGCCTCTGAAGAGTCTTGTCAGCCATGAAAAGCAGGTTTGATATGGCAAAACACCTCTTTTCTGGGCAGAGGAATTTCACACATAGAGACTAAAAAGCAGGAAACGCTGCAAACAAACTGTCATTTTGCTAGCATCCATGGCTCCTCATTATAAAGGGCTCTTCATTTCTGCATTATGTCTGTTTGCTCATGATACCTGTATCTACTTTTATTGACAGGAGGAGCAAATATCAGCTGGTTAAATGTGCAAAAATCAAAATTTTGAAAAAAAAAAAAGTTTTGTTCTTATATTTTATATTACTTATGGACACTTTGGAGTCTGCCAGTCACCAAGTAAGACCAAAAAAAAATCCTAAAATGATGTTAAGGGTTGACTGAATCCTGAATTCATGCTTCACGGTCCCTGTGGCACTAAAATCTCCGCTGTCTCAAGACTGGAAATTTCCTGAAGTTGAGCCAACCACCCAGCCTCTGTAAAAAAAGAAAAATCTTGATCTGAAAGATGCCTGCAAGCGGCAGCACTGCTACCTAATATTTAATAGGGAATACACTGTCTGTATATGTTGCCTCACACTGAACAGACTGAACTCGGGGGGGGGGGCTTCATCCTGATTATCATTCCTCCTCATGCCTCAGCAAAGTTACAGTGTATTTGGATCTAAATGCTGCATGAGTGATTCATATTGATCGCATAAATAAATTAATAAATAAATTCCACATGATCACTGACATTTGAATCAGAGAGAAAATCTTCCATTTTATTGATAGTGAATAGCTTGTTAAATTTATTAAAAAAAATAAGGAGTCGTATCTTTTTATGAGGGAAGATTTTCCACAATTAGGTAACAAGACACTGTTGGAAGACATTGAAAATGTCTTTTGAACTGTGGACAGAGATTTGTTTGTACTTTTTTTGATGACAATCTTTAATATTTTGTTATCATATTGATCCTAAACTATCACTGTAACTGTCTAATGGTAGTAAAAGCCATAAAAAACTGCATAAATGATGGCAGTTGCACCTGAGCATGGAAGGAAACAGCAGCACATCTGTCCATTCGACCATATCACTTTCTGTGCGTTTGCGTCAGAGAAACACTCAGAAAGAAAACCTCGTCCAAACATTTTGACACAATAGAGGATCTGAAGATGAGTCACGTAGGTGGTGGAAGCGTGTGTGTGCATGAATTTATGAGACATGATGATGTTATTGAATTTTTGTGCTATTGATCAGCTCCAAACCCCCACTGTCAAAAAAGATCTCTCCCATCAACATCTGAATGACAGATTGAGATGTGACAGTTTAAAAAGAACAAAGAAATGTCAGTATTGTCACGGTTAATATAAATTCATATATATTGACTATTTATTTAACAAATGGTAGGCTACATTTCAATAGGTAATTCAATTTATATTCAACCTTATCCCTAATTACCTTTTTAAAAACCTCAGAAATTTCAGGATTTACATTCTTTCCTTGTGAGAACATCATCACACAGATACAAACAGTCTCAAAGCCTGTTGCATGCCCCACCATCAGAACAGAGCAGATGATTCACCAAAGAAACTGGATTTTTGTCCAACTCGAACAACTACTGGCCTCATTTCTTGTTTGCAAAACATTTTTTTCTTTTCTCAGGTTGAGGTCATCTCCCAGTGAGATAAATTTTTCTTCACACAGTTAGTTGGTTTGGACTAGTGTTTTGCAAACTTGCTTCTTTCATTGTGGATGTCAGCATTCATTCACAAAACCACCTTGAACGACTTGTCATCCAACAGAAATTCTTGTGATAAAAATAGGGGAAATTACCCATTACAATAAAAAATACAGCCTGTAGCCAATAATCCCTTAAAAAATATAAGAACATTGTACAGAGAGACTCTAGTGATGCAAAGGTGCAAAGGTGCAAAAAAAACCAAAACAAACAAAACCATCAAGCAATCCTATAGCATCTTTACTGCGTTGATCTTTACCTCTCATCTCAGCGTGGGTCAGATGGATGAGCAGAATGATGACAGGTACGTCCATCCTGACGCGTTTTCCTGCGCTCATGCAGGTTGTGCAGGCTCGGTCCAGTCCAAATGGGTTTCCACCCTGTGAGTCAGTCGTCCGATAAGTCCGGTAAAAGTCCCAGTCAGTGCGTTAGAGCATGTCCGACATTTAAAAATGACCGGAAAGGTGACGCATGATTACTAGAAAGCACCATCAGATGAGTTAGTTGGAGTAGCAGCGAGGGGAAGTAAAAACGTGCGTGCGTAAAAACGACGACATCCTTTTAGTACCGTCCCTCGTAAAGCTCTCTGAAGACTCTGCTGAAAGCCACTGAGTCCTCCACC
The DNA here is from genome assembly GCA_029783805.1 of Acanthurus tennentii. Classification (NCBI taxonomy): domain Eukaryota; kingdom Metazoa; phylum Chordata; class Actinopteri; order Acanthuriformes; family Acanthuridae; genus Acanthurus; species Acanthurus tennentii. The sequence goes on along the minus strand of JAPZDZ010001248.1, from coordinate 10,377 downwards.
CGTCTCTCTCTCTCTCTCTCTCTCTCTCTCTCTCTCTCTCTCTTTCTCTCTCTCTAACACTCTCCCTCCATTACACACACACACACACAAGCTCGCGAAAGGCCCTCCTTTCTCTTTCTTTCTCTCTCCCTCTCTCCATTTCTCTCTCTTTCTGAATCTCTCCATTCTTAAATTTCAGTGACAAGCCTGCAGAGCCTCAGTCGCTCATGCCAAGCATCTGCAAAGTGTCAGAGTTTTGCATCCGCCCATCTGCGCACCTGTGCAGGATTTTGGCTGCGGCCCAGCGGCTCCTCCAGCCTGAGGGAGCCAGCTGAGCTTATGAAGGCTGATCACAGAGAGACTTGTGCACTTCATGAGTACAAGAGCTAATAAAGCAGAAACAGCCTTATTCGAAAATGAATATATTTATCTTATAGGTTGCTTATAAGTTTGTGTCCACTTTTTATATTCAGATCCACATATATTTTTGGCTAGTTAGAGTTAAATATGAAAATTAATACTACTTTTATTTTGGACAATATCTTGCTTACTACTTACTGGTGGCCAGAATCCATGTGTTGTATCAATGTGGCCAGAACTTAATTATTTCACTTCAGTTAGTCAACAAACTGAGAGTCCAGAAAGTCATGCGGTCTGGCAAATTGTTCAGCATATAACCCTTAGTGAAACCAAAAGTTCTGTTTTGTTCAGATTAAAAAACAAGATATTACAAATTAAATACTGTGCTTGTTTTAACTGTCCATGTTGGTTGTAGCTTTATTCCCAACAGAGAGATAAAACACGGTTAACAATCTTTTTATCTAACTGTCATGGAAATTAATATTTGTATCACACAAAAATGTCTATTTTTATGACTCTGACTTTATGACTAATCAACAAAATTAAACTACCTTAATCAAAATCAAATTCAGGTTTGTTGTCAAGTGGATTTTCACATATAAGGAATTTTGCATTGGTGTTTTGGTGCATTACAAAATAATACTAAGAGTAAAAGTCAGAAATCATGAATATAAAATTAACATTTTCAACACAAATTATTAGACACTAATATGAAAATAGCTGTGCAGAGTTTGAAGTTAGGAAAGTGGTATGAACAAAATGCTGATCAAGGAATGTAGAAATGTCCATAGAATTAAGTATAAATGCATGCATTATGCGGGAACAATAATCTGGAGATGTGTGCTATTGTTAAGCATAACATCAGATGTGGAGTTTCGGCGGGCGTCTTGGGCTTCGACCACAAGTTACATAAACTGATACAGAGGAACAAAACAAGCTTTATACTCACAGAGGGACGTTTGTGGGTAAGAAATAGCATCATAGCCAAAAAACAGAACATGTGAAATTCGTTCACGTCATTAACTTTATTTTGCACCTCATCACATGGACATCTGTGCAAACTGTGTGCGGTTTATTTTCCATTTAAAAGTCTGGCCACTTAAGCGCAGGATCTTGAAAAGGATTTTAGGCATTAGTGGGTCACACAACCAGCCAAGGTTGAAAACATTTCCATTTTAAACACAATGCAATCACCATTACTTATCAAATCTAAATGACACTTTCTAAAAAATAACTAGCTTGTTGTGTGTTCAAAAAGCTTGATAGTTTTTTTCGTTTTCATGTCTCTTGAAGATATTATTTTTAAGTTTATATGTCATTTCTGTTTTAATTAAAACGACATGTAGGTTCGGTTTAGTTCCACGGTTTTGAATCAAAGGTCATAAGAGAAAGAGAAAAAGGGTTTATCGATGGGAGAACGTGGCATTGAAAGTGAGCTGTAGGAAGCAGTGAGGGAGTGGGTGCAAAGTGTGCCTGCCAAAAGTTTTCATGAACCCTGTGACTCAAAGCAGTAGGTCTGGCAGCAGCAGCAGCAGCAGGGTTGTAACTGTAGTCTGCAGAAACACTCAGCACATGTTTTAGTGCTGCCTGTTGTTTTTTCTTTGAGAGCCCCACAGTTTTTTGCAGACCTTTTAGTAACCCCAATAAAACCAAAGGAGAGAACAAGACAGTTATGGATATTATATGGCCTGGAACCGTGACCCTTTGCTGCAGGTTCAATAGTCAGGAGGGGAAATAAAAATTTCATAAGAATAAAAACATGACTTAAATCACTGTGGTGATATTTAAAGAATATCAAAGTCAAGAATAATTTAAACAAAGAAAAAAAAGTAGATTTAAAGCACTAAGTCATTTATCTTTTTATAGAACTTCAGCATTTTGAAAGGACCTAAATTTAACCTTTAGCTTCAGTTTTCTCCTCACCTAAATATAGTGTGTGTCACTCATTTCAGTACATTTATTTTGTGGTGTCCTTGCAGCCTTCACTACAAAATCTATCTCGCTGACAGAAAACTCTAAGTGGATTGTAACATATCTTATTGATTTCTCGAGAATGTATTTCAAGGTGATGTGGTTTACAATTTAATACGAGCTGAATTTCTCATCAGGAGGAGGTGATGATGTTGGAATGACAGCTGGTACTGAGCAGCAGACATCTGTTCAAGAAAACTTGGAAAACACTGTTTTGTTCCTGTTTCGATCCACATTACTGGTAATTTTTTTTAACAAGATGTCAGGAAAATATCCAACCATTTTTTTGTTGCAATAAAACCAGGTATTTTAAGCCAAAACATGATCTTTTTCAAACCTTTACCAAATGTTTTTGGTGCTTGAATCTTACCAGATCTGAACCACAGCACTGTCATGAAAAAATATGAAAATTCAAACTGAAATTGAAAGACATAAAGTTCTAATGCATCCATGGTTTGCAGAAACACTATTGCAAACATTTATTTGGTTGCATTCAGATCAGAAGCAGATAAGAGACACAACTGAGGCATCGACTCCCTGCTCACAATTAACATCTGAGCTAAAACAGCCAAATTAGCTTTTAGCAGGAATCAACCCTCATTATCTCTAATGGGTTACATTTAAAAGGCAAAAAACACACAAATACACACTTGAAGACACAGAAAGGTGTATAATCTTATAGTTTGTTATAAAAATAGTGTTATGTTATAATGCCAATGTTTTTCAATGTGGAGGTTGTAAGAAACTGGAGGACGAAACTAGCTGCCTTTCATTTAAGAGACACAGTTGCATTAATCGACATTTATTAGCTTTACTTTTTCTTTTCATTATCATGTTTTAAAAGTAACTTCCCTCTGTCTCAAAGTAGGTTTAGTGTTTTAACTGAATAATGGATGTGAAAAGAAATTTAGTTCAGTAACTGTTTTTTAATTATCATTTGACCATAAATCTTTAACAATACGCTTCTTTTATCATGATTTGCATCATTTGTGTAATATGGAGCTCTGACAAAATGATAGCAGTTATCTGTCTATTATCTGACTTTAGACATAAATGCATAATACTGAATGTTGTTGCTCAAATAATTCAAATGAAATTCAAAAAGGATCAAAAGGTTTTACACTTTCATTTAACCTTCAACGAGTTGCTGAAAAATGCACTTTCAGCTTTTTGCCTGCAGTCAGATTAAATAAATTAAAACTTCCCTTGTTTCTAATTTTTCGGTTCTTTATTTTTTTGTTGCTTTGGACCAAACTACACCCGTGACAAACAAAGACACAGTCTCATGTCTGCAGCAACAGTAAAAGTGAAAATGTTGCAACTTAAATAGGTAACGATGCTTACAGAAAACTAAAAAAAAAAACAGACGAATGATTAAATACATGACAAAAAATCAACACAAAAATCAAAATACTAAGCACTTTAAAATAGAAAGAACTTCTGAAAGTAAAACTGCTTTAATATTTGTTTTAATTACTTGGTGGTTCATAATGGATGGTGATTTAAGTAAAAGTACAGAGCTTAAATAAAAGTTTTAACTTACAATATTAACAGCTTTATTCAATGATGAATTATAGCTTTTGTTCGAAAGTACAGAAGAGCTTAGTGAAATTCAATCCAAAGAAACACAGAAGTATAAGAAGAAATGAGATATGAGAGAAGAGGCGTGTGTGTATGTGTGAGAAGAAACATGAAGGAAAATATGGTGCAGGAAAAACTTTAAGAGATTAGACACAAAAGCAATAAAGAGAAACTCACTCTTTTCATTTTGTAACTCAAAAAAAGTTATTATAGGAATTACTTGTCTAAAGCCTACTTGTCTTTCTCCTTCAAGTTTTAACATTTGTTATATCATCATTTACATTTTTAGTTTAAGAACCAGCCAATGATTTGAGTCTGAAAATGCAAGAAGGGTTGAACGGAAATTAACACAAAAACTAAACATGAATGTGTTAATGTTTATTCCTCAGACTGTTGCATTTGTCATACATCATTTACTTTGTCAAATTAGGCACAAATTAATGATTGAAGTCTCAATAAGTCTTAAAAGCTGCCTGTCATTTCTGCAGATAAGCTGATTTATTATGATCTCGGTATAATGAAAAAAGGTGGGACTTTGTTGCGGCATTACAGGAGAAATGAGTCAACGAAGCTCAGCTTTCAATTCATGCTTGTTGTGAAATGAGCAACAGTTGCTCTTGTTCTTGTTGTCTCACCAAGAAGCCTGCAGATGGAAACTCTCACGCAGTTCAAAGAAAATGTTTTTACTCGATCGTAAGATTTACGAGCTGATAGCTCAGGCGGAAACCTGCATGATGTGATTTTAATTGGTTACATGGGGTTGAAGAGAAAGCTCTTAATTGAACATATCAGTACGCCATTAAATTTATGTGACAGTGCTTCATGTCATGGGCACTGGATGAAAGTTATGTTCAGTCTCCTATTTTCTCAGGTCTCCTCCAACTTCTGAGGGAAAGATTTGGCTTATAAGCAACTAAATGCTCCATCATGTTGGGCAGATAGCTGCTAACTGTGCCTGTCTCTGCGTGGTGCTGGGCAGGTGGTATGGTGCCAAAGACAGCTGAATGCTGCAGCTGGAAATAGATTTGTTTAGAGCTGTGAAAAGGGAACCAAAACTGTGGACTACAAAGCCACAACAATGAGCTGAGAGACACTAAAAAGACCTGTGGAGCTGATGGACTGGCTGTGAGTTTGTCATTCTGATCGTATGATGACGAATTATAATTTGTTTTTAATTGGTGGCTTTTCTCAGTTTTTGCATCCTACAATTAAGATCAAATCGGAACTTGCATTCACCAAAAGCTCTAATTCACAAAGTCTGCGAAACATGAGCAGTAAGATGTGGGAGTAACACAAGTGCAAGTCTCAAGCAAGTCAAGTGGAGTCATTGTTCAGGTTTTATGACCTGAGTTGTGACTCGTTTCATCATGTTTGACAGGAAGTCAGTGGCGTCTTTGTGGCTTAAGCTAAAGAAAAGCATCAGCGTGGCAGAAAACTGTGGTAAAATTTGTGGAAAATATCCTTCAGATCATATTCGGCAAAAGCATCAGATGACTAAGAAGCACTAAAGAGAACAGAGAAATGACAAGAGTCCAGGCTGTTGGCTTCAAACTAACACTGAGAGTGAAAGCAGCAAAATAACCTTTTTGTTGGGATCAAACCTCACCATCTGTAAAGGAAAAATATGCACAAAAGAGAAATATTTACATAGGCTGAAGCATTTCGTTGCACTAAAAGTATTGCAGGTACAAAGGTGCGTCAAGGTTTAAGATGAAGAGAACAAACATGAGTTGATGTTTATTCATGAGAAGACTGTGAGGCACCAGAGGAAGAAACCATTCGACTTTCAGCTGAGAGACAGTGTTGCATTCATCAACATTTATGAATTTTAGGAAGCTGAAAACATTCATTAACCAATGTTAGTGTCACATTTTGGCTCCAAATTAAATGCTTCCATTCTGCTTTAAAATTAGGAACATTTAGAAAATGTAAAATTGCAACAACTAATACATTTTAAATGTATGTTTTCAGTTTTGTTTGGTGTCAGTTTGTATAAACAAGCAAAGACACTTATTGAAGATGCCTCGGTTGATGGTGTAAACAGGTGGATGACTGTCTACACACAGCACAGTAAGACAGGCTTAGATAAGGCGTGATTTTGCATTTCTTTGTCTACTTTCTTAAAGTTTGTGGTTTGTTTCTATCAGATTCAATTATGAAAGCTTTGATCCTTTTGCAAGATTGGTTCAGTTTCTTTTTGTTTTTGCAGGAAAAGCAAGCTAAAAAAGGTTGTTTCTGTCTTTTATTTATTGTAATTGAAAAAATAATTGTTCCTTTTTGGCAAAAAAAAGTCATACACTTATACTTTTACATTTACACTTTTGTACCAAAGGCAAAAACAGTCCTGAAATATTGCTGGCATATTCTGCCCTTTTTTCTCATCTTGTTTATTTTTATTGACTGATATTACTGATGTCTCTGACTGTGTTATTTATTCTGCATTATGTCTTCATCTTGTATCTTTATCTTATGAATTGAGGACTGACACTGCAACTGAAAACGGAGTAGAGAGAGCAGAGTTGACTAATAAGTGCATCACCTAAAATAATTTTATTAATTATCTTTACTTCAAATTTAAATACACCTGATTGCACAGCTTTTGTCATGGACCCGTGTTTACACAAGCTTTATCAGACAATTTATCACAAAACAACGACTGAATACTAAATATATAAGAAACAACAACTATGTTGTGAATTTAACTTCAATAATGAGAACAGGATGAGAACGTTTTGGATATTTTACTGCATCAGCATTTAATTAAAAATTTGTGTCACGAGGTAAGAAGTTTACTTTTTATTTTTTTATTATATAGTGCAGGAGCTGCTTTGGAAGGATTTAGGTTGTTAAAATAAACACTTGTCTTTCTGTTCTGAAACTTAATTTCCTCCATTTTGAACTTGCATCCCCCCAGGACATGAATGACACCTTCATCCTTGTTTCATCTCACAGGAGAGGAGTTTCTAACCAGACAGGGTCTCAAGGAGAGTTTTAAAAATAAACCCCACCAGTCACGCACCGTCTCGATGAACCCTCCCTCCGGGAAGGCTCTTCATTTTAACTGAGAGTCTTCACAGTCCACCATCCCACAAACACAAATAAAATGACGTAACAGTTTTATTTGTAGGTTTGATGTTTGAAAACCAAAATATTGTCACAGCCACTTAATCTCTACACTGATGGACAATTCCACAAATGGCTTGTTTGTGCCTTCCGGAGAGCAGTGACAGATACATTTTTATTTGACTTTTTTATGTGACTTTTCCGCACCATTAAGAAAGTAGTAAATTAATTAGGCTGCACATAACTCTCCTCACCACCAGAGTTGAGAGTTATGTACAGCCAGGATATAATTAACCAAATTGGATATTATATGGCAAATGACCCTTTAATGTGAGTATAAATCTCCAACCCTGTGCGTATCCCCAAAATCTTCTGCTAGTTGGCTCCTGTGCTGTGAGGCCCATAAGTCAGGATACAGAACCATCAGAGTTCTCGCATGGCC
>JAPZDZ010001128.1:0-16181 GCA_029783805.1 Acanthurus tennentii | reverse complement strand
CACCTGTGGTGGAAGTGGCTGACAGCCTACATAAACCCCTGTCAGCCACGCCTCCAGTGATTTAGCTCTGATGGAACAAATCCCTGATCGGCCTCCTGGTGGAGGGGAAGCCTCTTCACTCAGAGAACCAGGGTTACACCCGTAACCCCATGTTCTCTATCGTTTGAGGCTTCCCCTCCACCCAGAGATATACTATATATCTCTATTATATAGTATATCTCCCAGTACGCTGGGACAGCAAGTCCCAGCGTACTGGGAGCTCCCACGGAGTCCCGTCTTGCAACGGTGGGATGCCCGAGAACCAAGTCATGTGTGGTCAATATGGGGCCATCAGAATTTAACAGGCAGAAACCGTGAAGGGATAGAGCAGCACCATCTTAAATGATACTTCACCCAAGTACTACCAACTTCCCCCTGTGCCCAATGAACTATATACAAATATACCCTATATACACATCCCTGGCTAGCCAGCTCCACAAGACCCAGGATACTGCTGCCCTAAGTCTTGGTACCAGATGCTACCATGACTACACAGCCCCGCCAGACACAAAGGCCCAACAGAGGGATGGAGAATTCAGTCAGTCAAGCCCGCACCGGCTTGCCTGACCGGGAACCCAATGTCACAACCGCTTGGAAACTCCAAGCACCTGCTCACCAAACGATGTGCTTGCAGCCACATTGAACTGGTAGAACCTTGCAAACGTGGATGGGGCAGACCAGGTAGCTGCTGCACAAATCTCCCCGAGAGATGCACCACGCCATGATGCCCATGGCCATGCCCCGGGTCTAATGTGCCCGAACTCCAGACTGGAGAGGCACCCCTGCCCCTACATATGCCTGCTGTATAGCTCCCACTAACCAGTGAGAAAGACGGGCCTTCGACAGTGGCCAACCCCGTAGGTCTGGCCTGAAACAGACAAACAACTGATCCGTCTGCCTATGGTTCCGTGTCTGTTGCAAACACATTCTGAGTGCCCTTACCGGGCACACAAGTGAGTGCCTACGAACTCCCTCCTCTGTTGAGTAGAGGGACCGTACCTCTCTATCTTGGCTTGGTCAAGAAGAGGACAGGATCTTAGGAAAAAAGGCAGGGTTTGGACGCAGGAACACCCCTGCCCCTTCCGGCAAGAACCTACACAAATGCTCATGTACAGAGAGAGCATGGAGCTCATCCACCCTCTTGGCTGTTGCCAGTGCCAACAAAAGGGCAGTCTTAAAGGACAACCACTTCCACGGTGGCTCCTCGAGAGCCCTCAAGACCAGTACTAAATCCCAGGGCGGCAGAGAAGGCCTGGCAGGCAGGCCAGCACGTCTTCTGGCCCCTTTAAGAAACTGGGAAACCAGTTTTCCTGCCTCCTCAGACAACTGGTAGTGCCCCCTCCATGCCACCTTAATAGCCGCCACCATACCCTTCAGAGCGGAAGGCGACTTCCCCTCATCCAGAAGCCCTTGAAGGAATTGCAGGATAGTCGGGGCCAAACATGTTACTGGGTCAACCTGGTGCTCCTTACACCAGGCAACAAATGCCCTCTATCTGTTTGCATAGAGCGTTCTTGTAGATGGTGCCCGGGCCTCTTCTAGTGTGAGGATCACTGATGGAGACAACCCCATGGCTAACAACTCAGACCTCTCAGGGGCCAGGCCCACAACCTGAGTCCCTGTGGAAAGGGATGATGCAGAGTCCCCTGAGCCTGGGACAGCAAGTCCCAGCGTACTGGGAGCTCCCACGGAGTCCCGTCCAGCAACGGTGGGATGTCCGAGAACCAAGTCATGTGTGGTCAATATGGGGCCACCAGAATTAGCCTCCTGTCTCCCATCCAGACCCTTCGCAGGAGGGATGGGACAAGGACAAATGGGGGGAAAACATACAGCAGGACGCTTGGCCATGGGCGAGCCAGAGCATCTTCTCCGAGGGGAGGATTGTCTCCCCCTAAGGAGAAGATGAGGGCGCAGTGGGTTGACTCCCGTGATGCGAACAGATCGACCTTTGCACATCCATATCGGAGCCAAATCTCCATCACTATCTGAGGATGTAGCCTCCACCCACCTGGGTCTGGACCTCCCCTGGACAGTAGGTCGGCTGCTTGGTTTCCCACCTTGGGACATGGACTGCTCTCAGGGACAGAACCCTGGTGTGTGCCCAAAGCCACAGGCTGCGTGCCACTTTGCAAAGGTGAGAAGACCTCAACCCACCTTGCCTGTTGATATAGGCCATGGCCGTCACGCTGTCCGTCTTCACCAGCACATGCTGGCCTAGAAGATGTGGCAGAAACTCGCGTAGGGCAAGATGGATGGCCAACAGCTCCAACATGTTGATGATGTAACTGATGTAACTGATGGCACCATTCCAGCAACCGCTGACAACCCCCTTCCCCTGCACACTGCACCCCAGCCTGTCAGTGATGCATCTGTTGTCACCAACTTACGATGTGTCACTGGGCCCAGCCCAGTGTGGCCCTCAGGTCATCAGGCCCCCAGCTTGGACTGAGAGTCCGTGTGGGGCCCTGACGACTCTTGCCCCAAGATCAGCCAGACCACCTGAACTCGCCCTTGGGGGTCAGAGCACCGGAGACCTCCTTAGCACAACAGCGGGCCTCCTCTGCTTGCTGTAGAAGGCTAGTGGTGCCAGGCCCAAACATGGCCTAATACAACTGGCAACTTCAAAAGAGCTGCTTTGTCCTGTGACTGTAATCTAGACTTGGACAAGTACAGCTGGCGCCTAGTGACCCAGAACGAAGACATGCCTTTCCCAGCATTCAGTGTCTGTTCTTTCATCAGTGATACCAGGGTAGATGAGACGAGCTGCATCTCTGCAACCAGATGCTCCTCAACCCCCCTGCTCAACTGACTGGCCAACTTCCGCTGGTACAGTGCCAAGATGGACCCGGTGTTGGTGAGCCGAGCCTGAACTTCCAGTAGTCCTATGCAATTTGGCCAGTGAGGCATCCAGCATTTTACCGTCCCCTGTCAAAGTCGCTGGTCCTAGTCCAGAACTCACCAGAAATATGAGGGCTGACAATCACTGGTCTAGCTGAGGCAAAGAGCCACAGCCGACCCTCTCCTTTCCCTGCATGGCTGACATCCGTCTAGTGTTAGCAGTAAAGGAGAGTTTAGCTGACGGCTTCCCAAATGCCTCATGCATCAAACCCTCTACTTCTGGTAAGAGAGGCACTGCAAAAGGAGCTTGACCTGATGCTGGTACGAGTCCAAGCGCCTGCAAAGCTCTCTCAGCCAAGCTTCTAAATCGCTGGCGCTCACTCTCTCTGGTCTCATTCTCTACCACCACCTCAGCATCATTGGATGACCCTAAAACATCGACTTCCTCCTCAATATCTTCCTGGTCATCATCCTCAAAGCCTCCGGATCTAATTCTGTCCTCCCACAGGAAGGATTTGAGAACGGGCTTGGGGCCAGAACCAATTAAAGGGCCACCAGAACCCCTAATTTTAAGGTGTTTAGACTGCTGCGGCACCACGGATGGTACAGCTTCTCCTTGCTCCCACCGACGCTTTGCCCAAAGCACGCAAAGCCGAGCCTGCAAGGATCATACTGGCAGATTTGAGCAATCCATACAAAAGGATGGGTTTTCAATTGCTGCTGCAGCATGCTCCTCCCCCAAACAACGCACACAAACGTCATGCCCATCCTCAATGGGCAACTGAATGTTACACACTACACACAAATGGCTCATTGTCGCCATGTCCCCAAATGTCGTGATAATTCCCGCTCACGCGAGATCGCAACAAGGAAGTGCCAGTAAATATCTTGTGGGTGTTTGTGTGTGCTTGGTGAACAACTGGGGGGGCACAAACAGCACCAGCGGACACTAGGGCACCCTGAGACGATATGTTAACGCGCGGCAGAAACTCTCGAATCGGATCTTTCTCCCATTGCCCTGCCGGGACCAGGATTATGATCCTCGTGTTACCGGCACTGAAGCCTCTCCACAGAGACAATATGCCAGTGCTAAGACGATATGTCAACCCACAGTAAGAACACTCTCGGCTCTTTCTCCCCTCGCCCTGCCGGGACCAGGATGAGGATCCTCGTGTTACTGGCACGGAAGCCTCTCCACAGAGACAATATGCCAACACTGAGTGCGACTGCAACTTTTGTTGTTTGAAAAACAAAACATAGCCACAGTGAGAGGCAATCACCTCTCCCAACCCTGAGGTAGGTGGCACAGACTGTGTACTCGCCAGATGGATTCTCTTTTTAGATCATTTGCTTTACTGAAATAAGCACAGTGACTTCCACGCCACGCTGCTCCAAGTGGAATCAAAAAAAAATCACTGGAGGCGTGGCTGACAGGGGTTTATGTAGGCTGTCAGCCACTTCCACTTGGTGGTTTGTCTTAAAGAAATTATCCACGCACCTGACCCAAGGGATCAGGTCTCCCATAGAGATATATAGTATATCTCTGGGTGGAGGGGAAGCCTCAAACGATAGAGAACTGCAAACCATGACAACTGTGTAGTTTTGCACCATCCAGAAGGGTTTAGCAGAAATAATCAATAATTTAATGATAATACAAGACAAAACACAACAATGTTTCCTCCATTTATATATGTAAATAAATTCAACGAATAAATTCAACAAAAATCTTGTCCTATTATTTTTCAAAAAAACTAAGATAGCATAAATAATTGCACAAGAAAGGTTAGCATGCTTGTTCTCAACATACAAATTCTCTAAAATCTATGAGAGAGGAACTTACCTATACAGAACAATTACAGAACACTGCAACCATCAGCAACACTGTATTTATTGTTCAGTGTTTGAGCTGCATAAAAAAGTTACTGCAATAACACAAGTAGTCAAACCTGAAACGTGCAGAGTTTTTTTTTTCAGTTATTCCTTTATGAACTCAGACACCCATCAACAAGGAAGCCAGTAAACAAGTGCATCATGGCAGTCAATGTCCCAGGTGTGATAGTGTAATGACAGGTGAGGAGAGCACAGCTGACTGAACTTTGATTTACAAAACACAAATTAATTCATGAAATTATCTGTAACAATAAAATGTCCATGAAGTTATTGATGGGATAAGTTTTGTACTTTCTGTCTGCAAAGTTACAAAAGCAGTTTCAGGGAAAAGGTGTTTTGAATATATTTACATCTTAAAATAACAATAATATCTATAAATATCTGCAAAGTAATTCTGAATTTAACTGTAGAATTAAAATAAAATCATTTCATATTGTCCCACCTTTAACGATTCACAACAGCATTAAAAAAAGTCAGTAAAAGATTTGTTGGCGGCTGTAGTTAGGAATGAAGAATGAGAAAACAAGACTGAACTTGAGGTTGTCCAGAGCTCTTAACCAGAGTTAAGAAACTAAAGAAAGGCAGAAGAATATTTGAGTGTTTTTCTTGGATCATTTCACCAAATTTGATCATTTCACCTAAAAAAACCCCATCTTTTTATGACATGTGAACAACACTTAAATTAATTACTGATATCAGTCACATAACATTTAAGATATAAACTCTGATTACACTGCAATAAGAAAACACTGTGTCAACACTGAGACTGGAAAAGTGACTGGGAAAACAAGATGAGGACCATCGTACCTGCACCTAAAGAGTCTGCATTACTAGTCTTAAGGCTTATTTCTGTGACAATTGGTGGTAGTTTCATAAATAACAATTTTTATATGTGAGCCCCATTTAGCGAAACGTGATCTAAAATGATAAGGACTAAAATTCACTGGCTGTAATAAAATATTATGTCTTGTTGCTCATGTCCTTGTGATGAAATCTAGTTTTTAGGTTGATATTAAGTACAATTTGCACATTCTCAAATTACATGAGAGGGTGCAGGTAGTGTTCCAGCTGACCTGATGGTTAATATGATGCATTCATACATGACAGTCTGGAGAGACTGCATATCTAGAGTGGATAAAATATAAGAAACCCCTCTCAGTGCAGTGACAACATTATATCACTTTCAGCTGACTTGTTGGTTATCCTCGTCTTCTGTTTGGAATGAGGCTCCAGACAGATTTCTTAAAATGTGTCATTGAAACAAAAGCCAAACACATTATTATAAGTAGTAATAATTATAAGTAATAAGGAGTAATTATAATTGATGTCATGAGCAGATCTTCTTACTGAGAGCTTATTACTTATGATGGTTAATTACCCAACTTTTGGCCCAAATAACTGCTGGCGCACTGAATCACTCCCTGTGTTGCTTGATCCTGCAGCCATGTGTGTTGGAAGAAGCTTCATTGTTGCCATAGCTGAGATGGTGTAAACGCCCTCTATGGGACTAACTTACGCATTGGTGATGTTACTGGGATACAGCTTCACTTTAATTCTTGGTAGGACTTTTCTTTACACCTGACATGATCTTAAATGTTTGCATGTGTGACAAAACAAGTCACAAGTACAGTCTGCAACATCAAAATTCTGCCAAAATTGGCTGAATTTGTTCCAGGTCAGCAGTTAGTCAAGCACGTTTACTTCTTCTGAAATGACCGAATGAATGTAACAAGGCGTTGTTACTGTGGTGAAGAAGAGCTCCAACATAGTGTTCACACTAAAAAGAAAATAATGTCTGTCTGTCGTCTGTACGTCTGTCCTTCAACTAATAACATTTTTCAAGAGATGTACATCAACAGAAGTGGAGTGTTTCAGCAGTTAAAGGGAGCCTGTTAGTTATGCAATGTGATCCACAACAGAGACTCATGTGTCTGTGATGTAAAACTGACAGTCATGCTGTAGTATGGAAGTTAAAATGGGCCAAAAGATAAATTATGGACTTTTAAGTTACTTAAAATCAACTACACATAAAATTGAAAACCCTATCATATCATAAATGGAAGTCAGCACAAGTAATTGTGGTTATAAAGATATAAATTAAACTACATTATTACATTTTTGTCACAAATTGAACGTACATATATGAAAGGGAAACTGAAAACAGTAAAAAAAAAAAAAGGTGTACAATCAAATTCCACACAATGATAAGTTTTAGTAAATGGAAATTCAAAAAATGAGGGCTGTACAGAAATATTTTGTGACTCCAGTGAAAAAAAGTAAAATTGTTATTATTACAATTTATTTGTAGAATGATTAAATTCACATGAAATGATAGTTTAATTAGTTTTCCTTTTTTGTCTGACACGACATAATCAGTTAAAAAAATGTTTAAGTTTTTATTTTAGTGTTTGACTTGAAGCTTTCAAAACCTGGTAAGTGTCATGCATTAAAGTTGTGTGTGTTTACCTTTTAAACTTTAATATGTCTCTGCAGTGTATCTGTGTGAAGTGTTTGCCTCTTACACAAGCACCAAAACTCTATTGGGATGCCTTTAATAAACGTTGTGTGTGTTCACATGTTCCCTTGTTTCTGCAGTGGTTGTGTGTTCCCTTTGTCCTGATGAACCTTCACACTCTGGACATCAGTCAGACGCTGATGAACAACATCTTACACGCCCCCTGGATTGGAAAACCGGAGCTGAAAAAGACCTGGATAATGATCCATGAGTTTTTATTCTATGTAAGATACCAAAACTACAGTCTTTATTAAATGTAATTCCCTCATTTCCCACATTGATGATATGTGATTGATTATTTTGTTTCAAAGTCACTGGGGAGTCTGGGATTTCAGTACTTCCATCAGAGGATCTTGTCAGCATCTTCCTCAGCCACAGCCAAGCTGACCTGCATTGTTGCTGCTTTTGCTTTACCCATATTTGGGGTTGCACCTGTGCTGCTTGGAGCAGCTGCTGCATCTACAAGTAACAATTTTGCCCTGCCGTTTGTTTGTGGTCCAAATGATGTTAAAAAAGCCTAAAAAGTGTCAGCTGTCTTGTGCTTCATGCACCATTAAAGAACAGGATCTGCAAAGGATGAGTTCTCCAAACTAAGAAGCACCCATATTGTAGAAGTAGCTTATTTGGTCTCCGGCACTGATCAGGTCTCAATCTGATATCTTTGAGGATATTTCAGTCTTTTCTTTTGTTGTGTTTCTTCCACAGACTGAAACCAGACTGCATATGGTTCTCCATCTCCATATGAACGAGGGGAAGCAGCTCCGGTTCTGTCCATCTCCCTGCAGCACCTCACCCCAACCTTCGTCTCTGTTATCGATACTGGATGTGTGGCCGTCGCTTTGATGTCATCAGCTGACTCCGTTTTGCTTTCTCTGTATTTTTTTCCATAGTCCTTCTGTAACTGACAGTTTCAGTCAGTTGTGATTGACCTGCTCTTTTTTGGCCACTTTCTTCTTCAGGCCACAAACAAAGAGATTCAGTGTCTCCAGTAAAAAAAAAATGTAAGTGATCCGAGCTTCGTTTCAGATGAAATGTCCATAACTGCTGCCAACTGCTGCCAACATTTTTATGTAAAAAAAAAAAGGAAAATTTTGTGATGTGTTTATTCCTTTACTTAAATAAAGGTGGACTGGTCTTTGCAAAGCCAGTCTGAGAGAAAAAAAAAAATGTGACAACGCTAGAACATTTTCAAATGAAGTATGGAAAAATGTTGACTGCTGGACTGAGTCTGGCTTCACTTATAATTGATGTGGTTTGGGTGCCGACAACACTGATAAGTTTAGGTATGTCAGATAAGCAGTTGCATTTGTGCTCTGTTTTAATATTCCTATATCTGTTAAGTTTGATTAATGTTAAATATGTAAATAACAATCTGTCCTTCTTCTTGTAATTCTTTTTTTCTCATTTCCTCTGCTGAAGTGTTGAATCAGTATCTGAATCAGTCAGACTCTGACCCTGTGTTACCATATTTGAATATGGATCCAGATCTGAGCTGCTGATGATAAAAATAATTATTTGAAAAACTAGAGTAATACAAGTAACGAGCCAAAAATAACATAACCTTTAAAAACTAAAGGCACCTAGAATGTTTGCATGGATCAAACTATAGTTACTGATTGTTGCCATAAACATTTTGTATTTGTCATGTCAAAGAAATTATGTTAAGTTATAGTTAGTGTTGTCTCGTGTCAGCTGTGGTTGTTTTTAAAGTGCTTTATAAATAAAGTTGTCTATGTTGTCTTCTTGCTTCCTGTTTTATTTTGATAGTCTCGTCTCCCCTTGTGTTGTCTCAGTATTTACTTCTTTCCTTTGTTCCTTTCCCGCCTTTTGTGTTTACCCTAATGTGGTAGTGTTCCTCTTTAAGAGTGATTTTCATTTGATACATTTGTCATATAATAGTTTTCCTCTATAAGAGTAATTTTCATTTAATACTTTGTCATTAAAGAATTGTTTATTTCAAACTTTGAACAGTCTCAAGTTGTGCATTTGGGTTCATGACCTAGTTCAGCTGTGAGGGGACGAACTAGACAGCATGAACCCAGCAGACTCAGATCAATTGACGGCAGCCATTCGCTCTTGGAACACTCACCTGAATCAGCAGGAGGATCAGATGTCCTTGCTGGATTGTGGAGTGAAGGAACTGGCGAACTGTCAGGAGGGTTTCAAAGCATCCATAACTACCCAAGTGAGCCTCCTGGCAGCACAAGTACATCAAGCCCTTGCTCCCCTCACGAAGGATCTCTCCTCCCCGAACCCAGTGGCCAAAGCATCTCCGGCAGCTGCTAGACCTTCATCAGTCCTGGTTTTCAGTGCCACAGGCCCTCACCTCTCCCCACCTGAAAAGTTTTCTGGTGAGTCTGGAGAATGCCGACCTTTTATTGTTGACTCTGAAATGCATTATGAACCCTTGCCATCAGCCTTTCCAACAGAACAGTCCAAAGTGGCATTCATGATTTCCCATCTCACCGGTAGGGCGTGGGCTACGGCTGAGTGGTCCCATGATTCATCGATCTATGGATCCCTCGATGAATTTAAACAGGTTTGAGGAGGGCTTTTGATCCCCTCTTGTCCGACCGAGAGAAAGCTTGTGAGTTGAGTAATATCAAACAAGGCATGGACTCTGTTTGTGATTATTACATCTGCTTTCACACCCTAGCCACAGACAGTGGTTGGAATTCCAAGGCCCTTTATGATGTCTTTCTTAAGGGACTCTCTGACCAAATTCAAGACTTGTTAGTGCCCCTTGATCTGCCATCTGACTTGGACTCTTTGATAACTCTAGCCATAAGAACTGTCAATCGTTTACAGGAGCGTCAACGAAGCCGAAATTTAATAGCGTCATCGGCTGTTCGCCATCAGGGCGGCCCTGCAGCTATTACACCCAGTGGGCAGAGTTCCTCGTGCTTCCCATCACTGGTTCCACGTGGGAAGGTGTCCTCCGAGGAGGAGCCCATGCAGCTGGGATGAGCCAAATTGTCCGCAGAGGAGCATCATTGTCGTATGCAGGAAGGCAGGTGCTTCTATTGTGTTAACAGCTAGGCCATCTCCTTGCCTATCCAGCAAAAAGAGCAGCCTCACCAGTAGACGGGAGGGTACTGGTGAGCGGTTCTCCTCTGCTGAATTATCTCCTCGGATCTTAACAGAGACTAAGGTAAAACATTATGACACCACAGTTTGTTTTGGGGTCCTCATTGACTCAGGGGCTGATGAGTGCCTCATGGACTGGGATTTTGCCACAAAACTAAATGTGAAAAACTGAACAATTATCCTAGCCAATAGAGGCCAGTGCTCTTGATAGAAGTTTGATATTCTGGGTGACCCACAAGACTGAACCACTGACTGTCATTATTGGTGACCACCATGATCTCATGTCTTTTCACTTGTATAACTCTACCCAGCACTCTCTTATTTTGGGTTTCCCTTGGTTAAAAGAACATAACCTGCACATTGACTCAAGTACTGGGAGGGTTTTGAACTGGGCTGAGAGTTGTAAAGACAAGTCTTTAAAGTCATGTCATGATTCGAATGTGAAAGGCTTCTTCCCTTCCTCCTCACAGGCCATATGATTGTCCCATTGACTTGATCCCAGGGGCCCCAATTCCTAAGGGGAGATTGTATTCCATCTCTGGTCCTGAGAAGAGGGCCATGACTGATTATATTGAGTCCTCTTCAAAGGCTGACCTTATTCGTCCCTCTTCATCTCCAGCTGGGGCAGGGTTCTTTTTTGTTGGTAAAAAAGATGGGTCGCTTCGGCCATGCATTGACTATGGTCCACCTAATGAAATTGCATTCAAAAATTGGTACCCTCTGCCACTCATGTCATCAGCCTTTGATCTGCCTCAGCAGCCCAAAAATTTTACCCAATTAGACCTGAGAAACTCCTTTCACCTGGTTTGTATCTGAGAGGGCAATGAATGGAAGACAGGCTTTAACACACCTAGTGGTCATTACAAATATCTGGCTATGCCATTTGGGTTGACTAATGCTCCTGCGGTCTTCCAAGCCATGATTAATGATGTACTTAGAGACTTCCTTAACCACTTTGTCTATATTTATTTAGACGATATCTTGATTTTTTCCCCAGACTCACACTCTCATGTTCTTCACATACGTCAGGTTCTACAGAGGTTGCTGGAGAGCCAACTGATGTTTAAGAAGTAAAGAGTGAGTTTCATGCCGACACTGTATCGTTCCTTGGCATTATCATAGCCCCTGGAAAGATGAAAATGGATCCGGCTAAAGTTAGCACTGTGGCTCAGTAGCCTACACCTGATAGCTGTAAAAATATTCAGCAATTCTTGGGATTTGCTCATTTTTACAGACAGTTCATCAGAAACTTCAGCACCATACCTGCACCCCTCCATGCACTCACATCTCCACTGACTCCGTTCCTGGACCTCTCAAGCTGAGGATGCCTGCCAGCAGCTCAAAGCACGGTTCACTACCGCTCCCATCCTCACAGTACCTGATTCCAGTGGCAGTTCGTGATGGCGATGGATGCCTCCAATAACAGAGTGGTAGCGGTTCTCTCCCAGCGCTCTCAAAAGGACAACAAGCTCCACCCCTGTGCCTTCCTTTCTCGGAAGCTTTCGCCGCCTGAGAAAAAATATGATGTGGAAAACCGTGGGTTGTTGGCTGTAAAAGTAGCTCTGGAAAAGTGGAGACACTGGTTAGAGGGTGCGCAGCATCCTTTTATTGTGTGGACTGATCATAAAAATCTTGAGTATATTCGCAGAGTGAAAAGACTAAACTCACGTCAAGCCAGGTGGACATTGTTTTTTAACAGTTTCAACTTTGTATTGTCTTACAGGCCAGGGTCCCAGAACACCAAGCGCGACGCCTTGTCCCATCTGTTTGAGCCTAGGAAGCCTACTGCCAAGGAACTTGAGCCCATCCTACCACTGAACCGTGCAGTGGTGACTTGGCAAATAGAATCTGAGGTGAAGCAAGGTAATGGTGAGAATCTGACACCTAGTGGTTGTCCAGTGAATTGCTTGTTTGTTCCTGTTGATATGTGTCCACAGGTGATCCATTGGGCTCACACCTCACTGCTCACCTGCCAATCTAGGAGTCAGAAGAACCATGCATGCCATTTCCCAGAGGTTTTGGTGGCCCTCCATTGAGCACAAGGTTTGAGAGTATGTGGGGGCATTGATTTATTTGTTACTTTGCTTACTCTTGTCTCAAGTTATTTTGATATCTTGTAACGTAGTAGTTTTCCTCTTTAAGAGTGATTTTCATTTGATTCTTTTGTCACATAATAGTTTACCTCCTTAAGAGTGACTTTCATTTGATACTTTGTCATTAAAGAATTGTTTATTTCAAACTTTGAACAGTCTCGAGTTGTGGGTTCACGACCTAGTTCAGCTGTGACAGTATTGACTGATACAAGTCACATTGCTTTGGCCATAATTATGAATTGTTTTAATTTAGTGAAAGTAACAACCCTTCATCTTATGTTGGAAATAAGCACAGAAAACGATCCTCTAACACTGTAAAGAAAGAAGTATACTGTGTGTATATACCATCAGTAAAGCTGTAATTCTTGTTTAGTGTTTGAGTTGCAGGTGGAGACTTATTTTCTCTGTGAGTTATTCAGTCACTCAGTCGCCAGTCAGTGAGGAAACCACAAAACAAGTGCAACATGGCAGTCAACGTCCCAGGTGTGATAGCAATGGTGTTTTTCTATCTGCTGGTCCTTGGTACCGGCATCTGGGCCTCGTTCAAGTCCAAAAGGGAACAAAAGAAAAGTGCAGCCACTGGAATGGACATGACCCTGCTGGGAAACCGGGGCATTAACCAGGTGGTGGGGGTCTTCACAATGACAGGTGAGGAGAGCACAGCTGACTTAACTTTTGATTTACAAAACATGATTATTGAAGTAATTATCTATAAGAATATAATCTTTATTAATGTTCCTAATGGGAAAGGTGCTGTATCTGCTGACAGCAAAGTGACACAAAGCATTTCAGCAACAGGTTTTTTTTTTTTAATGAATATAAAATATCTGCACATCAGTGTTGCATTAGACTGTACAGGTAGAATGAAAGCACCTTTGCAGAGTTCTTACTCAAAAAGCCCACAATAGCCTGGAAAAAACAAACGATACAAAGTGTCAGGGTTTCTTTGTGTTTGTGGAAGTGGAAGTCAGACTTTATCAGCAAAGAGGAATGTGAGAACAAAGTGACAACTGAGGTTTAGAGTATTTGACCAGAGATAAGAAATTTGAGGAAGGCAGAAGACATTCACACACAACATATGAGATTTCTTTTACAAAAATATCAAATCCTTAGAAAAGTTTTGATCATATTGTTTTAAAATGACTCAAAGACTGATTGACATTATTTACATACATTTATACGTAATCTGATTCCACTGAATCAAGGACGCTAAAGTTCAGATGGCAACATTTCCAAATCTAGTTTTGATACCTTTATTGTCTTCAGTTGATATTAAGCACACACTGTGAATTCTTAAACTAAACATCACAAACCAGCTGCAGGTAGACTTGAAATGAACCGACAGGAATGAGTGTACGAGGCGACAGACTGATCTCTTCAACTGTTCCACAAAAACAAAAGCAGTGGGAAAAAAATATTTCCTTTTAGTTTACATTTTCTTGGGAAAAATAATTTGAAATGTATTATTATGATAAAGATTATTACTTATCCTTTGATCGAAAGAGCTGCACTAAATCACTTGCTGTGTTGCTTCATCCTGCAGCCACGTGGGTTGGAGGAGGCTTCATTGTTGGCACATCTGAGATGGTGTACACGCCCTCTTTGGGACTCACCTACACAATGGTGATGTTATTGGGATACAGCTCAGCTTCTCTTTTTGGTAGGAGTTTATAATTAAACCTGACAGCACTTGCAAACACACAGTTTGCTGTGTGTTATAATGATAAAGATTCTTGCAAACACACAGTTTGCTGTGTGTTTGCAAGAATCAAAATTTAGATTAATATTGACTTTATTTTCTCCCAGTCAGCAGTTAGTAAACTATATTCACATCTCTTGTAGTCCACGCTAAATATTACCAAAAAAACAAGTAATTGATTTTCATTAAACATTTTTTTGGACCATTTAAATTTTTTTTTTTAATTGTACACTTTCTATTTATTTTAAAGTAGACACACTGATGCATTTACATCTCTTGTAATTTCAAAGCTGAATAGTACAAAGAAAAACAAGTAATTGATTTTCATTTTACATTTTTTGTACCATTTAAAAAATTTTTAGTTGTACACTTTGAAATTTTATTTTAAAGTAGATGCATTGATGCATTTATTTCTTTTGTGATTTCCAAGCTGAATAGTACAAAAAAAACAAGTAACTGTTTTTCATTATACATTTTTTGGACCATTTTAAAAAAACTTTTTTTTGTTGTAGACTTGCATTTTAAATGCATTTTTAAAGTAGATGCATTGATGCATTTAAGCACGCAGAGTTTACACATTACTTACTTAACATTTGATCAATTTTTGTCTTTTTTAAAATGTATCAATGCTGAGAAGAAATGGAACGAACATGAAATATGTCTATGCAATGTTTTAAATTTATTTGTAATTCTTTCTTGTTATTGTATTTCGCTTGCTTAATTATTTATTTATTTCATTGTAATGTCCTTTTTTTAAATGAAGGTGGCCTGATTTTTGCTAAGCCAATGAGAGAGAGGAAATATGTGACCATGCTGGATCCTTTCCACGCCAAGTATGGAAAAGCACTGACAGCCGGACTGAGCCTGGGTTCACTTGTTATTGATGTGGTTTTGGTGCCATCAACATTGATTGGTTTAGGTGAGGTCAGGCATGCAGATTACTTGTTACTCTGTTAAAAATGTAATGAGCATTTTAAAGATTTAATTACTTAAATAATTAAATCTATTACATTTTATAATGTTAAAATTACTTTTTTCACAATTTCATTAAAACTGGGTTTTAAACCTTATTTTATGTGATTTACTGTTGTAACATTGAGGAATCACGTATCAAAGAGGTTTAGTCTCAAACTTGGACAAGAGATCCCATCAAAAACTGGACCTCAAATGTCAGGACGTACCCAATGAAAGGCTGAATAAATGAATATGTAGCTAATAGCTAACAAATGATGTTAGAATAAAGGAGGCAACGACACACAAATCTGTCTACATCAACGAGGCTCAGTGGAATTAGGTATTTATACCTTTATGTACATTTATAACTGTGTTTTACCATTTTCATTGTCAGTTAAATTAGTGATACATGGATGTAAATTCCTGCTTGTGATGCAGTACAATATGACAGGAAATAATTTATTGTCCCAGAATGCCTCCACACTTACAATAAAACAAAGCACGCACAAATAAATCAGCACGGAGAATTGCACATTAATCCACATTGCACATATCGCATATTGCACATATCCGGTGGTGTAAACACCATGAGACTATTGATCAATCCCTGCAACCTTGTTTAAAGGTATGATAGAAGTAGGAACACATGATTTTTAAAAATGGGGACTCTATATTGTCTACCAGAAGACAAGTGGGGGGTAAGTGATTGTGCTGCGGACCTGCAGAAAAACAGACTACTGGTTTTCATTCCTTCCCATCACCCTCTGCTGTGGAGACATGACTCAGTACATTGAATATGAGTTGATATATATAACAAAAAGACAAATTTATCCCTGTTCCAATGTGTCTGACAGGAGGAATCATGAGTGTGGTCTTAGATCTGTCCTACACTGTGTGCATCTGGATCTCTGCTGCTGTGGCCGTCACATACACACTGCTGGGAGGTCTCTACTCTGTGGCTTACACTGACATCATACAGCTCATCCTCATACTCCTCTGCTCGGTAACTCTGTAGTTCTTTAAGATTTGTGAAGTGTTTGGCTCTTACACAAGCACCAAAACT
The DNA here is from genome assembly GCA_029783805.1 of Acanthurus tennentii. Classification (NCBI taxonomy): domain Eukaryota; kingdom Metazoa; phylum Chordata; class Actinopteri; order Acanthuriformes; family Acanthuridae; genus Acanthurus; species Acanthurus tennentii. The sequence continues at coordinate 3 of JAPZDZ010001128.1, read as the reverse complement.
CCA
>JAPZDZ010000825.1:0-16212 GCA_029783805.1 Acanthurus tennentii | reverse complement strand
GGCCGGTGCCTCGAGGAATGTGAGCATTAATATGACTGAAAGGAGTAGCTTCATTTAAACTTACATATTCTTCAGGAGCCAGGTTTCAGTAAGACAGAATAAATCGATGTCATAGCCCAAAATTAAACCGCTCACTAATACAGCCTTGTTTGACAGTGATCTGACGTTAAAGAGCCCACATTTGACCCTCTTATTTTGTTCTAATTTAGCACTGGTGGTTTTAATTTTTATTAGATTTTATGGTTTACTCCTTTTATTTTATTTCTTAACATAGATTGTTTAGAATGGGGGACAGACACTGTTTCTATGGGGTTGTGGGTGGGTAGCTGCTCTAATTGAAGCGCAGAGAGGTGTGTAAGACTGCAACTCTGCTTCCTGGTCCCAACTCTGGGTTGTCAGGGATAGGACGACTAATAAACCTGTCCAGATTCCTAGAAATGAGAGCTGCTCCATCCCAAGTTGGATGAATGCCATCTCTCCTAATAAGACCAGGTCTTCCCCAGAATGTCTGCCAATTATTTACAAAGCCTACGTCGTTTTCTGGGCACCACCTGAACAGCCAGCGGTGAATGACGACATGCGGCTAAACATGTCGTCACTGGTCATATTAGGTAGGGGCCGAGAAAAATACGGAGTCCGACATAGTTTTGGCATATGAACACACCAACTCAATATTAATTTTGGTGACCTCCGATTGGCGTAACCGGATGTCATTACTGCTGACGTGAATAACAATTTAGTTAAATCTACATTTAGCCTTAGCCAGAATTTTCAAATTGGATTCTACGTCGCCCGCTCTGGCTCCCGGGATGCATTTGACTATGGTCCCTGGTGTCGCTAATTTCATGTTTCGTGAAATAGAGCTGCCAATGACCAGAGTTTTGTTCTCAGCGGGTGTGTCGCTGAGTGGGGAGAATCTATTCGAAACGTGAAGGGGCCGGTGGTGAGCCGTGGTAGGCTTTGTCTTCAGGCTATGCTTCCTTCGGACAGTCACCCAGCCTCCGGGGGACGGCTAGTTGGAGCTATACTAGTATGGTCCGCACCGGCTACGGGGGCCTGGCTATCCACTTTAGCTGAACCTTCCGTGGTGCTAGTGCTAGGGTGCTAATCGTCCCATATTTGAAAACAAAAGTACGGATCCCGTATTGAGCTGAAACGGGACGCACTCCGTCCCGTTTTATTGTGAGAATCAACAGTAGTCTGTAAAATATCATTGGAATTAATAAATTATTGGGCGCTTTGTATTATATGTTACGGAAAATTTATCTCCCCCCTCTCCTGCTCTGTGACCAATGAGCTGACAACACCCTGACAAACGAGTATGACGACACAGAATCTGTCTCATCTCATTGCCCCAGCTACTGTCGCTTGCGAAAAAATACCGGCACAACACGAAAGACATAAACAAAACACCATGGAAGCGGACGATTCACTTTCGAGCAGTCACCAGGCGACTCATCCCATTGCACTTTTTAGTTCACAAGTTCTAGTTCAATCTTAATTTTTTTCTTTTACTACAACTGTATATTCATTGCCTTTGAGGTCTCATGTTTACAACTTTTCTACTGTCTGTTTGCATTTTTCTAATCGCACTAACTGCACTGTTACAGAAATGTTCTGCATTCTATTGTTTTTTTGATACTTGACACTGTTTTAATTAAGCAGGCTTCTGTTAAAGAAAAATATATTTTAAGAAAGATATGTATTTTATTCTGTTGATTTTGTTATTGTGCACTACAAAATAAATTGCTAAATTATTTGTTTTTCACAGACATGCATCTAAAAAAATTCAGGTTTGAGTCAGATGTTTAGAAAATCGTTTCACACACAGAAAAAAGGCAAAAATATATTACAGTGCCTGTAGGGGTCGGCCGGCCCTGCCAACGAGGTGTCCCTTATTTTTCAAGGAGTTGGCAACCCTACGTGGTGCGGAGCCGTGCTTCTAATTCGCTAAGCCTCCCCTCCAACGTCATAAATAAACTACACTTATTACATTTACAGTTATCGCTCAATGAGGCAGAGGAATAACTAAATATTTGGCACACAGAGCAGGAAAGAGGAGGAGAGCGAGAGGCAGAAGGAGAAGCCATCGCTAGCTACTAGGCTAAAGCTAACTAGCACAACTGGAGAAAGTGAAAGAACAACTGTGTGATTGACAGTAAAGCTGCTTGAAGAGGAGTTGCAGCAAGTGTTTAGGCAGTACTAATATGGGATTGGATTTATTAAACTGGTAATTTAGCCGTAGAACAAAGGAAGGAACAGATCCTATCCTAAACTTGTAGAAACTTTTTGCCTTGCATGTTTATTTCAGGGCTTATACCCTAAGAAACTGATAAACTCATTCAAATCATAAAATACATACTTCCCTGAGTGCTTTTCATCAGGTTTTAAGATTTGCATGCAACACTGGTGACTGTAAGCACCTCTGCCTACTGCATATCGGACACTTTTTACATGCACACTTTTTCGAGGCACCTCCAGGTGATAGGTTTTGTTGTGATGGAATTTTTGCATGCTTTGTAGTAACAATGAGACAATCTTATACTCTTAGACTGTGATCTTATACTTTAATGTAGTTAGTCTGTAGCCTCAGCTGTGCACTACATTATTTATTTATTTATTTTTTTAAAGATATTTTTTCGGGCTTTTATGCCTTTAATGGATAGGACAGTTGTGTGAAAGGGGGAGACAGAGAGAGAGGGGGTGACACGCGGAAAGGGTCGGAGCCGGAATTGATCTCGCGACCGCCGCATTGAGGAGGACGAAGCCTCGTACATGGGACGCCTGCGCTACCGATCGAGCTAAACCGGCGCCCCGTGCACTGCATTATTGACCAAAGGATCTGGTGAACCCTGCTGATGACCACTAACAGGGGATTATACCTAGTGTAAATTCCTGGGATGGGTCACCATCCCTTCTATTGCACCCCAATTTACAACTCTCCATCTGTTGAAGAAGTTCTGCGAAGTTTCAACCAAATGGCCAGAGACATGTCAGAAAGTATAAAAATGGGGTGAAGCATTTGGTCAGGGGGCACAACTCTGAACTGCTTACTGCCGTGCGGTTCTATGTAGTACTTCCTCTCTATAAAGAATAAATATTTGGTGCATGCTACCTTTCTGGTCTTGTTTTTTGACTCTCTATAGGCAGACTGGGAAATTTCCACAACAATTTTAATTTATGATTCAGACACTTTTTACTGGTATCACATTCACTGACCCATACACACCACACCACATCAGCTTTAGGGTGGTATTTGGTGTTTTGAGTGCATTAAAGCAAAAAAGCTGAACATGTTTTCTTTTACAAGCATTACACATATTTGTTTTTTTTTCTTTGTTTTGCATAGTCTGGTGTAAGGCACAAAAAGCAATGACCTACACAGTGGTGCCTCTTGATGAGTTTGTAACCTGTATAACAACATTCACACATGCAGTTGGTGCCAAGGAATGTTATAAATCAGTACTACCATAGTTGTGGTTTTTCAGAAAAGGAAAAGAAACACTGTTTTCGGGAGTATTCCTTTTGTTTGTAAGATAGATAGCCTGCTCACTCACCATCTGCTATAAAGAATACAACTTTTAGTCAAGAGCCTGCTCAAATTTAGGGATATCACTAAAAGACACAGAATAATGGGGTGATAGTCTGTCTGATTCTGCAGTTCACTGCCTTGTGTGAAGGAATTTCTCTAGCCCCCTTGGGCCTAGGCCTTTTCACTTCTTCTTCTGCCACTATACTTCTTTGGACTTAAGTAGAGCAAAGTTGATGGCTGTGTCACACAGTCCCTTTGTTTTAATCAATGTTGTGTCTTACAGTTATTTGTGCATACTCTTCCCATCTGCCCTTGCCATAGCAACCAAGGCAGAGGGTATGAATGTTAATGTTCTGATACCCACTAAGATCCTGAAGGTGTACAGCTTGACTTTACTCAGACTGGTGGTGCCAATACTCATGATTGCTTGTTGATGTTGCTAGTACTGATCTCTTTAACATTGAGTTCTGCAATAAATGCCTATGCATAAGACAACTACTGTCTCCTGACATCCTCATTTCATCCAGCTCATCTTTGATCAGATTTTTCCTTCACACCTTGTACAGTGGCCTCATCCAGGTTTAAATCAGGATATAAGAAATATCACAACTATTGACTATAGAATGTGCTCAAGCTTTCTTTTTGCTCCTCCTTTAAGACTATGCACCACCTGTACAATTACATCTTTCCAACAGTCAGTCATAACTGCCATGTTAGATGTACCATCTATTAAGACAATTTTGAAATTAATTCAGAAACACAACATGCTGTGATTAGTCATGACAGGGACATAATTCTGAAAACTTCCTCTCATTTATTCCAACTGCACCACATCCCCCCGCCTGGCATGTGCTAAACTCTATCAACTGCCTCGTGCAGACCCCATGATATTTATTGTAGAATTCTGCATTATCTGGCACAGAGGTCTGAGAGAGAGAGGGAAAATTTAGGAGCTGTCTAATTTCAAGGTTGTCAGATTAATTTCTTTGAATTACTTTTGGTACATGTTTGCTATCCCTGCTAATGGCGAAACATAGAAATTTGCGATGGTACCACAGGAAGGTGTTAAAAAAAGTTCATTATCCTCACAGGCATCATTATGGTCTGGAAACATTTTCTGTCCACAATGAACATGTTAAACCTACTGGCTGCATTCAGTTAAGTCTAAAACATGTTATGTAAAATATGTTACCAGTAGTAGGGGCTATGACTACTACAAAATACTGGTCTGTAGGTGTCTTCAGGACAAGCTGCTTTTCAAAACTGTGAAGTCTGGGTCAGATTGGATTACATAGGTGGAATTGCAAACATATTCCTGTTTCAAGGGAAAACACCACTTGCCTGCACCTTTTCAGTGCTTGGGCCATAAATATTTACCAGGCTTTCATTTCTTATGTGCTAAAATGTGCTGGCACATAATGAAGCAGGTGGGACATTTTACAATAGAAAAATAAACTTGTCAATTTAAAAACTTAAAATTGATGCACTCTTTTAATTTTATCAAACAAATTATGTGCTTATCATATACAATAATCTGCAATAAACTAATATTTGCAAATGTCAGAGTGGCTGATATATCAAACACGTTTTAATACAGCAATTTAAGTATGACATTCAAATGTACAGTTTATGTACTGTTTATATACATGCTGTGTCACAGTGTGTTGCTGTTACAAAGATGACAGAAAATAACACTCTCTGACAAAATCCACTTTGCAAAATCCTAAAATTCAGTCTAAGTTTTAACTATACAACCAAGCTTCAACTGAACCATTTTTAAGGAAAGCATAGTATCAGCAATCTGAGTCTTGAAAACTGTCTTATATTTCAATGTCAGCTCCTCTGTGGTGTGTCTGTGTATGCTCAGTCATTATTTCAGTTTATGCAGGTAGAATCCAGTTCAGTGAGAAACCTCTGACACTTGGCCATGAGCACTTTAAGGGCCTCTGTTACCAGGACATCTGGAGGCAGGATGCCAGTTGACTCTACAGTAACTGTGAAAGAAAAGAGATCAATCAACTTAATACAGTATAACTCAAGTAATGCATACAACTGTAGGGACATGCATTTATGATATTTCTATTTCACCACAACAGACGTTTGTACATGACAATCAAAAGAGTTACATGAAACATTACTAATTTCTTCACCTCGCTGGCTGAGATGGTGTATAAAGAAAAAACATCTAATAACTGTTTTAGGAGCACCAGCTGTTACATATGCTATAAGTTGTTATTTTCCAACAAACAATAGTTGAGAGCAATGAATCCTGGAGTTACCAGGAAAAAGATCCAGCACATTACTCTCTATAAAACCAGAATTGTGGTGTTTCTACAGTTTTGTCTTTGTAAGAATTAAAAGCCAGTTTACAGTGTCCAACATGACCTTTTTTCCCCAGCAGCTCATTTGGCCAGTGGATTAAAGTTTAATGGCCCCTTGTACATTTTCAATGGCCTGGCTGACAAAAGATGAAAAAAAAAATCTCCTTTAATGAGATAATATCTAATAATATTACAGTGAACATGGATTGACAGAACAAGAAAGATCCTGATGGCATTTGTTAGCAAAGCATTGAGGAATGACACATTCAGGAAATATTTCTGTTTTATTCTACTTGAGGGCACAGTATAGCAGATAATAATAATAATAATAATAATGTTGGTAATAATAATAATAATAATAATGCTAACAATAATAACAACAACAACAACAATAATAATAGCAACAATAAAAGTAATAATAGTAAACACAATGGTGGATCATGATTTATTTTGTCTGTATGAGATGTTTACATGGAAGACTGTGCCAAAACCCACAACCTATTCAATGAGCATCCTGCTTATTGTGTTGATAAATAGCAGATTAGTGTTTTTAGTGCAAATTTCTCCTAAAACAGCCGAGGGCCAAACAGTACAACAGGCCACAGTGAGAAAGGATAAGTGTATAATTATGTCAGTATTTTCAGATTTTTTGGTGGTACTAGACATGACTACATTGCCAGCTAGCCAATCAGTAGAGCGTCTTATCATAGACTGACGTATGAGATAACACTGACAGTCCTGTTTTGCGTCTTAACTTTCTGATTAGTTAAAAGGTTTCCATTAGTTCCTAAAATAAAACTTGCTTCCACATGACACATTAGAAGGACATTGTGATCCCATTTGTGCACCTGACATTCTTTTAATCAGTAGCCCATTGGATACTTGCCTTGTGTAAACTTATGTTATGAAAGCCCCTGAATAATATGTTAATTCATTGATAGATTTTGTTATTTTAGAAAAATCTAGTCTTTAAAGGTATACATTGCAGGATTTTCTTATTAAACAATGTATAGAGTCACAAAAAAGTAATCTTTAATGACCCACTAGAAGTGTGTGGTTGTGTGCTTTATGCAGAGACACTGCCCTCTGCCTGTATTTCTCATTTTCTCTGTTTTGCTGTGTACGAGCGTTTTTTGGGTGGCAACCTTTGGGTATAGCCCCCGCCCCCAGCCAATGGCGGTGCAGGACATTATAAATTTGTCATGACCAGCCATGTAGCAGAAGATATGGTAATGAAGGACAAGCAGCAAACAAGCTTAAATATGGTGAAGTGAAACCAAGAGTGGACCAAAGACATTCTAAAACCACAGTAAGTCTGTTAATGTATCAGCATTTCTATCGCAACAAAGGTAATATTCCTTAGCAGCTTATGTAGTGCACTACGTAGTGTACATTACTCACACACCAAGTTCTATTTTCAAACAATGCTAATAATTTTATGTTTTAATTCAATCATCAATTTTGAATTGTGTTTACAAACTCTGACCAGAAAATGCTGCATATTCTGCCTGGAAAAGGGGGACCTGCTTTTAATTATTATTTTCATGTGCTAGGATATTCATAGTGCAACAGATTCTAAATTCTGTTTTTAAAATAGCTACAAGATATACGTACAGATGAAATGGTCTCGCAGTCTTCCGAGCTTCACCATGTTCTTCAGGTCATCATGCCGGAGCACTTCCCGGCTACATGTATCTAGGCGACTGTTTACTATTTTGGCAACCTTTCTCCCTAATGTGACAAAAGAAGACATATTAGCAATGTTGACAATTAAAGATTACAAAACGCAAAACAAAGTGCTTACATAATATTTACCTGAGGAGAACAGTCAGTGTATTTTTTTTTCTTCATTGCACATTGCAGTGTTAGTGTCTATTTTCTGGTTCCTATTTGATCCCAGATTAGTACCACTGGGTCTCTTACCATTACTATCTTCCAGGTCTATAACTCCTCGTGAGAAGCAGCGTTTCAAGCGCTCAGCCTTCTCTCCCTCCACTGGCTCCAGCAGGGTGATGTCTGGTAGGAGTCGGTAGCTGGCTGTAGCAACAGGAGAGAACTTAGCATGGTCCTTACCTGAAAAGAGAAAATAGAACACACTTCAATGTTGGGAAAATACTACCTACAAAATATAAAGATATCTGTCAAAGCAAGAATTGTGTAACTTTCACAGATACTTAACTATAAAAACATTAAAGTAAAGATATATTGATATCAGCATTAACTCTTAAAGGCTACACAGATGACGAAAACATTAACTTTTCAATGTGAGCCCTTAATCGGACTTAGCTGATGATCCTTAAACTCTTTACCAGTTCCTTTGACACAATGCATGACAATGTCCAGCTCCTGCCCTGGTCGTAGCTGGGCTAACAAGATGTCTTCATGAACTGGTCCAATGTGGGAGTTTGCAAACACGTCTGCCTGGTTCCCAATGGGTACCCACTTAATGTCCCTAGAATAAACTGACATGAGACATTAATGTTTGGTCTTACCCAGGGACATTGTTTCTTACAAAGTTATACCTTGGAAAATTCCTCACTACAAACTGATTAATTTAAGATATCACTTATTTGTTTGTATGACCATGTAAGTACCATGTGGTTTTTAATTTGGTATCTGCAAACAAAACCAGCATTCTTTTGTATATTTGAGCCCTGTTTCCAACAAGTATTATGTTTCAGTTAAGTTATTACATTATAAGACAATTAGCATAGCATTTCCAGTGACAAGAGTTTTGGAAAGTACCATTACAACCACACCACACTGCCCCTTTTTTGTCATCTCTCTGTTGAGGTTCTACCATATCGATCTGATACCAAAAGTTAAAGTTAGAGCAGGTAGAAACAAGGTGTCACCTAAAACCTACCCATGTGGTTCACATACAGTTCTTGTGGGTCAGAGGAGTCTTTGCTGGCTCTTGGATTCTTGATGCATTTAATCTTCAGCTGTAGTTGAACTGTGTCAATTTCTGTACCTTCTTCCTCTGCAGCCTGTTCAACTGGAATAAACAGCAGAGCCAAACAAGTTACATGATGGTTAATTCTGGATTACCACTGGAGGCACTGTTTATACTGGTTGCAAGTGAAATATTTGTTATCATAAAGTCACAAAAAAAGTAACCACAGCACTCACAAAAAAGTCTATTAACTACAGAAAAGGTCCAACCAAGATTTTTTTTTGAGTTTCGTAGACGATACAAAGTTGCTACCTTACTTTGTACAGAAAACTCTTTCATCTGGAACTTCCACAACCAAAATCTTACTTTGAACAACTGTCAACTATCTCCCTGCTTACAACAATGGCTGCAAAAAAATAGTTCCTTACTATGCTTGGAAAATAAATTTGGTATGATAGAACTAAACATGGTGAAACTTTAATCAAGATTTGGGAAAAAGTATTAAACATATTAAAAAAAAACCTAATCAACAACAACCTAAAACAAAAAAAACAATACAAATTTGTAAAATATAGCTTTATGTAAAACTGACAGCTAATAACTTTGCAAAATGCAACACTGACAGCTGATAACCAGATATACATTGTTAATATAGTGTCCCAGTTCTAGGCTTTGTTTCCTATAGTCTGTTTCATTTACTTGGCTTACAAGTGGCAGATAATTCACTGGCTTACAGGCTATGGCTAATTTGAATAAATTTAACCTGACCAGATAACTTGACCAAAAGTCAAACTGAAACAACTTCTGTATTATGAATGTTTTCCCTGCAAGCCAGACTTAGACTAAACATTAAAGAGCTGTATCCCATGTCCTTATTTTGTCATTTAAGCTTCTTTTAAAAACCTCAGAAGAAACTTCAAAGCTGTCTTTATATTCTATGATGTCAATAAACCCAAACCCCCTTCTTCCTGACAGGATTCCTGGCAAGATCTGAAGAATAGATAACAATACTGGATGATGACTCAACAGCATGCTATCCAATCCCAAGGCCAATTATTGTCATTTAGGTAACAGTGTAGCAGATTAAATTGAGAGCACTGTGGTCTACTGTAATATATGTGGTTCATTGTGTTGTTTTACCAGTGTTCCTGTACTCAAACAAGCGAGGATCAGCTTTGATTGGGATGAGGCCTAATCTGTGGGCCAGGACTTCATCCTGGACGATGGATGTGTTGCTGTAAATAAACACCTTCTCTATAGCCATAGTTGGCACCTTTAAAACAAACAAAAAAATGACATTTATAGGAAATTTACAACTTCAAAGATCCTTTCTTTTAGGTATAGGTCTGTGAATGCATGTAGGGGAAACAAAGCACTAGTGTCTCATATCCGCACAACTTTACATGTTACCTTTAGATATTTTTTGATTGACCAACATTATAATAACACTATAGACCATATAGTATCAGTATGAGACAATAATGCATTGTTTACCTTCCATGCATTCACAGTGGTGAAGCGCCACTGCTATATAAAAGCTTAATAGTTAAACAACCTTTAACAACCAGACAAAGAGATGTGCAGAAGGCTTAAAAATTTAACCCTCCCTACACACACTGATACCATCTAGAAGTCTGTTACTAGTTGCTGGTTATACATTAGCCCAGGTGGCAGAAACAAAAGCTCTACAACATTCATAATGCCACAACATTCACTGGAGAAATGAAGATGATGTGGGACAGTTAAAGGTTAGTTACCCCTCTTATTTACCCTCTTTGCTTTTATAAAGTTATTTTTTTCGCTAACTACGCAGTTAAAGAGACAAAACATATCGTACACATCATATGGTCAGGTATTTTAAGGGCTTCTTACTGCCATTACTTGAAAATATTCAGTTACACATAGGTCTATCACCTGTGGTGGCTGGTTAATTTTCCATATTGACTTGTAGCACTTTTTAAGTAACCAAAAATGTAGTGCTACAAGTCAGCTACTTAAGCTATAAACAGCTGCCAGAAACCCTGCTGTCTGTTCAAAATCATTTGACAGACCTGCTATTATTATGTTTTACCAGTAGGAGAGCCAAAGTACTGCTGCTGAGCAAATATGGACAATTGTTACTGTTATGGATCAGTAAATTTCAAATAATAAAAAAAGGTCTGCTTCAAACAATGTGTGTAATATCTTTTGTCAAAGAAAAATATATATACCACATTAAAATGCTTAAAAACAATTTGGTTTCCAATCAGGAAAAACTCAAGAATTTAATAATATGCAAATGTATTTAATGTGTCTATAATATAGAATAATGAAATAAGCAGCTGCAGATACTGAGTGCTTTCTTTCCACTAAACACAACATTGTATCTTTCTGTCCTTCAGTGCAGAGAGATGAACCTCTAAATACCGCGGTTTCTTTGGTCTTTTAAGATATTATGCAGTCGATGATCAGTGTAATTTAGAATGTCCTCTACCTTTTTTCTCTGTGCATCTATCCACCACAACCCCTAGTAATTCCAACCTGGTTTCAGTTACAGAGCCAGCTCTTTTCCCCAGTTAGTCCAGTCACCTTTCATCTTTATGTTTTAGACTGCCTACCCAGCAGAAGGATCTGAGCCTCCTTAAGAAAAAGAAGCAGCTCTGCCCCTTTCTGTGGAGAGCATCTGTGTTACGGGACCAGCCCAACATGTTGTCCAGGTGTACACCTAGATATTTGTAGGTTGGCACCACATGACTGCCCCACAAATGTTCGCTGGCTGAAGAGAGAGCTTGGAACTTTGAATATCCACTATAATTTCTTTTGTCTTTGAGGTGTTAAGCAGGAGGCAGTTTTTGTGACTCCAGTCATTAAGGCTTTTGTCGGATCCCTACATCCAGGTTCCTGTCCAATTCTGATACACGCCACAGAAGGAGTATCGTACAAGTATTTCTGGATGTGGCAGGACTCAAAGCTGTATTTGATGTCCACTGTGAACAATTTTATCAGGAATATAACCAGAACAGTCCCTTGTGGAGCCCCAATGCTGTCGCTGTCCCAGAGACGTAATTCCCAACCTGACAAACTGTGACCTCTCTGTCAGGCAATCTGTGATCCAGGAAACAAAGGAGTGGTCCACTCCCATCTTTTTAAGCTTGCCACTGAGTATGATTTGTGTGGTGTTAAATGCACTTGAAAAATCAAAGAACATAATTCTTACATAAACACAAGATTCTTCAAGATGAGAGAAGAGAATGTAGAGGACAGCATCACCTGCTCCAATGTGTTCTTTGTATGCAAACTGCAGAGGATTGAGTTTGTCTTTGACTTTTAGTTTCAGTATGCATAGAAGCATCCGTTCCAGGGTTTTCATGATTTGTGAAGTGAGGGCCATCAGCTTGTAGTTCAGCTGGACTTTTATTTACTGGTTTAAATACAGGATGTTTTCCAAAGAGTCAGGACCTGCCCAAACTGTAAACTCAGGTTGAAGATCCTCTGGAGAGGTTTAAACAGTTGGGCAGCACAGCCCTTTAGCAGCCTTTGACACACACCATCTGGGCCAGCTGCCTACTAGGGCACAGTCTCCCAAGCTCTCAAGCTCCAACCTCACCCCTGTTTCTGTGACAAATGGAGGAGGAATCACAGATATGAGAGGGGTGTAGCTGCAGTGGTGGAAATGCACACCATGAGGAGGAGAAGAAGGTGTGGAAAGAGAAGCAGCAGTGGAAGTTGGTATGGCCTCAGTGTCAAACCTGTTGAAGAACTGATTGAGTTTACTGGCTTTGTCCACATTACCACTTTTGGCTGTCTTTTCTTTTTGTTGTAGTCAAAGATGTTATTGATTGCTGTGCAGTAAAACAACACTAGCCTCGGGCGTCCATTTCTTGACTGTGAGGGTAGTTGCAGGCTGCCTCAGTACACAGGGTTTGTAACAGGTCTACAGAAAATATGGGTTGTGATCTGATCTGCCCAGTGGTGATAAAGCAGTAGCTCTGTAGGCTACCTTGACATTGGCCTACAGCATATCAAGTGTTTTATTTTCTCTGGTAGGACAGTTAAACTGTGTAAATCTGTGTAAATTTGACAGTAATATGAGCAGGATAAGACCATCTCTGATTCACAAATAAAGCCATTCCCAACCTTCTATCTTGCTTATTATAGCTTTAGCATCTCTGTCTAAACGTATCAGAGTAAAGCTAGATAGATCCACACAAGAGTCAGAGACGTTTTGATTCAACCATGTTCCAGGAAAGCACATGAGACTGCCCTCACAGTACACTATCTGGGTTAGGCAGAGAGTTGACATTCCCCATGATGACTGATGGCAGAAAGGACTCCATCTCCTTGCCTTCACTTTTGCACCAACCTTATTTAAAACTTAACTTACCTTATAGAATCACCTCCTAAAATCAACAGCAGGCACTGCTTTAGCGCCATGTAATGTTGTTTATCCAAGATAGCACCAGTGTACGTAGCAGGCCATCTGTCACTGCCAGTTGTGTGTGTGTGTGTGTCTGTGTTTGTGCTGTTTCTTTCACTTGTTGCTCGTAATATCAACGTTGTTGCCTCGTACTTTTATTCCTCGGTGCCCGCTGGACCCTATCGACATCTGGCTGGTACCTGTTGTCGGCCCGGATGAGATGTTCGAGCCCTGCGGCCCCTCCTCTCCCCATCCCTGCCGCTGCGGAGCAAATCTGAGCAACCTTCGGCATCTGAGTCGGGCTCCCTGGACAGCTGACGTCCCTCAGCCGCTGGCTCCTGTCAGGATTGGCCTGGTAAATGCTAGATCACTAGCGAATAAAACTTTTGTTCTAAAGGATTTCTTCATGTCCCGAGGTTTGGACTTCCTCTGTGTGACGGAGACTTGGCTGAATGTTGGTGAGTCCAGCGTTTTTACTGAGCTTTTGCCTCAGAACTGCTGCTATTTTAACTCCCCAAGGACGACAGGCCGAGGTGGAGGAATTGCCACTGTTTTTTAAGAGTCACTATAAATCTAAGCAGGTGTCAGTATCATCCTCGTTCACCAGCTTTGAACTGAGCCTGTTTGAACTTTGTTGCTCTCACACTGTGCTGTGTGCAGTGATCTATCAGCCTCTCAAATATAATAAGGACTTCTTAAATGATTTCTTTGACTTTCTGGCTAAAATCATGCCCAAATATGATTGTGTCCTCATTGTTGGTGATTTTAATGTGCATGTGTGTTGTCCTGATAAGCCAATGGCCAAGGACTGTTTGTGAAAAATTTCTTCACTTTTTCATCGACAAGGTTCCCCACCATAGGGTCCTCTGTTCTGATCCTTATCAATAGCAGCTTGTCCTCAGGTGTGGTCCCTGAAAATTTCAAACGCGCAGTAGTACAACCTTTGATTAAAAAACCAGGACAAGATAGCGCTGATCTTGCAAATTACAGGCCTGTCTCTAAATTGCCTTTTATCTCTAAAATCCTCGAGAAGATAGTTTGTAGACAATTAATGGTCTTTCTGGAAGAGCACAAAATTCTTAAGGTCTTCCAATCTGGTTTTAAAACACTGAACAGCACTGAATCAGCTCTTTTAAGAGTTTTTAATGACATCTGTGTCCTCCTCTGTTCGTCTGTCATGTGGGGTCCCACAGGGTTCAGTCTTAGGCCCACTTCTTTTCTCGCTCTACCTGTTTCCACTGGGGTCCATACTTAGGAAGCATGGCATTTCCTTTCACTGTTATGCGGATGACAGTCAGATCTATGTCCCTCTAAAAAAGACAGATGAATACTCTGTCAAACCTCTACTCAGGTGTCTTGGCGACATAAAGGCCTGGATGGCTATTAACTTTTTAAATTTTAATGCACAGAAAACAGAGGTGATGGTTTTTGGTGGCACCACTGCCCTGCCCCCCCCTAAATCTTGGTTCCTTGGCCCAGTTCATTAAGCCAACCGTCACAAACCTTGGGATTAAAGTAGATGCTGATCTCAAGCTTGACTCTCAGATCAGCTCAGTCATGAAGTCAAGTTTCTTCCACTTGAGGCAACTGGCCAAGATCAAACCAGTGTTGTCCAGGCAACGTTTCAAAACAGTAGTCCACGCCTCTGTCACCACAAGGCTGGACTACTGTAATGCTCTCTATGTGGGGGTTAGTTGCTCTTCCATTGCCCGTCTGCAGATGGTGCAAAATGCCTCTGCATGTCTTTTAACAGGCACACGGATGCATGAGCACATTTCCCCCATTTTGGCCTCATTTCACTGGTTGCCAATATATTTTAGAATCACTTTTAAGATTCTTTAATCACTTTTAAATCCCTAAATGGCCTTGCCCCACCCTACCTGTCCGAGCTGCTGCAGCCTTATACACCCTCCCGCTCTCTCAGGTCAGCTGATCAACTGCTCCTGAGAGTACCGAAAACCAAGCGCAAGCTCAGAGGTGACCGTGCCTTTGCTGTAGCAGCTCCAAAACTATGGAATGATCTGCCACTCCATATCAGACAGGCCTCCTCTCTGTCTGTTTTTAAACCCAATCCCAAACCCATCTTTTTACCTTGGCCTTTGACACCATGTGAGTTGTTTGATTGTATTACTTTTTATTCCATTTTGTTGTTTTTTATTCCATTTTAATTGTTTCTATCCATTTGTTTGATGTCTTTTAATATATTCTGGCATTGTTATTATTTTATTTTGTTTTATTTGTTTTATTTATTCTCACGTACAGCACTTTGGGTCCACTGTGGCTGTTTTAAAGCGCTTTATAAATAAAGTTGGTATGGTATGGTATGGTATGCACGACATTTTGATCTGTGATGCGTAGCTGTGCTACGCTAGGTGAACAAACCACTTCCATGCAGAAATGAGTGATGAGTGTTGCAAATTATACAATTTAGTCACTACTATGTTACATGTTTGCTTGTTAAAAATATATATGAAAAATCATTTAGAAAAACGTTTTACTCATTAAAGGGGAATATACCTGTGTAGATTCTCATTCATCCAGGTCATATTTATCTTGAAGAGTCAAAAAAGCAAGTCAACTGGACTGTGTTAAGTTTTTGGGAAGACGTTTCACTTCTCATCCAAGAAGCTTCTTCAGTTCCAAAGGACTGGTTGAAGGAAGCAGATATTTATCTTGCAGGAGAGAAGGACAACAATAGAAAGGGAGGGGTTAGAAAAGAAAGAAACCCATCACGGGGTGGTTACGCCCCCGAGAGTCGTTAACCTGAGTGGGTCGTTAACTTCCCAGTCATGTGGGGTGTTGTGGTCACATGTTCCCAGGTGTGAAAGTTTGGGGAACTTTCTGGGGAGAGAGCTTAGCACCGTGTTGTAAGTGGCTGAGAGATTGTGTCTGAGTCCACCACCTCTGTTGAGAGAAGGTTTCTCCAGTATGGTTTCTCCCCTGGCTCCTCTCCTCACCTCCAGCTCTCTCGGCCTGAGCGTTTCTCCGGCGACTCCGGTGACTGCAGATCATTCCTGACCCAGTGTGAGTTACATTTCGAGTTTCAAGCATCTTCCTTTCCCTCTGA
>JAPZDZ010000682.1:0-16238 GCA_029783805.1 Acanthurus tennentii | reverse complement strand
AACAAATGAACGCAAAATGGATGTTGCTGAAAGCCCAGGTAGAAAAAAAATCGTGGCAGAAAATCGTGATTTCAATTTAGAGCTAAAAAATCGAGATTTATATTTTTTCCTGAATTGTGCAGGCCTATTACAGATATACAATGGTCGGGGATTTATCGTGCATTTATCGTTATCGAGGTAAAAGTGCCCAATTTATCGTGATATTGATTTGAGGTCATATCGCCCAGCTCTGGGTTGGAGTCAATTATCCCATCAATAATTCACAGTGACCAAACAGGACTCATTAAAGGTCAGCAGCCCTATATAATTCACCCAAGGCCACAGTCAACACCAATGGATTCACTTCTCAAACTTTCACTCTCCAAAGGTAACCAGACAAGGATGCCCACTCTCACCCTTACTGTTTGCAATATTCATGGAGTCTCTAGCAACAGCGGTTCGTCAGAACACCAAAATCATAGGTATCTGCTCCCCCATCTCAGAACACAAAATTAATCTATATGCAGATGATATTTTACTTTATCTACAAGAACCCAAAACATCACTACAAGAAGTATTTAACTTCATAAATACTTTCTCTTTACTCTCTGATTATTCTGTTAACTGGTCAAAATCAACAATACTTCCAACAACTGAGAACTCATGGAATCCTGCAGACCAAAACCCACACTACCCTCTCCCCACAGGAAACATTAAATATCTAGGCATAAATATTTCACCATAACTATTGGAGTTAGTCCACCTGAACTTCAGCCCACTTCTGGACAAAATCTGTGGCAACCTGAGGCATTGGAACTATCTTCCTATCGTCATAACTGCAACAAAAATCCATTAATTGCGGCCACCTTGACCATCTGGTGGAAAACTATAGAGATTACTGACACACAACTGGACCCCTGTATGTTCTCCCCAATCTGGCACAACCCCGACTTCGAGAATAACAAAAAAACTCTTCATTTCAGTACATAGGAGCAAAGAGGAATTACCCACCTCCATCACCTCTAAATTAGAACATACTGATTTCATATACAAACTTAGTCAAGACATTTGAATTAAGAAATGGAAACTTCCTTCAATATCTACATGTAAAAAAGGCAGGAGGAGAATACCAATGCTTCAGAGGATGTTACAGCCACCAGATTTTGTCAAACTTATCACAAAGCTGTTTCCAAAAAAAAAAAAAAATCTCTCTAAGATATATAGTTTATTCTTAAGCACCAATTCTATACACCTACCAGTTTCAAAATGGGAAACAGACTTATCTCTGTCTGTCGACATTAATTTCTGGACCCAGATTTGCAAAAACATATTCAATATGGCAAAAAATACCAATCTACAATTTATCCAATTCAAAGTTCTTCACAGAACACACACCACTCAACACGAGATGTATAGAATGGGCTTCTCTCACTCTGACATATGCACTCAGTGAACTCAGAACACTGCTGATACCTATTTCCACGCCCTTTGGCTTTGCTCACTTGTAAACCACTTCTGGTCAACAATCACACAAAAACTCTCATCAATCTTGGACTGCAGGATCACGCTATCTCCCAACCTCTGCATAATTGGCGACTTAACCGTGACTGATGTTCCAAACCATTGATCTGAATCCATACTCGCAGCTCTCACCATCACCAAGAAAACAATTTTAGTCAACTGGAAAGATAAGCGCGCCCTCAACATTAACCATTAGTTGAACCTTCACATAGAACACATATCAATGGAGAAAATATCACTTGCTTGGCCTCTTAACCACACACCACGCATTTTTATGTAGTAGTAATAGTTAATTTCAAGCACATCTGGGTATTTTACATACAGGGCTCTCGGGGCCAGGTTTCTGCAGGGCTGGGGCGTGTCAGCTTCAGTGCAGTAGTGTGCTGCAGACCTCCGCCCCACCCACTCCATCTCACCTGGCCCCCAGTTTTAATGCATTACATTGACTCACATCTTGGGGACAGGTTGGGGCTGACGGAGGGGTTTGTAGCGGGATGAGCTGCAGCACTGAATACTACCCCAATACGCCTCTCACCTGTCCTCCAAGTTTTTAAGGCACCACATACACTCACACCTTGGGGGGCAGACTGAAGTGTGCTTGAGGGCTTCATGGTGTGCTGGACTGCAGGACAACACTGTCCTGTGATGGTGCAGGGATACAGGGATCTGGGAAACATAGTAAAAGGGAATAATGGTGGACAATCAATGGGTTTAGTGATGCCCTGGCTTGTGAGGCCTTTCCCTCTCTAGCTGGGGGGCCAAATCTCCCTTCCTGTGGTGTCAATGGGTTCTTGGTGTGGTGGGTCCCAGGGACCTGGAGCGGGTGGTCTGGGTGTGTCCCTCAGGGGATCTGGTGGGTCACTGCTGGGGCTCGGTTTCTTGGGGAGCTCTAGTATTGGGCCTCATGGGGCAGGTCGGGTTGTGTCCCTGGTGCCCGTGGCTGGCGAGTCCACTGCGTCCCCCTGGATCCAGATGTGTCACGGTGTAGGATGCATGCTGGGTAGCATCACTGCCCCCCCATCCCCCCACACCCCTCTGCCCGGTGCTACCCCTCGACTGCTGGCAGGCGCGTGGTGGTGCTGCGCTGCGCTGATGCTCCCCCGTGGGGTTGGTCCCAGCTCTTCATGGCTGGTCCCTTGGGCTGTTGGGGGCCTCTGGCTCATCTGTGGGTGGGGATTGTGTGTGGGGGTGGATGGGTTCCTGGGGGTGGGTGTCTGGTTCCTGCCCCTGCACTTCGGGGGTGCTTGTTGTCTCCCTCCTGGGCACCTGGGCCTGCAGCGTGCCTGGTGGCTTCGATGGCTTCTTGGGCGTGGTGTCTTGGTTACTCCCGTGGCCTGGGGTGGAGGCTTGACCCTCCTCACCCCACTGAGCCTGGGCAACAACTCTGTACACTGTTGACAGTTTCCCATGCATGTCCCATACCTGTCTCTAGTTTCCCCCGATTCACTGTGGTGTAACACTGCCCTCCTTGGAAACTCCATGTAATAAAGTCTGATTGGCCAGTATCCAAGGAGGGCGGGTGATGGTCACGAACATTCACTAAAAGAATAAAAATTTTGGCTGCAAGACCAAAAGTGCATCAATCTCATAAAAAGTTAATACCCAATGTGGTCTCAAACTATGAGAACAAATGCAGACATATAAAAACAGATGAGGAGCGTGGACGGTAGGCAGAGGGCTATAGAACAGTGTTGCCGTAAAAGGGCAGCGGAGGGGTCACAGCACTGTGCAGCACTGCAGCTCGTCCCACTAAAAAGCCCTCTTTCAGCCCCAACCTGTACTCAAAGTGTGAGTCAATGTAATGCATTAAAACTAGGGGCCAGGTGAGATGGAGTGGGCTTTAAAGTAACTATTTACACAACAAAGTGTGGTGTGTGTTAAGTGAGTGCAGTGTTGTAGGAGGCAGAGCAAGTGTGGGTCCTGCCTGTCCAGCAAGCGGAACCATGGAATGGAGGCCATGATGCCAACAAGTACTCAGCGTAATGAACCCCCGAGAACCCCCATGCGGGCCTCCAAAGAAATCCAGCAGGCCCACACCCAGACCCCATCTCTCAAAGAACCCGCAGTGCAGGAGCCATGCCCGCTATCCCAGCGGCTGGCCCGATGCAGAAACGGGCCTAATGCCTGCCGCATACCACCCTTGGTGGGAAAACCGAGATGAACCCTGAGCCGCACGAACAGCTAGCCAGCAGCAACAACCCAGGCCCTGATGCAGCAGGGACACAGAACACATACTCAGCAACACCACCGCAAGCTGGTACTCACCCAAACCCCTCAGCCGAACGAGGCCCTACCAAGCCAGATCTAGAACCCCCACCAATCATGCCTGGGCTCCAGTGCCAGCACCCATGCCGGTGGGCCCACCACAGAGAGCCCCGCAACCCCCCACGCCGGACCCCAGGGCTGGAGAGGGCACCAGGCAGGAAGGAGAGAGAGGATGGTGAGGAGGGGGAGAGGGGAGGAGAAGGGACAGAGGAGTGATGGTTGAGTCCACCCAGCCCCAGTGCACCCAGAAGGACCAGCCATCACCACCCCCAGGGACCCAGGGCCCATACGCAGGCTCAGCAGCCCCAGAAGCCCCAGAGCCCACCAGGCAAGCTACCCCAGCACACATGCCCCCTAGGGAGAGGCCGCCCAACCAAATAGCCTCGCAGAGCCAGGAATCGACTACGGAAACCACAAGGAAAAGACAGCACCAACAGCACATGCTCTTGATGCTCATGATCCTGGAGTCCAGGGAACCACCATAGATTTCCTTTATGAGAAGCATGATAGCAGCATTAGTGACACAATTAGGGAATATTTCATTGGCAAAGATAATTTCATTATTCATTGTCCCACTTGTGTCTAATTATCCTAGGGTGTATATAGTCTCTGTTTTCCCTTTGTCCTTGTCACTCCTTCCCCGTTGTCACTCCTTTGTGCTTTTGTCATCCCCTGGTCCAGTCATTGTTCCTGTGCTCCACGAATCTTCTGGGCTTGTAGTGTTTTTTTTTTTGTCATCTTGATTTTCTATTTTGTTAAACTTTTAATTTTGGGTTTTTTGAACTATCAGCTTCTTTTTTCAATAAAGCTCGATTTTTGTCCATGATTGAGTTAAGTCTGCATTTGGGTCCTTATTTTTGTAAATCCTGACAAAAACATTAGTTTGTTCTTAAGTTTATTCCATGACCAGGGTGCAAAGTATGAAAAAAAAAAAAAAGTTCTAATAAGTTCTCGGCACATCCTTGATATATAGAAAAGCAGCCATTTAGTGTAATGAAAACTAGTAAATGATTGTTCATCATAAGTTTCCCCTAGCATCCATTAAGTCATCTATAGACCATAAAATTCTCTCAGGTAGTCTTTATAAAATAAAGTCTTATTCCTGTATACTGCATAGTAGTGCTGGGCGATTCTTGCTAAAATGTGAATCTCGATTTTTCTCCACAAAGATTGAGATCTACGATTCTCATTTTTTTTCCACATTTTTTAAAATTTTCTTTAAACTGTATTGAAAAATTGCGTTATATAACGTTTGAGTTATATATGTTTGTGTGGTCGGGCGACCTGGCTTTTTCTATTTTGGATTGTCTTTCGTTGTATTGTTCGTATTGTATTTTGTGGTGCCGCTCCAAGTGATTGAGCAGGTTTATAGTGTTACCTGACTTGGTTTTGACGATGCCATGACATTGCATACAGATGGCTTGTTTTTGCAGGTCATCGTAGGGAGCAAAACCGAAAAAGTTCCACACGCAGGAAGAATGCGGTCCTTTTTTCGGCACGGGAACTTCGCTGGCACTCCCGCTGGCTTGGCCACATTCGTCGTGGCCGTCGTCTTCACTGACTTCAATGTTCAATAGATCGCTCATTTCTCTCTTTGGTCCGTTGCCAACTGCACTTGACTGCGCCGAGTGCTCGCTGCTGTTGCTGCTAATAAAGCTAATGTGCTAATCAAGTGCAGTAAGTGAGTGTCGGGTTGCCGTAGCAACAGGGACCTTGCTGCATGAGGAGACGGACAGAACACAATCCGAATACTTTGTTAAATCAATAGCTTATTTTTGCCTTACAGAAGAAGCATTCACAGGCAAAATAAAATTCAGAATGCAGCGTGACGTCATAGAATCGCCGCAGTTCGATCTTATCAGGAATGAGATCGCACGAGCGTCTGAATCTAGATCGAGGGTCTATTTTCGATTAATCGCCCAGCACTACTGCATAGCTTTTCTTCCAAAGATTAGTACATCTGATTGAGAATTTTTCCACAAATAACATTTTCCAAAGCATTATTTTTTTGGGAATTTGATGATACCAAAGTTCTATTAATGTTAGCCAATAA
This sequence comes from Acanthurus tennentii, assembly GCA_029783805.1. Classification (NCBI taxonomy): domain Eukaryota; kingdom Metazoa; phylum Chordata; class Actinopteri; order Acanthuriformes; family Acanthuridae; genus Acanthurus; species Acanthurus tennentii. The sequence continues at coordinate 10,420 of JAPZDZ010000682.1, read as the reverse complement.
CAATTAGAAAGCTTAATCCTACAGTCTTGTGAATAAGTGATATGGAACACTATTTGATCCAAGAATATAGCCAGTTTGTTTTCAAGGTTCCTTTAAGTAAAAAAAAATTAAACTGGGTCTATTAGATCAATAATATCTGATTTACATTTTTTAAAAGTATCGGTGTAGGTTGGGATAAATTTAATCAGAATCAGAAATAAATGTCTATTCAAAATAATGTTGTGTCATCATCACTGGCTAATTTTTACCTAAATACATTTCAAATTTCAACTGAAATATTTCAAAAACTAGTATAAACAAATATTGTGAAATGGGAAAACTTTGAGGGATATGTGTATAAATCTTGAAGGGTGGAATTGCACCTTTAGGTAATATGACAAAACTGCTATTATATATAGAACTAATTATTCTGATACAGTCCAATAACCAAATTTCTTAATTTATCTCTAATCAAAATGGTCAAAAAAACAAGAGATATGAATGTTTCACTGAGTCTAAGGCTTCATTGAAATCTAAAAGAGAAGAATTTAAAATATTCAACTATGTTTCTTCACCAAATAATATCTATGATTAGTAACAGTGAACTGATTTTTGTTCTTGAAAAAAGGGATATTGTTCCTGCAATAAAACTTAAAAATCCCAGTTTGAAGCGCAGAGGTCAAAGTGCAGGTTAGTATTCTGAGTCTCAACTAGGCTCAACTAAAAAGCCTAACATTGTCACAGAAAAAGAAAGCCTTCATAATGCATTTTGACATCAGTTTGGACCACTATATATGAAAAAAGTGAAACAACTGTGTCATTTATTTAAAGTACATTTTTAAATTGGTCTAATCCAAAACTATGGTTTCTGTTTTAAACTTGTTTTATTCAGTTTGAGTAAAAGCACAAAACACTTCCCACAGAATAAATTAGATGCAATACTTTCTGTATAATAGCCCTTTTATGTCAAACCAAAGGTTGTCATATCACGTGACCACATGTCGTCACGTCTAGTCATTGCCTATTGGTGCACTACCACCACCATCTGCTTCCATCCTTCTGAGTTTTTCTGTCTGGGATATTAAGACGTGACGACTGTCCGAACTTTAAGAATACTCTTTTAAACTCTTTTTTTTTGTTTTTGTATTTTTCGTCCGTAACGTTAGCTAAACTAGCATTAATTTATCATGCAAAGGTAAATGCTTTCTTTGCCTCCATTTGACAAGTGCAACGCTTATACTGCTGCTAATATTATTTTTCTGTCATGTAAGGAAAAATAAGGGTAATTAAATATTATAAGACTTGTTTTTCTGTATTGCTTAAGAGCATGTCAAGCATGTCCTCTCCCGATACGTGTGGGGCATGTTATTGCAGAGGGAGGGGTCAACTGTTCTACTTCAACCACAATACCTGGTTTTCTTGGACAAGCACCACAGTAAGCTGATTGAGATATTCAGAAACGAGGGAGGAGCTGTCAGAGAGAAGACTTGGGATATATTGAAAGTTTTTGATCTGTTAAATACAGCAAAATTTGCCTTATATCACATAAGTGTGAGCCACAGCCTGTTCACCCTGCTGCCGTCAGGCAAAAGACACAGAGGTATCTGCTGCCATACCACCAGACTACAGAGCAGCTTCTTCCCTCAGGCTGTGAGACTATTTAATGCACCATCTGCACTCCTCCATGTTTAATCATTTTATTTTTTATTTTTTCTATAATCAATCAATCAATCAAGAGGGAACCACACTTTAATTTCATTACGCAACCTGTTGTATAATGACTAGTAAACTTTCTTGTATCCTTGAACATTGTAAATAGAAGCAATACTGTTTATTTATTCAACACATTTGATTGTGTAGTTAGAGTACATGTTGGATAATGTACTACATTTATCTTGTGAGTTTGACAGGCCTTTTAACTGATTTTCTCAAAGCATATGTAAATCACAATTACTGTACCTCCAAGTGCCCATTTGTGCATTATGTAGAGTTTGCATCTTAAGCCAAGTTGTAAAATTGGACAGCTCAATTTTGCTTAAGTGTCTGTTTGTGCTCTCATCTATAAAGCCTTGAGCTGAATCTGAGTTTCTACTGAAGGGCCTTATTGTCTACCTTGGTGGAGATGTGAACTATGAGTATCTGGTAAGTAGTTTTGCATCTGTCGTTTAAGCTTTAGAAAATATGTTTCAATGAATATTTGAACTTTAAAGCTCATACATGATCTTAGGTTCTATAAAAATACTCAGGTCTATCCTCATTCATGTATATTTCACCATACCTCTAATTATTATGGAGTTCTCTGTTCTGCAGTGGTCATTAATAAACAGTTTTTTGTTGTTGTTTTGTTTTTTTAACAACTACTGTCCCTGTTAGGGACTGTCCCTGCTATCTGTGGGATGGATTTTTATTTCATAAAGGTAACTGGTCAAAGTGGAATATCAGGTATATTGAATGCAAATTATATTTATCCGATCATGTGCAACAAGGACAGGATGCGTTGATGGAAACTGAGTCTTCATTTCAACAACAGGTTTTCAAACTAATACAGGAACTCATAACTAAAACAGATAATTAATTCAACTCATGGTTCATCTGTTAGAGCACGAGGTATGAACAACTTAACTCAACTTTCTTTTCAAAGGCAAAATGCACAGACACATGTGCATAGAAAGTGCAGAGGCCTGTTCACACTGAACCTTCTGTTCTCCTCGATGGCAACCAAGGCAATATCTCTAACATTATGTAGTAGTCAAACAAATGACATCACTGCTCTTCTGGCACAACAAATCTCTCTTCCAGTTTACCTCCAAGGGACATTCCTGTTAATGATAGTGATCCTTTGCAGTATTAAAATTTTTAGAGCAACTGAGTGAGAAGTGGAAAGAGAGACTGATGACTTTAGTGACTGTTTTCATTTCCTGGGACAATACACAAGAGGCATCCAAAAGGCTCATCCTACCTGTGTGCCTCCTTGTCTTAACAGCTGGTGGTTTCCAGTGCTTTGGCTCAGCCTTTGTGTATCTGTGGGTCGGCTTGCCACCTCCACCTGCTGCACCAGCCAATCCTCAGCCGCCACCTGCTACTTTCTGCCCTGCCTTACAAACTGTTTTTACAATAAACATCCTAAGAACAATCTTTGCCCCTGCATCTTAGGGTCCAAACGCAAAACACTCTGGCAAAAACGGATTCCAGAAGTAGATAGGTTATGGCAGGCTCTGTCAACTCAAGGCATTCATACAGGCCAACACGAGAAGGCTATCCATTAAATTATGGACACTCACTGCCAGTGTTCTCTCAGCTCGGCAATTGTTTGGATCAGGTTGTCAACTAGATCTCGAGTTTGGCTTCTCCTGTGGGTCCACTGACATCTTACGCTCCATGCCACTTGCAATTCCCTCAGTCTCCCTCTAAGTCAAACCTATAAACCCTACATTTCAGGCCAGGTTTTTGTGTGAGTTGGGGACATGTAGCCAGTTTTTGCACCAGTGTTCCCTAGTGTTTGATCAGCAAGCCCTGAATTATGCTATTGATAAGTCATAAATAGCCTTTAATACAAGTTTATTTTCTGACCAGGCTTCCTTCTGGGCTTTAACTATTCTACAATTCCACTGTCACTCAGTCTTACCACTCTTTTGTCAGTGAGATGGAGAAGGTCTTCAGTTACACAGTTCAGGGTAAAGAAGCCAAGAATCAGCTCCTTTCCCTTTACCAGGGTCTTCAAGTTAGCCAAGGATTTCCATATTCTTTGGTTAGCCAATAATGCAAAAGATGAATTAGCTGCCCCAGTAGACCTACTATCTTTAGTCACTTGCAATGCCTATTGCCTATTGTCAGAATCAAAGAGGTGGATGAACAGAAAACTTGATCACTTTGAACACTTGTCATGTGGCTTAACCAGTGCCCCAGCTGTCTTCCAGGCACTCATAAATGATGTGTTACTGGACATGCTCAGCAGGTTTGTGTTTGTCTACCTAGATATTTTTTTTCTAGAGACACTAATAAACATGTACAACATATGAGACTCTCTTTGAAAAGACTGTTAGAGAATAGACTCTGCAAAAGCCAAGAATTATTAATTTTATGTCAACTCAGTCAGTTTCTTATGCCTCATGGTAGAGAGGGGACAAGTGAAGGCTATGTCAAGGTCCAGGCTGTAGCTGGGAGGCCTATCCCTTTCACCCAAAAGCAAACCCAGAGGTTTTTGGGTTTTGTGAACTTAAAAAGAAACTTCATTTGCTATTACAGTCACATGTCAGCGCCTCTGATACAGGTGTTGTTGTTGTGCTACACGTGCGTGCCTCAGCGTTCTTACCTGAGGATCATAAACCCCTACCACCCCATTCTTTTTTCTCTCAATGGCTAACGTTGGTGGTGAAAGCCATGGCTTGGCGCAAGTGTAAGATAGGGTCCTGTGAGCGGACTCCCATCTTCTGGAGGTAATTTTAACCGTTGTTGCCCATTTTTTTCAAGACTGTGCAATTTGTCCCTCTTTTCAAACTTCTCTCTGCTCTAAAGACTGCCACCCTCCTTATTCAGCAAGTGTTCAAACCCCATCTCCATCCCTCTTGCACACTGCTACACAGAATCAGTTATTGGTGAACCGCTGTCGCACTACAGCCTCCAGCTACCAACCAGATTTGGCTTTCTTCTCATGACCTCCCTCCCCCTCCCCGTGACAGATAGTGGGAAACTGGCTCCTAGATGCATCAGTCCATAGTGGGGAATTATTTTAGTTTTTAAAGAGAAGATGTGGATCAAACCACAGTCATATACAGGAGTGTAGTGCTATTTTTTTTTTTTTGGTACCAGAGCACACCTGTGATGTACACCAATGTGTGCATGCACACAACTAACATGTATGTGGCTCCTTACATTTTTCCTCTAAGTGAGGAAACAGAATATTTGCAGTTTGCATAATTGGAATGAAATTCACAAACACTTTTTTGTGCACTTCAAGATCAGTTAGCATTTTGACATTTACGGTGGCTTGGCTAAGTAGCATTAAATAAAAACTCCACGTTACATTTTTTTAATTGGTAGCTGATAAATTACGGTCATAAACTATGATAGCAGCACAGTGAATTTTCCCCAGCCTAACTATTGTGGTAAAGATGAAAAGTCAGCAAAGCATTCTTTTTTTTTTTTTTTTAGAAATACTACAAAGGTAAATATTTAGGATTATATGTAAAACTTACTTTGTGGCATCACTGATTACGTTTACATACTCATATATCATCAGATCATCATGTTGAGACTTAATATGATTCAACTATTCATAAAGCATTTGATTTTTTGTTACACAATTGACTAATATTATAAAAACTTGTCACAGTGGGAGCACTGGTTATGAAACATTTCGAAAGGAGCCGCATGTTAGCCATGTACAACTCTGTCATTTAGCAGTGCTATGTGCTGAAAATGTGCTGAAACAATTTTTTCCACTTAACTTACCAAACTATGTTAATAAGGTGGGATTAACATATTTCTTCACCAGTTTGAGCATTCATGTTGATAATGTTTAACACCAGAGAAGCACAACAAAAACACATGTGAACTAATTTCCTGCAAACATCATGTCTTTTACAGTGTGCCAAAATCGAAAAATAAACTGGACATAATCTCTGTTATGTGACATGGAGATGTTAACATACATCAGAGACTGCACAGTTGCCCAGGCGCACAAACATCCATGACACACAGGAAGTGAGGTGGACTCTCAACTCTCCTAGGATGAATGCAGTGTCAGATGAACATATTAATTCAGAATAAGTCACATTTAACAAGTTATGAAGTCCACAAGGTGTAGATTTGGGCAATAAAGGGCTGCATAAAATTGATAGTGCATAATTGCTGAACAATGGCTGCCTTGGCACTACTGGGGGATATTGCAAATGGCAGAAATTGGAGAGAGTGTGTATTTTGGAATCAGACTAATTTGTTGGCCCAGGATGATGACTGGTTTATGAGTTGATTACTGGTAAAGCCATAACTGTTTGATGTTTATGCTTCTCAGTACAGGAAATCCCATTACTAATTATTATTTCAGCATCAGGAAGCTATTTTCTATTTAGGCCATCCTTATGATGCGTTTTATTTATTTACTGAATTAATTTGTTAATTACATAGTTAGTTATTTAGGCTTGTAGTTCATTAATTACATAATAACTTAGTTAGTTATTCCGTGCCCAAGGTGGCGGGAGGTGATCCAGGCTGCCCTAGCTATCCATTAGCTGCAGCTCGCTGAACGCCAGCTAAAGGATATCCGTCCACCGGAGAAAGCTGCTTCGTCTGTTGACCGTCTGTCTGCAGAGACTGTGATCTTGTCAATGACGCGGCCATGTGCAAGCAGCTTTTCTGCACCTGTAGCGTTGCAGCACGACTGCTGCTGCCCTCCCACAAGACCACACAACATAGCTACACAGCAAGCTGATGACAACACGTACACACATTTTCTAATTTACGTAGAGATGAACGTCCACAGTGAGACTACATACACTGTATGAGTGTGAAGGTGTAATACCCACCTGTCATCGAGCTTCACATGTATGATGCTGTTCATGCGGGGACACAGACAAGGTGCGAGCTGCCAATCTTGATTCTGATGCTGCCCAGACCCTGCAGTCTCAAAGCATGCTGCATTTGTGTTCTGTGGGAAAAATCAGAGTTAACAGCATTTGTCTGTAAAATAACGTGTTTGCAGTTTATGCATGGTCAGAGTACTTTTTGTAGATTGAGCAACGTATTCAAGAAGTACATCAATGGCAACATATAGGCAAATAGAGTTTATCTAATACTATGCAGTAAAACTCCTAGCAATAATCATCCGGCTAAGATCCAAACAAATATTAAAAATGTGGAACGATGCTTAATTTTACTCAACAGATAGTCAGGTAGAAAGTAATTAAATAAGAAAACAAATAACTTTCGATGATCATTGTGTAATTTGGACATATTTTAGCATATATTTTCTACAAGAAAAAAAATGGACGATTACATTAACCATCCTTTAGCTAGAAAACGGAAGACAATACTCTTTAATAATTTTGACACAACCTGCAAAGAACGGCCGCCAAAACATTCTTAAAGGTGAAAGTCTCACAGTTTCTTTTTTTTCTTAATTGCAGCAGTACAAAGCAATGGCAGTTCGTCTCTATCCAAGCACATGCTGCGCTGTGTATGCACAACAACGTGACATGACTGTGAGGCGACTTTGATGGTTCGGCTGTAGCAATTATGGGTCAGTGGTTGATGGTGTAAGCTATGTTTGATATAAGCTTTCCAGTTGAGTCTTTCTAACAGTAAAACATCGAACTGACAATTTCCTCGAATTTTCAAAATAATTATAAATAAAAGAGCTGATATTTAAAAATATTTAAGGTTTAACAGGTTTAAAATACAGAGTATAGTTATTATTATTTGAAAAAATGAGCCCTATTTTGGGGGGATAACTAATTGTAGGTGATTTCTAAAATGTCTTTTGGAGCATTTTTTCTTTGTAATGTCTGCCTCTACAATAAGAATCGAATACCACTACTAATCAAATCCACAACTTAATTATTTATTGGTGAGCATCTAAGCGGCTGTAGCACACCACTCGGCCCTGCATCAAACACAGCTCCATACTCTTTGGGTGTAACTGGTCGCTGGAATTTGGAAAAAAAAAAACTCATCATATTTAAGTAACTGTCCCCCATCATTAATAAGCTGTGTAACCAGGATACCATGGCCAACCCATTTCTTGGAGGATAATGACTTGTGTTTATAAAGAATATTATGGTTAGTCCATATGTAGAAATTAGCTGGTGAAAAGTTGTGTAGTAAATTATTTTCCAGGCAAGAAGAGCTTGCTTATGGAAGTTTTGACAGTTTAACAGGAAGCTTTCTAACTTGGTAGTCTCATTTAAGCAAGAATTTGATTTCATCCATCAAATTGAATATATGTTTAGGAAAAGCATTTCAGATGTTGTCATTTTCTTTGATCAGATTAAATAACCTTTTTATTTTCTTTGATCAGATTACATAAGAAGTTTACCTTGGAAGCATTGTTTAATGTTTCAAAACTTGGCACCTCCAAGCATCTGTTACTTTTGGAATTACATAATATGTCTTTTTTTATATAATGATGTTTATTCTCTTTATCTTTTTAAGTTATATAGAATCTTGTCTAATTTTTTGTAAATGACTAATGGCATATCCAATGCCAGAGAGACATGCACAGACCTGGACATTCCTTTGGCTTTAGAAAGGATAACTCTGCCGTTAAGTAAGAGATCTCTCAACAGCCACATATTGAATTTCCTAGTTATTTGTTGGATTAGTGGGTTAAAGTTTAAACAACAATGATTATTTTCATCAATGACACCACCAAGGTATGTGACATTGCTCTTCACAGGAACACTATTTAATTCTAACAGATCACATTCTTCAAGTGGTAGTATTACAGACTTGTCATCCTCAGGCCTGACACAGATGAGAATTCACTAATGCATCAAACTGCTTTGACCACTTCATTTTTGTTATTAAAAAATACTGTTGTGTCATGTGCGAGCCAAGATAGCTTGAGTTCTCTGTCTCGAGCTCTTATTCCTTGAAATTGTTATAATATGCACAGCCGCAACTCGAGTAACAAGAAGGCGTAAAAACTGGCTAAGTGGACAACCTTGTCTAATTCCACAGCTTATGGCAAATCTAGGAGTTGTACCATTTGTTGTCTTTATTGAGCTGTTGCATCCCTTGTACAGACTGTTTTAACTGCTTTCATGAACTGATTACCAAATCCAAAACAGTCAATAGTTTTTGTCATAAATTGATAACTGTTTGTATCAAATGCCTTATAAAATCAACAAACAAAGTAAAGCTATTCTACAGTATATATGCATTACGATCAGTCATATCTAAAACGGATTCTTTATCATTAATTTTGCTTCTCCTGGGCATTCCAGATTGTTCCTCTTAAATAATCCAACCCTTATTTTAATCTTTTGGCAAAGATTAGAGCAAAAGTCTTGGCATCATTATTCAACAAACTGATTGCTCTCCAATTCTCAAGGTTTAATCTATCTTCTTTTGGTTTTGGGATGAGTTTAATCAGGCCTTGAAGGTAATTCCTCCTTTCTGTGGTTTCTTCAATAGTCCTCTTCCAATAGTCTCTGTTAGAGTTATGTCTATCTAATTCCATAGTCAGATTTATTGTTACAGCCTTGTGGTCTGTAAAAACAGTGAGGTCCGTCATTACTGAATCCACTTTATCTTTTAAGTCTGATAAAATCAAACAAAAATATATATGGGACTGGGGAGATTTGTCTCTGTTATTCAAAGTATATGTTTTATCATTCAAGTGCATGTGTCTCCAAATATTAGTTAAATTCATTCTGATCATTCTACTTTTTCTAATTCACTGAATCTTTTATCCTTGGGAGGCCAACCTATACGCTTTCATTCATAACTGTATTGAAGTCTCTTCCCCATATGACTACGGCTGAAGGAAGAGTTGATAGCAGCTGACTAACTTTATTTTCTATCGTTGAGAATAATGTCGTGTTTATGCGTTTTATTTTTATTCATTTTTCATTTACCATTAGAGGCATAGATTTTTACAAGAAAAAACTGAGAGCAGGCAATATCTACTGGATAAAATAATGGATCTGGATAAAATAATCCATCTACCATTTTTATCTGAGGTGATTAACGTTATAACCTTTCAACCTCCCTTGCAGAATAGCTACCCCTGCTGATCGATTGCTTCCAAAGGAAGCAACTTCAACCACTTCTCTTTTCCCTAGTGGTTCCAGTATGACACATTTGTTTCACATGCATGAGTTTCTTGAATTAAAAAAAAAAATTGCACTTTTACCCTGGAAAGAAAAATAATACTTTCTCTTCAGCTGGTTTCTGATACCCCTTTTCTGATAGAACAGAAACTGACATTACATAAGTCACCTGAGTACCAACAAGACAACAACAAAACACTCAGAATCGTCTTCGGTTAGAGCAGTTGCCATAGCTGCGTCTGCAACACATAAATTAACCTGTATTGTTAAGGGTACATAGAGATTTCTTTTATGTGACAAGTACTGGCTAATTCCCCTAGTATTTTTTCTTTTTTCTTTTTGATTCCTTTTGACACTGTTCAGCGGAGAACTGAGACAACCATTTTCACAAAACAAATCCAAATTCTAAACTAATCTAAATTAAACATTATACAGCTCTGGAAAAAATTAAGAGACCACTGCAAAATTATCAGTTTCTCTGATTTTGTTATCTATAGGTATACGTTTGAGTAAAATGAACATTTTTGTTTTATCCTATAAACTACTGACAACATTACCCCTAAATTCCAAATAAAAATATTGTCATTTGGAGCTTTTATTTTCAAAAAACGAAAAATGGTCAAAATACCAAAAAAGGTCCAGTGTTTTCAGACCTCAAATAATGCAAAAAA
>JAPZDZ010000578.1:0-16249 GCA_029783805.1 Acanthurus tennentii | reverse complement strand
CACCGACCGTGCTGCCGCTCTACTTTTCAACAACAAATGGACAGCAAGGAGACTGTCTGTTCCAATGAGGCTATATTCATCAAATACTTTGAAAATCCGCATGGACCACTTTTATTTCCTTCTTGTTTTTTAAAACAAGAAGGAAATAAAAGCTTGTCACTTTTAAAACTATTTCACCTTTTTTTTCCAAGTTTTTTCTCCCCTCAAAAACAACAGTGAAGAACAGCAGATGCAAATGCCTCAGGTTGAGTTTTTATGCAACGATATTTTTGGTGATGTGTCGAATATGCCAAACCGAGTACAAGTTGCCTTAAATTGGGATACCCTGTTACTGGCATCTGAAACGCAAAGTTTCACTTAGGCTGAATTTATATTTTTTAGAGGAGTCAGATGCTGCGCTCACTCCACTTGAAACTATTCTACTTTAGTAAATTTCACGGAGAACAACGAGAGCGAAAACGCATCAGTCACCTGCATTACCTGTTTTACCTGAATATAACTTGCGTGGTTAATCTCCTACCATCTACACTCCAAAAAGAAATGTTTAGACTAAAAAAAAAAAAAAATCAACGCAACAGTTTGCATAAGTCTTTTTGGGTTGTGACAACTTCGTTTGAAATTATGTCAAACCAACAAACTACATTACTGTGGGGGAATTAGCTTTTCCTCTTCAGTCAAATATTATTTTAATTGTCGCTTACTTAATAACTTTTTGCTTAAAGGCAAGTTTTTAAGCTGATAAAAAATTTATAAATTATGTTACTCCAACTGGCTTTACCATGTTATTTTAAAGTACTTTTGTCTAGTTAATTACTTTTATAATGTACATAGCTTTTTAAGTAGCAACCATTAAAAAAATTGAGTTTAGTTGCTCCATTAGATTTTCTTCATTTTTTTTTTCTTTTTAGGGTTTTCCTGCCTTGGTTCATGTAGTAGCTTTTAAGAAAGACAGTTCAATCACTGCTTATGTGTGATTAACTTTTTTACTTTTACTTTTAACTGCAGTGGAGCATTTGAACACATTATATCCCAGACTTGCAAAAAGAAAAAGCAAATAAGAAAACAAACTCAAATTTCAACTGCTTCTCAAGTTATAAATAAATAAATTGGCCATATTACCTTGAGAAATTAAGTATTAACTAATATTAAATCATAATAAATTATGCCATCAGAGTAAAGTTAGGTAGGCCCTTAAAAACCAGAGACAAAAGCATTAAATATGTAAAACCTTTGTAAAACATTCATTGTGTCTATTGAAAACTGCAATACAACAGATTTTGAACACATCCAAATGCATGTTTAAGAAGTGTGAGCACCTCAAAATCTCTATCTCCATAGATATAATGGCAAAAGCCAAGTAGCATGTCATGGAACTTTCCGAGAGACTAAGCTGCATTCAAGTAAGCCCATGTCATTCATTTCCAAAACACAAAAAAACATTCTCTCAAATATGTACACATTTCTTTAAACAACATCTTTGTTTTGTCAACTGTTGTGACAAGTTTGAATATAAAGCATAACAAAGCTTAATTGACAGAGAAACATTCTAAATGTTTTTGTTGCCTCTTCAGTTGATTTCCAAATACAATATAATGTAATTGGAGGCAAATGTGACAGTGTTCTGAAACAGGTGGAATCTTTAGAAAATACTGTTCTTGAGACTCATTACTTTTGCACTGGCTTTCAGTCCATCAAGGTCGAGGAACAACTTCTGAAAAACTTCAAAAGTGTATTTAAGTTTCTTGCTATAGCTCAGGTTGAACGCATATTATTATGCCAATCAGCAGAGCACAGCACCTTGGGATATTCTTTTCCCCCAAGACTTTTGTTCCCTCCACGATCCATCCAGTGGTCAGAGGCAGGGGTATACCAGTCACCAATGATAGCAATTTTCATCACTTGACTTTCAAGCTGGCCTCAAACTCTTCATTGTCCTTGCAAAGAAAAACAAAAAAAACAAAACAAAAAAGGAAATTATTTTCTTCCACTTTTGAAATTGATCTTCAGTTTGTCTATTCATTTTGATATTTTTCTTGACTCTTTTCAGGTTTCATAAAAATAAATAAATAATTAGAACAGTTAAGCCACAATCATTTGTTAAATTCTTCAAAAAGACCTTTTCCTTGCCATTGCTATCAACACCTATTCATGTTGATGCGGTCAGAAGATCAAATTCTGTATCTCTTTCTGTGTCAAAGCCTGAAGCAATGACTTGAGAATGGGGATATACTGGAAGGTTCTGTTTTCCTCCTTACTGAATACATACTCTACTGGTTCAACCACACCAAACTGCTCCTTAAAAAATGCCCTTCTGTGGGAGGCAAATGTTCCATAAATATTAGTGCTGAAATTGCAGTTTTTAAACACGCATGTCACAGTCTCATGTTTTTTCAAATGTCAACCAAGGTGTTCAAAAAACTCTCTCTCTGTGGATGTTGCACTAGTGCTACAACACTGGCAAGTGAAAGAGAGACTTTCTGGAGATCTGACACTTTCCTGAGCTTCATGAGAGTGCTTTCTTGACAGATGTGATCTAGGGCTTCCCCCAAGTATTGAAGGAATAAAAACAGTCTCGGTGAATACAAGGCAGACGTTCCCACCATGGCCATGGCGTATTCTATAATTTTTAAGCAACCCTGTTTGTGTAGAGGATTCAAATTTACACAGTTTGCACTCCTAACCCATCTTTTAAAACAATATCAGTAAACTTATCAAAACACTGATCCGATTCAATTGTCCAAAATCACTTAAGCTTACATCATTACAATTGCATAAGAATAATCTCTGCAGATTTTATATAGGCAGTAAAAAAAAAGAAATAGTTTGTTTATACTAGTTTGATTCCTCTCACAGAAATATCAAACCACAATTTCCCCTCAAAATGTGGCTGACAGAAATAAGGTAGCAGTATGTAGCCGACGGTCACATGGTCAGATGAGCAAAATCTGAATAATGCTTTTCCCAGCAGCTCTGCAGCTGAGCACATATCTCAGTGAAAGTCAATGAAACAAGTGTAAATCCCTTGCTTTAGTAAAAATATTAGATGTAAATAAATGTTATTCACCATGAAATGTTGTTTTTATCCAGCCTGCTAACACACTGTCTTACTCAGACCTTGACCCGGCATGTTATGTGGGTCGAAGGGGAACTTAAAATTGTAAAGTCAATGTTAAGAAAAATTAAGTTATCAAGCCAAGTTTATTAAGTTACGGCAACTTGAATTTTGTTTTAAACCCATCAACAATGAAATCTGAGTTTAAATTGCATGCATAATTAAGTTGATGTAATTACCAAAATTATTATTTGATCACAACTTACAAAAATAAAGTTAGCAACTTAGAAGGTTTATCTAAATCAATTAATCAGAATTTTTAACTTGCATCCATGTATTAAATCAAGTGGTGGTAACAGGTCCTCTAAATTACTTTTTAGAGTGTAGATAATAAATACTCTGAGCTCTGTCAATATTTATATTATCATATGTAGTCAGCTACTGGGGTATAATTTTTGATAAAACATCATGAATTCTGTTGAGTCACATGATTAAGATGTGCCTTAACAATATGAGATATAAAAATCTCACTATATGGTTTTCATCCAATTTGGGGAAACGAAAGATAGACTTTGTAAAGAACTGTGGCATGAAGGGATTTATGTTATTGTTATGAATACATAGTATATACATATACATATTGTGTAAGAATACATAGGGTCTGGAAATTTCATTGACAGGTGTTTTGCATGAATGGACATACTTCTTTCCGTTTTTTCTTTTTTTGCTGGTGTACTTAATAAAAGGTAACATGTCAGTCAAGGGAAAGTAGTGAGGCCACAGTAAAATGTTACATGTTTCTGTTGATATAATGCACTATTTGTATGTATTTAATGAAAAAATAATAAAAAATACTATTTCAAGTACCCTCTAACACCGTTAGGGTATGACTGTCCCATACCATTTAATTTTTTTTGTATGTCTCAGTATACTACTTGTCTTTTCCAGTTATTTCAGTGGTTGTGAGAGCTTGAGGCTGTTAGTGCCTGCAGGAACTGTCACCAGGTAATGACTTGAGACACATCCTTGAATGCATAATTTACACCTGTCAGAGGCATAACTGGTGTAGGAGCTAAGTCCATACTTAGCTACTGAGATCATTTGACCCAGAGTAACCTGGTAGACGCGCCGCACAATTGTACAATACTTCTTGTGTTCTTGTGGATTAGTCAGAGTCCGGACAATGTTCCTTTGATGAAGAATAACTGAAAGTTTATTGATGTACATGAATATTGACAAAGTCCATTTTGTGATTCCAGTGACAACAAAGAAACACCCTGGCATTTAGCGCCACAGCGGTCAAAAACCATTTGCCCTTCCGGGTCAAACACCTGACATCCACAATGACGTTGCTATCTTTTATATATATTTGGCTCCTACAACTGGTTTATTCACACAAACATGCGGGAATGCTCAAACATGCAACCACAAACATGCGGGAATGCTCCAAAGCTGATAGCTCTGGCAGACGAAAAAAGTTGAAGAATGAGATTTTTTAGCAGTGACAAGACCGACAGCAATTCTTGAATGCATAATTTACACCTGACAGAGGCATAACTGGTTTATTCAGTTTAGACCACAAACATGCGGGAATGCTCCAAAGCTGATAGTTCTGGCAGACGAAAAAAGTTGAAGAATGAGATTTTTTTAGCAGTGACAAGACCGACAGTAGTACCTTTAGTAGTTTTATCTCTGCGGTCTGTAGCAGCTCCTGCAGCAGTGGGCGTTTGTCCTCACGTCCCGCTCCAGAGACAGAGGCCCCACCAAAGCCAAGTCCACACAACAGACAGAACAAGTAAAATCTCAGTCTTTGTCACACTTTGCTTGAAGCTTAGAACTTGTTTTCAAGGTTTTGTTTCCTGTTGCCACTGTTGTGATTGATATATGTGTGCTTAGCAGAGAGGGGCAGCCCTGACCTATCTGACACCAACAGAAGAGCTCACCGCTGCTCGTGCAGTTACTCAGCCATTTGGCTAAGAGACTGACTCAGCTTTGGGTAGGCTCACAGGACCACCAGGTAACACATCTGATATTTGACAGATCTCTGTCACAACCTATCTTCTCTACAGCAGAACCCAATGCTCCTGTGAGACCATTAATCTTTTCAGTTTTATACAAAACTTTTATACATCTGGAATTTACAGGACTTGAACAACATTGTCCTTCACTGCATTTTTCCCATTTAAGGGTCCAGTCTAATGCTGGAAAATAACAACTCAACATAAAAAAATACAACTAGCAGCTGATAGCAATGAGGATGTGGAGTTGGTACAGAAAAGAGATAAGCTACGGTTAGAAAGAAAGAAGGGGAAAAAAATGAATCCTTGATTTTTATGTCTTTAATTATTAATAAACTGGATTGTTTATCATTCCATTAAATGAATTAATCAATAAAATGAATCAACTAATTCCATCATAAAGACATTAGAAGGCTTCCTCATACTGAGAGCAGATTTGTATCTTGTATCTCCTTCTATTGATGAAATATGTTTGACAGCTAACATATATATAAAACATGAGCCATCAAACTTTTAATTGACCTGTTGTGATGTGATTTAAGTTCTTGAGGATTGTGCCATATCAAATGTTGTTAATGTATTAAGTTGTTCAAACATAAAGACAAACTCCCTCATTAAAGTCATTTCTGTAGTGTAGAAATCAACTCTTAATGTCATGGTCTTTTGTTATGGTTGACATGAATCCTCATCACCTTTGATATTGAAAGTTTTTTCTTCATTCTTTTATAAGTTATTCCTAAGTTGTGCATCATTATTATTAAGATTATTATATTATGTGATTGTAGAAGACACTCCTGCTGCTTTGTCTCATGCTCTCTTATGACTCCTCTGCCATCTTTATTTTTTTATTTATTTTTTGCTTGTTCCTGTTGTTTGTTGGTAACAGAGGGAGGGAGCAAACAGTAGAATGGTTTTGGTGTTTCCGCTCAGCACACATCCTCTAGAGGTGCTTTCACACCTGCCTCGTTTGGTCCGGACTTCGGACTTTTCAGTTTGATCCAATCCAAAATAGCAGGTCTAAAACCTTCCTATGTCCACAGTCTGGACCAAACAGCTGAATCTCAGTCTGAGGCTGTCTTGGTCCAGATCAAACTGAACCATGACTTGGCTTGTGTCCAGTGTTAAAGCAAAGGTTTGGACCTATGGACCAATGACAGGAAGTTACGGCAGGCTACCTAGAAAACAGAACAGAAAACCAAGTAACCCTTATCAAAATAAACAACCAAAAAAAAGCCAAGGAACTCGGGGGGGGGGGGACCAAATGCCTTATTAACATTTGGTCAAAGACTTTATTAAGAGCCAACCACAAAAAAATCATGAACCTACAATCAAGCTACATCAACCTACAAAAAAAGACATTTTCAACATACTGACAACAGATGCCTGCCTGATAATTATTTGATGTAGGTAGGTCTTGTAAAATCGGTTAGTCTGTGTGCATAATTGCGGTGTGAAACCAAAACCTATAAACAAATGTATACATGGTTCAGACCTTGGGCCAGACTTTTAGATGTGAAAAGCACCCTAAGTCAAAGCACAGCTTACTGCACCTCAAAGGGAAACAGAACTAGCCTGGGCCCAGTCCAGAGACTTCGCCCACTCTTCTGAGTGGACTTGTTTCTCTTGGTCTGGCACTGCCACCACCTTGAGGGAGGGGATTTGAAATTTTTTACTAATCAATTCTCAGAGATCAACCTGCCCCAACTTGAATCTGATGTCATTTTCAGTCGACTCAGATGTGTGTGTTATTCAGGTACATCTGAGCTGAGTGACTGACTGAAATGCAAAACACAATGTTGGGTGAAATTAAGAATACGAGCCTGCGGCTGCCCTTGTGGAAAATCACAGTTTCATAGTTCAATGCCTGACCAAGAGAATCAAGCCCACTCAGGTGAGTGGTCTCTGGTCTGGGCCCATGCTTAAGTAGGACCACACTGACAATGTTTTCAGATTAATAAGCATGTCATTTGTTACAAGTGGGCACCTTCTAAGGCAAAATCAAAACAAAATAATGCTAAACTGAAATGGGGTTTGAATACTTCAAACAAAGGCCCTTGCCTGCAAAAAAATATCAAAGAGAAATGTGTGTATCAGGAATGAGATTAGCCTATGCTGAGGTAAAAGTCGTGATCAGACGTCTGATGGTGTTTTAATGTGATAATAATCTGCAGTTCTTCCTCGAACTGACTAATCCAATTACTTATGGGAGAGTCATGATCCAAGCATACTAAAATGAATTGTACCAAAATATGGTTATGACCAAGGTGCAGGTCTTTACATGATCTGTCTGTGCTGGGCTGTGCGGAACATTTTTAACGCTAAATCAAAAGAACCAAAAACAAAAGAAATGAACATGAATACAAAAACCATGCAAGAGTTATATGAAAATTTTCTTTTATGCACTGACTATGTCATGATTTAATTAAATTAAAAAATTGAAGAGGACAATGTTATTACCAACTGAATTAATTGTATTTCACTGTAACGTAAATTCAAGTCAGTGAAATGTGAGTTAGAGCATTTTTATGTAATTAGGATAGGGATGTAAATCATAATGAAAAGATTTTAATGGATTGCACAAAGTTGGCAATTTTTTTATGAATAATAAATCCAGTGTAAAACAGAGTTGTAAGAGATGCTATGCAGGACAATACATGTAGGCCTACATGAGCTGAATTTTCACAACATTAGTGGCAAGATGGCCACCAAACAGCATACCAGTGTTTGAGACCAGGTCAAGGTTGACAGTTTTAACATTTTTCAACAACAGGATGTTCCACAACTGTTATTATTGTAACCAAAATTGTGTTTTTAACAGGATGTCAGCAGGTCACCCATGCTTTTTGTGGTGAAAGCTGTGTAAAGTCAAAGCTTCAGGTCAGTGTTGATCTTTGTCATTATCATCATTAATGCATTGCTACATAACCCTAGGCTTGTAACTCGTAACTTTTAGAAGCTAGCACGCCAGTAATCTCGAGCCTTTTCCCTGTGTGGTGTTTTTGATGTGAAAATGTGGCCTGAACTTCCTTTAGAAAAAGTACCATCATATTTCTTTAACAAAAGTAAATGAATTCCCTGAATCCTTAGATGATCTGTCTATACCAAGGGTCAGCAACCTTAGACGCTCAAAGAGCCATTTGGACCCATTTCCCACAGAAAAGAAAACACTGAGAGCTGCAAAACCCTTTTGACATCTAAAATGAAGATAACACCGCATACATCTTTTTCTTAACCTGTATTCTAGGTATTTAAAAAAACTATAGTGTGTTGCATTCATGAAATCAATAAACTGGTACAGAGAAAACGATTTTTTTTTCTGCATGCAATGAAAACATTTTGAACATTTTGAACTCCGAAAGACGCTGGCGATTGAGTACGAATTGATGTCTTTAATTTGCTGTCTGGGAAATGTTCTGTTTTCTTCAGAAACGTTTCTTTTCTTGGAACTATTCATGGTTAGCCTGCCAGGGGTTTGAAAAAACTCAATGAACTGCGTGCCAGTGGGTGTAGCACATGTCGCGTTTGTGATGCATATTTTGAGCAACAAAAACAAAAGAAAAGCTTAACCGAAAATAAACAAGTTTTATTTTAATGTTACAAGAGCACCATAATCTTCAAATTTAGAATTAAATTTAAAAAATAAACGAAATAAAATAAAATAAATTTAAATTAAATACTCATTATTTATTTTCCAAAGACACAGGGAGCCGCAGCAGAGCAATGAGAGAGTCACATGCAGCTCCGGAGCCGTGTGTTGCCGACCCCTGGTCTATACACATTCGAGCTTTGTTCACCAGGATAACATTTGTCAGACTGATGTTCAAATTTATGAAGAATTTATGTTGATTCTGTAGCAAATATATAGCATGAAAAGTGTCCTTTAGGTAGCGTTTATTTCAGAGATATGAGTAAGACATTTCTAACATTTTGAAGTTTTGCTTTAATTGTGTTCATTTCCTTTAAAGACTTTTACACACCAGATGCGTTTTTTTCTTCTTTTCTTCATCAATTCATTCACACCTACAAAAAAACTGCAGAACTGCTAATTGGACAAGAGGTTTTTCACATGGAGTGAATTTTATGTTGTGAAAAAGCAGCCCTTTTATTTTTTAAATCAAGGTTGATTTTTATGAACTTTCACACTGCAAACAAATGCATCAAACCAATCACAAAGGCTGTGGACATTACGTCCATCTCCCATAACAACAACATTGAAAACAATGGCTGACAGCCTATTACCTGTGTCTCTGAGCACCAAGGGCCCTATTGTACACCCGGCGCAAACGCTGTGTGCCAGTGGTGCAGGTGCCATCAATAATGAATTAGCAATAACTGTTATCATAATGCCAAATTAATCTCAATGGACAGGATGGGATCACAACTTTCGGATCGTCTTTAACAGATCAGTCGCTGACAGCTGGAGCAACTTCCGTGTTTGTTTCAGTGTATTTATTTGATCAGAAAAACAAGGATTAAATAATAATTTCCTTAACATGAACCCTGAGCCAAGGGTTCTGTCTCTTCACTGCTGAATCGCAACATTAGTTTAGCTAATATACATGACTGTACCAGAGGCTCTGTTAACCTTTCACCTATCTTAGCATATGGTCTGCTTTTGATGCCTGTAACGTGTGGTGTCATACTTTTGAGTGGGTTGAGTGGATGAGTCCATCTTTTTTCCTTTTTGGAGTGGGCTGCTAAAACATTCTTGTGAATTTGTTTTCCCCTGTTTCTGTTGCAAATTCATGTCAGGGTGGTATGAAGAGTTTGATCTGAACATTTCGTTTGTGAACATTTCTTATTTTCATGATGTTTATTCAGTTTGTTTGTTTAATACAGGTGTACCTACACAAGTGGCTAGTGAGTGTATGTCTCCACATTGCAGGGGGTATGTGGAAACATTTATTAATTTATTTCCAAGATGACAAGAAAATATTCCCTGGTCAATTCTGTGATGCATTTATGTGCAATATACAGCCCAAATACTTAAAAAGTTGTGACGCTGTGTGAAACCAAAATACACCAAATGCAATCATTTGCAACTTGACTGTGTTTCCCAATAACTTTTTAAGTGTTCCTAAGCCCATGTAGTAAAATTCTTAATTCTAAATACAATCCTGTGTTTCACAAAGTGGGGAAGCACATTCCATCCTTGTTAGTGAATAACTGCCTCTTTCATTCTCAGGCATGATTTAGTCACCTTTTACCAATGAACCTGTTTACCTGTCAAATGTTCTTTCACAGGTGTTTAATAGTATACCACATCTTTCCCAGTCTTTTGTGGCTCCTACCATGACTTGTTTAAAACTGTTGCTGGCTTCAAATTCAAAATTATCCCATCTTAACAAAAATCAAGTGATGAGGCAAGACATCTTGTATTGTTTTCAAGGAAGTATATGTCAAAAGAGGATTTGAAAAGTATCACTTAATGTTTTTACCAACTTTTTACATAGTGCTTTTATTTTCTGTAATCAGGGCTGTAACATAGAGTCGACTTTGAAAACTGAATTTCCCACATATGAAGCCTTCTCACTATTTCATAATGGTAAGCACAGATAGAAAAAGTTAATCCAGAGACGGTTGTTAGACCAAGACACTTCACTCAACTCAGCTCCTGATTTTGACAGAAAAAATGTTGCACCGTAAAAAATGAATCTCAGTTTAGTAAATATGAGTTTAATTCTGTAATCTGAATTACATTAGGAAGCAAAAAGGAATGGGAAAAACTTAAATTGCAGCTTGTCTGTACTGAATGTTTCATACATGATGAAATGGTGACCTGACATTGTTTGCATTAGTCTTAACATAAGGCAAATTGTGTCAGACTCTAGATGTTAGCTTGTATAATGTTAAAATATATGTATCTAACTTTTGCATGTTCTGTCCTTCAGAACAGTACCATTAAACTGTGTGAAATACAGCAGAAAGTCACTGAAAACCATGTGAATTTTGAAGCCATCAAATGTCAGTCTTTCTGCCACTGAATGTGTCCTTAAACACAACAGAACGCCCATGCCCATGCCCTTTTATTTTCTATATCTACAGTGCTCCCTGCTGGTGACCCTCCCACTTTGCTGTTATTATCCCTACAAACCCTGGTAATTTTACTGTGGATCCCACAGATTTCCCTGCTAGCATTGGAACCCTGAGCATATCTTTTACAAAGCACATTTTTCACTTTCACTTTCACTTTCACTTTTTCACTTTATTTGCACCCTGGAACACTGTAAAAAATCCCTATTGAAGTTTTTGGAATTTCTTTTCTGCATTGTGGGTTTTTTTCTTTATACATTTTTTTTTATTTTGACGCACTGTACTTTATATTGTGACCCATTAATTAAGATTTAGAACTGCTTGAAGACCACATTTGTAGTCACATCAGAGTAAACTTATGAAAGCTAAAGTGAACTGTGCGTGGTGCTAAAATGATACATATGGTACCTTGAGAACCATATTATGATGCAAACACAAGTGATACTGCAGTGTTGGATTTCCTCTTGCATCCAATGTATCCAAAAATAATAAGCAAATGTTATGTGTTTTTTTTCCGTTCATTCCATATAATTTTGAGAAACCATTTTTCAGTGGCAGTGACAATAAATATCCAGAGGAGAGCTTTTTTTTCAGAAAAAGCATGAGTTTATTCATTTTTCATTTTTTAACACATGTCAGTGAACAAGTTAATGCTCTAAAGCATATAATTACGTAGAATTTATTTCAAAAAAATAAAAATTTCAAAATGAACAATAAATTAGTTTCCGAAAACAGTACCTGTAAAGTCTCCTGAGTTGAATATTGTGTGTACCTAATCAATAGGATACATTATAAACTGATTGTATCACTATATAAAAATTATATCGGAACAGTCAGAAAAAATCAAAACAGTAGTTCTCTGTTCATTTTCCCTGTTTTATCTAATTGACATTCAGATCTCTGTTCATTCCAATTGACAGATTATTTTTTAAAATCCTGAGTAACAGCTAGAAATATATATTTATAAAAACAATTCATGTCCTTTAACAGTATGATCAATACATTTAAATGTCCCTCGACCTTTCTTCTTGCCTTGCAAGAACAGAGAAGTCATATGTTGACACACAGTAGCTACAGGTTACACCTACTACATTCATTCAAATTGTTAAGTTCCACTCTCTGAGAACCAAAGATAAACAACAGGTCAGTCGTAAGTTTTTAGCCTTAGGTAGAAGGACCTGTTTTACAGATCTCATTGCATGCATGTGCACTTAAACTTTTTGAGTGATTCTGGAGGAAATTTGATCTTATTAACTGATTGCAAACTGAAAGTCAACAGTGTCTAAGAAAATGGAAAAAAATAAAGTTGGCCTGTGCAGTCATCTCTCTCTGCCAAGTTTGAGGTCGACATTCTGCTTCTCCATCATACAGTAGGAAGGTGCACGTTCCCCTAATGTTGCTCACATGAACTATTTGTGAGAGGCCGTGAGACTGAGGTAGCTAATGGCTGGGTAACTATCATCCATTGTTTCAGACAGTTCTGACTTGCAATTTTCAATCACCTGACACAGAAATACCACAAAAGTAATTAACTTAAAAAACTGTCTACATAATCTCGCAAAGAGTTGAACTGAATGCATGTAATGAGAGCTGTAAAACTTACCTTCTTCTACTTGAGGCCACAAACTAATCAATCAGCCTTGCCAACCCCACCACTAGTATAGCTAAATATCTGTTATAACCAAAGCAAAAATGTTTAAATTCTCCTCATATTAACTAAGTTGCTCCCCTTTGGTCCTTTCTCCCGAACAATCACCTAGTGAAATGCATTCATTTGCATTTCTAAATCTTTGTTGTTACATGTTCAGACAAAGTCCTTCATGTCTCCACACTACTGTTTGTAAATCCATCCTTGCCTTCGCCTTGTAGATTAGGCCTCTCTGTCCTTGTGTGCCATACTAATACCTAAAGGTAAGAAAAAAGGTTAGAGATGAGCACATATACAGTCGGTCTGATGACACACCAAAACACATGTTGGCTGACAATGCTGTGCAGCTGCAGTACGTTACTTCAAACCTGCTAGACTATGTCTAAAGGCAATATGTAGCATATTTTAAAGGAGCCCTAACCAAAAGATATTTGGCTGTAAGCTAAAAGTTTACTGATTTTTAAGTCAAACTGTTAGATAGCTGGGTATCTCAGGACATATCCTTTCAAACTAGCAGCGTTTACAGAAGCAGCATGTTTCACTACCAGTGCAAAGAATTTACACAACATTTCAAACAAGTGGAGAGTCTTCTTTTCTTACCTTAGTGCAATTAGCAGCTTTTGGCTCCAACTCATCGACAGTGGTCAGCTGCTCTAAAAACCTTGTCTCCTGATGACCTCCTTGCACCCCACTCAGCTGGAAGTGAGCCTGCGATTTAGATAAAATGATGTGCAGGTTCACTGCAAACCCTGCCATGTCAATGGCAAAGGGCCGGCTTGGGGCATACCTAACCTTCCAGCCAATCACCTTGCCCTGCATGTTTACTGTGCAGGCTTCATACCGAAGACCACCAGCGAAAGCCACTGGCCACACTGACACTTTTTTTGTGGAGCGCATCTAGTAGTTGGAAACAAAGACAGAGATGCACGTCATTCATCACTCATTATACATGACATCCTTAAAGAGTAATTCAGTTCAATGTGATTTTGATTTTGCTTTGTAGTATCTCCTCTTACCTCCTCAAACAACTCCAGACTGTATGAGTTGTCATCATCTCCAAAGTAGATGACTCCAGACTGGCTGCCATTGACACTGTAAGTCTCCCGGAGCCATTGCAGAGCCAAGTTTCTCTGTAAAGTCCCCCGATGTGGGCTTTTCTTAGAGTCCTTGGGTGTCTCTATGTTAAAGTGGGTGTAGTTGAGTCCTGTCTTCATGAGGAAATTGCTGACCAGTGGTGTCTTCTCCTTGGAGTCTTCTATCACCATCCAGTGCAGGTTGGGCACATGCAGCAATGTGTTGGACATACGTGTCAGGTCTGCCTTCTGCTGTGGCCGGCTGTGGGTGGGAGTAATGATGTAGATGGTAGGCAAGATGGGAGACCAGGGTGGAGGCCGGGTGTAGACAGTGCGCACTGTGCACCCCTTTAAGGCAAAAGGACTCCTGGGATCTAGCCGTGGAGATATGATAAATACTTTTCAGGTTTTAAAAAAATAGCTACAGAGTGCTTTCCAAGGACAAAAACAGCAGAAATTACCAGGTGATTAATTAATAGAGGTAGAATTAAGTCAGTAGTAATGACAAGCAATGTATAAATAACTAAGACATTAACAAGTAAAGAAAAACAAGAAAGTTTGACCAACACAAGACAAAACAAATTTGATATAATGTGTTTTAGAACATGTGATATTTCTCCCAGGGGTTGAACCCACTAACACAGATGCAAACTTTAAGTTAATCAAGCACCCCTGTGAAGTACTGCTGTTTATTATGAAAGGAAAAATGTTTACATCTTTAAACATCAGTGCAGAATCACTGGCAATTTAACCCTTACCTCTTTCAGTAGAGAATAGAGAAGTAATATTGCTTTGGTGCCAAGAAGTGATCAGCAGTGTCCATGGCAACACGATCAACACCACAGCCACGATATCTCTTTTCTTCGACATCTCCCAGCCCAAGACCCCAGTCGTGTAACTTCCTGCACTGAGTGGAAGACAATAACAATATGGTTTTATACAATTACATGTCAAATCTATCTATATTTATATATATCACATAAGATCACAACCAAGCTAGAGTCCTAGGGAAAGTCAACACTTTCCAGTGTGCCAAGTCTAAGAGAAAAGATACCATCAGATTCTCTGCAAGAGGACTTGAACACAGCACTGCTTACTATTCCTACCAACACCATCACTGAGACCAACAAGCTGATGTATGCAACAGCTCACACTATCCTAGAGATGCTTGGCTACAAGATGAATAGCATAAATAAAGAGCAGTGCCACCTATGGAAGAGGAGATCAAGGTAATAAGGCAGCACAAAGCGAGGTTAGCTATCAGAGCTACAGAAAGGTGGACAGAAAAGGGAAATACAACTCCCTATAAAGTACAACAGGCTGTCCATAACAGAGGCACTACAGACTGCCAAACAAAGGCTCTCAGCTCTGGCAAGCCGCCAAAGAGATAAAGAAATACACTAGAGACGTAGGAGCCAGAAAAATGAACAAGATGCTCTCAATCGCTCAGTTGCTGGTGGACCTAAGAGCAGAACACAGCAATCTCTTAGGACAAGATCCAGTAATAATCACACTGGCAGACTTCCAAGAAAGGGGGTCAAAAAATGAAGAGCTAGACAGCACCAGGCCCCAACTTGATCCACACCTACTAGCTCATGAAGCTAACCACTCTCCATGGATGCCTGGCAGCACCAATGAACCAGCTGCTAATGTCAGGGTCCCACGCAGTGGTTAACCCAAGGCCAGACAGTCCTCATCATGAAGGACCCCCAGAAGGGAACAACTCCATTCAACTACGGGCCAATAACCTCCCTCATCACTACATGTAAGCTCCTGTCTGACATCATAGCGGCTAAGATGAATAGGCATGTGGCTCAATATATGACAAAGGGATTGGCAGCAACACCAGAAGAGCCAAGCACCAGCTGCTGGTTGACAAGGCAGTCTCTCAAGACTGTAAGAAGGAACACCAACCTACACACTGCCTGGATCGACTCCAAGAAAGTCTATGACTTGATGCCACACTCATGGATACTGGAGCGTTTGGAACTGTAGAACATCAACAGGACACTAAGAGCTTTCATCAAAAATTCAATGGGACCGTGGAAGACAACACTAGAGGTCAACTCAAAACCGATTGGCTGATCCACCCCACCAGGCACTACAGGCATGACATCATAATGTCATTCGGGCTACCTAAATGTGGCCGCATGATATCAAAGAGAGGAAAAGCGATCTCAACTGAATAGAATAGAATAGTCTTTATTGTCATTGTACAAGTACAACGAAATTGAAAGTGCAATCTCTTAAAACTGCATACTTATAAATAAGAACATTAAAAACGCATGACAGAGAAAAATAAAAACATACCACATACACACCAGCATTTGCATTCAATTACAATTCAGTTTTATTTATATAGCGTCAATTCACAACCAAGTTGTCTCAAGACACTTTACATATGGAGCAGGTCTAGACCACACTC
>JAPZDZ010000141.1:0-16318 GCA_029783805.1 Acanthurus tennentii | reverse complement strand
CTGTGTCAGCCGTCGAGTCCTTCAAGTTCCTGGGAACTACCATCTCTCAGGACCTGAAGTGGGAGATGAACATCCACGGCATCCTGAAAAATGCTCAGCAGAGGATGTACTTCCTGTGACAGCTGAAGAGATATGGCCTGTCTCAGGAGCTGATCATCCAGTTCTACACTGCTGCCATAGAGTCTGTCCTGTGTACCTCCATCACCGTGTGGTTCGGAACAGCCACACAGCAAGACAGAAACAGACTGCAGCGCACAGTCAGAACTGCGGAAAAAATCACTGGAGCCCCCCTGCCCTCCACCCAGGTACTGTACTCCTCCAGAACCAGGAAGAGGACAATGAATATAATCAAAGACCCCACTCACCCTGGACACAACCTGTTCTCCCTCCTCCCCTCCGGCAGGCGCTACAGAGCCCTGCGCACAAAAACCTCCAGACTCAAAAACAGTTTCTATCCCACCGCCATAACTTTAGTAAACAGCTGAACTATGGTCCTACTGCACTGTTGAATGGTCATACATTCACATTAACAAGACACTCATTCAATTTGCACTACATTGTGTATATATTTATTTTTCTGTATAGATGTATATATTTTTTGTATTATTTAGGTCTATATTCTTGTATATTGCTGCTGTTCATTCAGAGAGTGACACCACATGCCGAAACCAAATTCCTCGTATGTTGTGAATGTACTTGGCCAATAAAGCTAATTCTGATTCTGATTCTGATTTTTTTTATTTGGAAACCTAAACTCATGAGTTTTTAGTAAGTCTCAACATGTAGCAGTTCAAATGTCTACACATTTGAGATAATGCTGGGGTAAGGAGAGTAAAGAACATCTACAAGCTTCTTGTATATTTTACCCGTAGGCTATTTAACTGATTCTTATTTTGTGTCCTGCTGTGTATTTGTCTTATGTCATACCAACTGATTGTTGTAAAAACACAATTCTATCACATCTGTTGAGGCTGTTGAATAATCTACCTTCTCTTATAGATCATCTAGGTGGCATGATAAGGCTCAGGCATGATAAGTGCTCCTGGATCCACCAGACTAAAGTCAGCACAGCAGCCAGCAGCATCACAAGATCGGGTATTCTCAGGAAGACACTTCAAGATGACCACTGTCAGGGGGCGCTAGAGTGCACTGAATTGAGTAGTCGCTTTTCTGTGAGGCTCCGACACACACTCGCTACAAATTCGCTCAAATTCAACACTTGCACTGCAAAATTTTTAATATGAGCAACTCCAGCAGAAACGTGGTCAAGGGGAAACCCACAAACTCAAAATCAATCGTAAAGAAGGACGGCAAAGCGCTCTGCCTCATATAAAAAGACAACGGGGCTAGCATCCAGTAAGTACTAGCTAGCAGCTCCAACTCTAATGAAAGCACTGTGGATCCTACAAATTCACAGCCCATGCTGGCAAACATCCTGGCAGCTATTGGGAAATTGGATGGTGATATGAACACAAGATTCAACGCACTGGATTCAAAACTCCTACAAGTCCAGACTTCCTTGGCTGACCATACATTATGAGACTCACATAAGAGACCTGGAGAAGCAGTGCCAGGAGCAAGTGGAAATTAACATTTCCACAAAGCGTAAATTAATTGATCTGGAGAGCCAATCACGGCACTCAAATATTAAAATCACAGGCTTACCAGAAAAGATGGAGAAAGGCAACCCGACTCAGTTCGTGGCCGAGCTTCTCCCACAACTCCTGGGGTCTAACAACTTTCCCAGCGGACTCAAAGTCGACCAGGCGCACCAAATTCGCCCAGTCTCCTCATCTGCACGTCCTCGCACTATGATCGCCAAAATTCACCACTTCCCCGAGAAGGAGAAAATCCTGAAGTTTGCACGCCTGCAGTCTCCCTTGTCCTTTAACGGCACCCGGATTAGCATGTACCCAAATTTCTCGCCTGAGGTCAGCGAACAACTCCGTGCATTTGATGGAGCAAAGAAGAAACTTAGGGACGCCGGAGTTAAATATGGTCTCCTCTTCCCCGCAAGACTGATTTTCACACACGCGACAGAGCAGAAGCTATTCCAGGATGCTACGGATGCTGAGACTTTTATGATCAAGTTCACCACACCTGCTGCCGCTCCTTAGTGAGCCCCGCGCAGCTTCCACGGAGCCAACATCCTGCTGCTGTTCCCAGGTGTGAGTGCGTGCCAAGCCAGCTGTTCTGATTCCCCAGTCTTATTCAGAACTGAGATTTGTTTTAGTAGCACTTTTAGTAGAAAAGTGCAAGTGTTTTCTTATTCGAAGGTGGATGGAGCTGTTAGTGAATCCGCCAGTGAGGTACTTTATGCCTTTTTTGTTAATTTACATTGTTAACTTAATTAGACACTCTTTTGCCTTGTCTAGCTCTTTCTCAATGACTACGATGGTTTCCATGTTCCACTTCGTTTGGGGAAGTGGGCGGGGGGAGGGAGGGGTGGGACCGGGACTAAATGTTTTAATGTCCTTTTTTTTTCGCCTGCTATTTACAATTTGCACCAATGTCAATACTGTTGCTATTAATAACACTGATCTAAATTCATTGCGCTTGCATGGTTGTCAGTAGCTCTCTTCCTCCGCCACACGGTGGCGGTTTAACACTACTTAGCTGGAATGTCAGAGGTTTAAGGTCCAATTTAAAAAGGGGCAAAGTTTTCTCCCATTTAAAATCACTTTCTGGAGACATTATTTCTATGCAGGAAACGCATATCAAGCATACAGAGCAGTGGAGATTGAGATGTGGCTGGATTTCACAGATATAGCAGTCCACTTTTTCTTCTAAGGCCAGAGGCGTATCCATTTTAATCAGAAGAGACGTACCATTTGAACATATTTCAACCATTTCTGACCTGAATGGTTGCTACCTTATTGTAACAGGTCTCATTTTGTCACGACACGTAACTCTCCTGAACATCTACTCACAAAACTATGATGACCCTAAGTCTTTAATCTTATCCCAGATTTATCAACCACCCATGTAATTGCAGGAGGAGACTTTAATGCTATATTAGACTGTTTGACAGATTTTCTACTCGTCCTACCACTCCCTCGAACTCGACTATTACACTTAATAATATTATTAACTCAATGAATTTTATTGATGTCTGGAGACTGCATCATCCCACTGATAAAGAATATTCCTTCTTTTCAAATGTACATAAATCATACACAAGAATTGATTATTTCCTAATTGATGCTAATTTGATTTCTGACATAATTTCTTCCAAATACCACAACATTCTAATATCTGATCACAGCCCGGTCGAATTAAAAATAGACTTTGGCAGGACAAAGGCTGCAGTTTTGCCAACAAACAGCCAATATAATATCAGACTACCTCTCCCAGAATGATAATTCAGAGGTAAACGACTCCACTCTATGGGAAGCATTTAAAGCTGTAGTGCAGGGTCATATTATTGCCTATGAAGCCAAATTGAAAAAAGACAGACAGAAGGAATTATCAGAAATCAACGCTCAGCTCCCAATTCTTGAAAGAGACTACAGGACAACTGCTTCACCCTCCAAACTCAACGAAATAGTTAAATTGAAGTTCAAATACAATTTGATCCTTGCTGATCGTGTCAGCATGTTGTTATTAAAAGTTAAGCAAAAACACTTCGAACTAGCTGATAAACCAGATAAATTATTGTCATGCTAACTTAAGAATAGTCAGGCTAAGAGAACTATTCATAGAATTAAAACCAAACAGGTACTGTTACTTCAAACCCCAAAGAAATTAATTAATGTTTTCGCAAGTTCTATCAAGATCTCTATACCATGAAGACTTCTGCCAATACAGCTCATATCACTGAGTTCCTTCGTGCTCTCCATCTGCCCAAACTGAACCCCTTAGCACGAACAGACTTAAATGCAAATATAACCCTGGAGGAAGTCAAACAGGCAATACGTTCATTCCCCAATGGAAAAACTGCTGGCCCAGATGGATTTGGTATAGAGTTTTACAAAGCATATTTAGATAAGCTAGCTCCTACAATGCCAAGAATGTTTATTCATTCTATTTCTACTGGTCAACTCCCAGAATCTTTGTATTCAGCTATCATTTCTTTGATCTTGAAAAAAGATAAGGATGAAACAGATCCATCTTCTTACCGACCTATTGCCCTTTTAGGATGTGACCTTAAGGTGTTCACCAAAATACTCGCTAACAGACTTAATAAATGTATTCCAGATATCATCCACAACGATCAGACTGGATTTTTTCCGGGAAGATTTTCCTTTTTTTAATGTTAGGCGTTTAATGAATATTATGTACTCCAAATTTGACAAAGATTCTAAAATTTCTATTTTAGCTCTTGATGCTCAAAAAGCCTTTGACTGGGTGAAATGGCCATACCTTTTGAAAACAATAGAGGAATTCGGTTTGGGCAATAACTTTGTCTCCTGGGTTAAAATGCTTTATTCCTATCCAACAGCCTCAGTCATCACCAACAATATTAGATCACCTACCTTTCCACTACATCGTTCCTGTTGACAGGGCTGTCCTTTAAGTCCATTATTATTCGCGATTGCTATGGAACCTCTCGCTATTAGTATAAGGAATCACCCCTCCATCTCCCCATTAATCTTAGATGAGAATGATCATCGCATCTCACTTTATGCAGATGACGTGGTGTTGTTTCTGTCCCGCCTTGAGGAGTCCCTACCTCCTTTATTAGAACTCATCAGAAAATTCGGCAACGTGTCTGGCTATATGATTAATTGGGATAAAAGGGAATTTCTGCCCTTGACAGGAGAACTAGACCCTATTTTTCTAATTAATTTACCATGACGCATTGTTTCAGATAAAATCAAATACTTAGGACTTATCATTACTAAAGACCCCAAGCAGATTTTCAAATTGAATTTTTTGAATATGATAGAAAAATTGAAATCCAACATTGAATCCTGGAGACTGTTACCTTTGTCAATGATAGGTCGGGTCAATGCAATTAAAATGATGGTGCTGCCCAGGTTCCTTTATCTCTTTCAAAACTTGCCTATATTCATACCCAAATCCTTTTTTAAACTACTAGGTTCAATTATCTTACCTTTCGTGTGGGGATTCAAAGTGCACCATATTTCTAAAAAACATATAACCAAACCTAAATGTCTTGGAGGCCTCAGCCTACCCAATTTAGACATTATTACTGAGGTGTAAATTGTGGAGCATTGATGTTCTGGCAAAATGCATATCCTTGTAAAGCCGACACCTCCACACCTTCATGGCTTGCAATTGAGCAGAATCTCCCTCATATCTCTCTTCCTGTCATTCTTTTTTCTTCGTCCAAATCTCCAACAAGCATTGCAGGTAATAATTTAATAGTCATTAGCTCTTTAAAAATTTGGTATCAAATTAGAAAATCATTTAAACTCCCTGAGATATCCACTTGCACCCCTCTTTGCTGTAACCATGCCTTCCCTGCCTCGCTTACTGATGGCACCTTCACACTCTGGAAAAACAAGGGCATCACCACCATTGGGGACCTTTATATAAATAAAAATTTTGTCACCTTTGCTCAGCTTAAAGAAAAATACATTCTATCAGATACGCATTTTTTCTGTTACCTTCAAATCAGGGATTTTACCCGTAAAAATGTTCCCAAATTCCAATCGATGCCAGCCCCTGTTGAACTGTACACGGTTATGAATAATTCCCCCGATTCCAAAAGACTTATTTCACAGTTTGTTAATCTCTTCACATCATACAGCCCAGTTCCCACACAATACTTAAAGGAAGCCTGGGAGAAAGACCTGGATTTGACCATCCGTGATGAGAACTGGGAAACTTATCTTAGCGACATTCACAAATGTTTCATCAATGCTGGACATCAACTTATCCAGTTCAAAGTTCTCCACAGGTTACATTACTCTTGCACCAAACTACACTCTTTTTATCCCTCTGTCTTTCCAACTTGCTCAAAATGTAAATCAGCAGAAGGCACTCTAGGCCACCTCTTCTGGTTATGTCCCAAACTAAATAAATTCTGGTCAGAAATCTTTAAATGTTTCTCTGATGTCTATGACTGTGACATTAGCCCAAACCCTCACACTGCAAACCTTGGTACCACTCAACATCTTCCCAATCTTACCTTCCTACACTGGAAGACAATACAATATGGCATGATTATCGCAAAAAGGAATATTCTAACTAATTGGAAAAATGAGGAAGCGCCCTCTTTTAGAACTTGGCTTACAGAAATCACCAGTTTATTGCATATGGAAAGGATTCGACACAATATTTCTCTCAGCTCCATAACCTTTGACAAGATGTGGCAACCTTTTTGTCATATTTATCGAGAATGACCTAAATTCGCTGTTAACAGATTTGAAGTGAAATGTGTTGTGTGCAAAATGTATCCTTACACTGCATAGACTGAATATACTCTTCAGGTCAGTGACTTTTCTTTTCTTTAACAATCTTTCTTTCACTCTCTAGATTTACTCAGTGATACTATTCACTAATTGTATTGCACCTTATCCTATAAGAGCAGGCTTTTTTTTCTTGCTTTCTTTTCACCTCTTCTGCTCTCTTCCCTTCATTCTCTTTTGCTTGTTGTCGTTGTACCACTTCTTTGTTCATCGAAAACTCACAAATAAAATAAGTAAAATAAAAGATGACCACTGTGATCTGAGAGCTCCAGTTCCAGCTGATAAAACTCTAGTATACCAGAAAACCTTTGGATCTAGGGAAGGAGATCAGTACTTTTTACATTTAACTGACTATCCCTTTTTGTGTTTGCAGTATCTAGCTTTTATTTTCATTGGCTATGAATAAAGTGCCTTATTTTTCAAGCAAAGTTTGGTCATATTTAAATTTAAAAGTAAGGGTTCTGAGAGATTTTAGAGTAATGTATGCTCTCTCACAGGTTATATTAAACATTTTTTGATTGTCATGCAAAAAAACCCTATTCCATTTAACATAATGCGAACAAAACTGGAACAGTAAATAGTGACTAAACAACACAAGACATCTCTTTGTTCCACAGTCAAATTTTATTATAGTGCTGACAGATTACAATGTGGCTCATAATTCTTTTAAAGGTATTTTAAAGGGCATCAACCTGATTATCTGTAGCTTTGACAGTCTCTTAGCATAAGTAAGGTAAGGGATGTATGACAACTTAAAGCTCTAACTTTATCTGTGAAACAAGGACAGATATAGTCCTCAGAGTAGCTGCAGATATTTTGGTGACAGAGGAGTTTTCCAAGCACAAGAGCTAGTAACTTTGTAAGATCAATAACTTTACCTTTGGTTTTATTACTACTAAAGTATATTTCATGCAAATTTCTGCCTTATATAACACAGGGTGGCTACAAGAGTCAAGAGACAATTGCCTTGACAACTTTCAGACATGTATTAGCCCTGCATCCAAAAGTGGTTACTTGACTAATGTTTTACATCATTTTCAAATGATAGTTTATACCACCACATATTGACAATTAATTTCATAGGCTTTTATTGCAATCTTGGACTTCAGTGGAGCTGCTTTGCATGTTTTATTGTTCATAAAAACTCTTAATTTATCTTACACGGGCCCTCAAGGGCACCCTTTCAGTATCCCTCTCAAATGGTCTTTGTAAGCTGCCTGCCCACCTGGCCCTGCCAAACCCACTCTTTGTCATTGCTGGGGGTTTTTAACTTCTCAATACAACCATATGTATTTGACCCAGAATCCAATCCAGACACTGAGAATGAAAAGAACGAACACCAACAGCAGTACAGTGTAGCCATTTCTAATTGGTAAGTATTCTATCTTCTTACCATGTGTCACAATAATGTATTCCTTCTTATAATTACCATCAGCTCTTATGTAGTTACCCATTTATTGCCTGTCACTCTGTGCACATGTGGAAATACGCTAAAATGCCAAGTGAAGTGAAAAACTAATGATGTAGCCAACAAACTTTATGTAGCTGTCATAAAAAACAGCCCTGCACACAGATTAAGATCATACAGGAGTCCTTTTCAAGTCCACTGAAGTAGACAGCTTTGCAAAGAAGAGTACACACCAAGAAAACTGTAGCTTGACAGGTTTTGGGTTTAAAATATCCTCATTTGAGCGTGATTGCTCTTGGCCTAATAGAAACTGAATTTATTGCCTTTTACTTGAAAAATGTTTGTTGTAAAGTCAAGCAAGCGAAAATCTTTCCATTCACTGTACTGCTTTTTCTAGTCATTTTTGTTGGCAGTAGCAGCACAGTCAGAAACAAATTTTATTATAAATAAAAGTCATGGGTCTGCCTATGTGGATGGAAAAAGATACATAGTTATGAAAAGTTTGTTTGACTGAGTTTTTGTCTTGCAAACTAAAACAAGATTTTCAATGGTGCTCTTTTTCATTTATAAAGCATTTTTATATGAATCAATTTATATTCTCATAAGTCACAAATTATGTTTGGTCCAAGCATATTAAAATTACATCACATAGGGCTCTTTACTTATGTCTTGGACAAATCATCTCATCTTTTTAAAGATTAATTTTTTGGCATTTTTTTCTTCATTGGACTGCAATGTATAGAGAGACAGAACAAGGGGCAGAGAAAGAGGGAATGACATGCAGCAAAGGACCAAAGTACTGATTTGAACCTGCGTTGCTGCAATGAGGACTAGAGCCTCAGCATGTAATATGTGCTCTGCCAGGTGAGCTACCAGGCCACCCTTGAAAGAACATTCTTTTAAGATAAGACAACAGTTGAGTTTAGGCTTTAAAACAACTTGACTAGGGTTAAAACCTTTTGGATTAAGCACAAATATAACTTGGTAAAAAGAGAATCACATGCTGGAACCAAACTTCAATCTCCAATTTAAAAGCCCTTGCTCTTATACAACTGCCATCCTGCCTAACCAGCAAGCTGATAACTTTTTCTTTCTTTGTACTATTTCACGTTACCCAACACAATAGATGGAGAAATACAGTCCATTCACTTTGAAAGGTAGTCCACCATAAAAATGTGTTCCTTTCCAAATATATTTGACGTAGAGGCTAAGCTAATGCTTTAAGCCACTGAGGGAATCCAAATGGGTAAACTTAATTGACGCGCTATATTACCATGTATGATAAATTAAAGTCCGACTCTTACTGTTTTACGATGCACACAGTGTCTTTATTTGATATCCAAATCTTCTTAAAGTGCATATTTCCAATCAAAATCCATACATACAGTAACTTCCAGCAGGTGTTCAGTGCTCAGCATTTAGTGGTCAAAACTGGTTTGTCCCCTTCCAGTTGGAAACCCTACCCAGACAGAAAGGTTCCTACCTTATATAGAAAAAAAATTGACAATGAGCACAATTACATGAGACCCATTCATACCAAATACTGAACAGCCTTCCTGATCTGCTCCTACATTTGAAAACACAGTTTAGTTATCTTCAAACATTATTTTTGAGACACAGAGCTGCACAAACATGACCACTATCATGGTCTTTCATGCCACCCCACCTACAACACAAAGAAGCACACAACTGGGCCAAAACTAACATGCACTATTGCTCGAAACATGCTATTAAGGAAGAACAGAGAGGCAGAGGTGATGCTTGGGGATCTTGGGTTTAAGCTCTAGTACTGCCAAAGATTAACACTTCTTCTTCTCAGACTAATTGGGAGGTATAAGTATGTAGGGTAATTATTTTATTATGTATGCTAGCAACTTAACAGATATTTTAATCATTATTTTTCAGATTACAATGAGATTTGTATTTGGGATTACCAAATATTGTCTTCCAGTATTGGGATGAGGACTGGGATACTTACATAGATTTAGAAGGTGTTGGTGTTGCACCCTCAGCTACAGTTGCTGATTCCTATGCTGATGGCTAGTGCAATTGGTTCAGCACCTGGTTGTGGCGCCAGTGCTTCTGGGCAGGAGCTCAGAATGTGTTCCAGAGTTTCTCTCGCTGAACACAGTTGGTAGTTCAAGGTCTCCACTTTCCCCAGATGAAGAGTTTCGCTGGGCTAGGCGGTGTGGCTCACTTCGCCAGAGCTCCGTCCAAGTGACCTTACAGTCCATGGCTCGCTTCCACCTGGTCCAGGCCCTCTGCTGCCTCATACCAGCTGCATCCTGGAACAGAGTCTGTGGTGACTGTTAGGTCATCCATAAATGCCCTGATTGGAGGTTGGCAGATCCCTGTTTGGGTCCAGGGGCCCTGGCGCTCTGGCCCCACAGACTTTATGATAATGGTCATTGCCAATGTGAACAAGGTCACAGAGATGGTGCAACCTGTGATTATCCCCACCGCTTGTGCCACTCAGATGTCAGCTTTGTGATGTTCCTTCCCCTGCTGAGACTCTCATCCTGAACTGGTTGTAGTAATCCAGGATCAGATCGTGGTGTGGTACATGGTATTTGGTCATGGTGGTCTGGACCAGTTTGTGGGGGATGGGGCCATATGTATTGGCTAAGTCTAACCACAGCACTGTGAGGTCTCCCTTGCTCTCCCAGGCTTCCCGGATGAGCTGAGTCACCACTCCTGTGTGCTGTAGACACCCCAGCACTCCAGGGATCCCTCCCTTTTGCAATGACGTGTCTATGTAGTTGTTTACTGAGGAGGAAGTTGGCCAGGCGCCTTGCTGCTATGTTGAAGAAGATTTTTCCTTCCACACTAAGCAGTGAAATTATCCTGAACCAGTCAGTCTTCTTGGAATCCTTCTCTTTCGGGATCCACCTTCAGTGAATCTCCAATGCTGCACCTCTCCTCTCCTCCATATCACTCTAAAATCTTCCAGAGTTGCTTGAGCAGTAATGGACAGTTCCTGTAGACCTTGTATGGGACACCACTTGGTCCAGGGCCTTAGCTAGATCATGCCTTTTTTCACAACCTCCTGGACATCTTTAAGGAGTGGTTCCCTGGTGTCAAAATCCTTGGTGGAAGGAGGTGGATCTACAAGAATGTGGCACTGGCCCAGCTCTTCCTGCCCTGCTCCTCACTGGCTTCCTTGTGCTGCTTCTTGAGGGACTTCAGCTCCTGCCGGATTCTGTGGATCTTCACTGCCTTTTGGTTCCTGGTGTAGGTGGTCCGAGCTGGTCTCTTCTCCTCTGCACCACACCTCTCCTTGGCCAGGCTGATGATGATGGTCGTCATTGCCTGCAACCTCCAATCCACATCTCCCTTCACCGATGCTTCAAGCACCTTGTCAATGTCCTTGTCAAACTGCTCCCAAACTGCTGTCTTACAGGCCTGTGGCAACTTGATTCGTACCTTTGACAGGTAGTGCCACATGGAGGCTCTGAGCTCTATGGGGTGCTTTCAGGCTTGGCTCCTCCTGCATCTCACCATATGTAGCATTTGTGCGCTGTTACATATCCTCTTCCCTCAAGCACTTCTTCCATTGCCATTAGTCGGTAACCTTGGGTCAGTCTGATTGGGGTTCTCCCCACCCCCCATCCCCCTCAGGTTCCCCTGGGTGTATTTCTCCATGAGTCAATCTGTAGCTTTGATAAGGGTTTCCTCCTCTCAGAGGAAGTGGTTTGAGCGGCCAACCCTCCCCGCCCCGGGTGCTGTCTTTCCAAGCTGCCAACTGTCTCTCTAGTAGTCACCAGCCTTTTCCTGGTCATCAACACAGTCTATTCCTAGTGGTCACTGGTTTGACCAGAAAATGTAGTTCTTGAATACATCTTATGATGCACCTGAACACATCATCAGTGATATGATGAAAGATATCTGAGAGGAATGTTCTTTACTGTTGTTGTTCAACATGCATGTACAGCATATAGGTACCCAAAAACTAAGATGACCAAGGTAATAATTTTCCAGTGGCCTCATTTAAAATCTAAATATTATTATAAATATTATTATTATATAAAATATTACTTGCAGTATACTGTACCACTGCACAGCTTGACTAAATAAGATCTTCTTTTTTCCTAATCCTTAAGGTTTTGAATGACATGAATGTTGCCATTAATGACTGCAGAGATGAGTCCAGTCACTTGATTGCATCACATCACTGAGTGACTGGAATAATCATGCTACCAATTTTGCTAAGGGAGGATACAGACCGTTTACTTAATGAATTTTCTGTGAGTAAAATAATGTTTGTTTGTTTCTTTTTTGTTTTCAACCAAGGGATATCCTAATGGCTCAGATGATAAAGTTGTGAAAACTGGCAATTCCAATCAGTAAAATTAATCTTGTGGCATGTTCCTGTCCATTCTTTTCTGTGGCTCTCATGGCTACTGCCCATTAAAAATAGTATGTCTTGTAAAGGGGGCTTAAGTAGCTCACCTAGTAGTGCAAATACCGCATACTAGGTGAGCTACTGGAGTGGTCTAGGTTCTAATCTGGCCTCGAGCCTCTTGCTGCATATCATCCTCTCTCTATCTCCCTTCCATTTTACACGTCATGCTATAAAGCAGAAATGGTAAAAAAAAAAGCTTTTTGTTTATTACCACATAACGTTATGTAATCATGACTTTGAGTGTGTTGTTTTTATCTTTTCAGAAAGAAATGCTGAATGGGCAAGTGACCCCTGTAATATGCTGTACTGGGCTGTTCCATACAGCCTCAAGATTTTATTTGATTCTGGAAAGTAAGGTGGTCCTTACCCTTTATGACTTTTAAGATGCTGTAGCAGTACTAATGGCATGCTACAACATATTCTGGCTTGTGTATCTCAAGAAAATTGGATGCATCTTAAGCTTTCTCCAAGGAGTTAGGAGTAATGAGTAATTTCCCTTTTCAATTTTTTTCTTTGATTATGGACAGTATGTGGAGGTCTTACCTATGGTGGATGCTAGATTAAAATGCTTATGTATACATCAATACAATGTAAAGAGAAAGAGCTGTACATAAAGCTGTATTGTGAATCACTATGAAAACTATAGTTAACTTAAAGTAGACTTATGTTTGTGCTACTTCACCAAGCCTGTGTACAGGCTGGTGGTAGAGCTTTACCGGATTACCTATGTTGGAACTATGAAATAACTATTAAACTATGAAATAAACAAATTCACGCATACACAGAGTATACATGTAAAGTATTAGTATATCTTGGAACATAAAGGAAGTGACCATGAACTACTTGGTGTTTTGTAACCAGATAAGTGGTGTAAATATACAGTATATCATATTTAGTGTATGCAAACACTTGAAACTGAAATGTTTCTAAGGTGTTTCAAATCACTTACCAGTGTCTTGAAAAACACATCAAACCACACAATAATAGGTGTACCAACACAACCTGAATGAAATCTTGAAACATTCACTCACATGGGTCTAAGAACTCAACACAATGTTCTGAGACACTATTTATAACATGGATTTAGAACCCACTTTTTGGTGACACTTTCTTTTAACAGTGCACATGTCATTAGGTCCCCTCTGAGGACCAGATTTACAAACCTGAATTTTTTTATGATCTTCATCCTCCTGACGACTTTTGGGAGTGTTGGTGGATGAAGAGTTTGTTGTAGCCGATGTAGGCAATGTTACTTTTGGATTGTTCAGCTTTCTTGATCGGGATGACTTCCTTCGTTTTATACTTAACTGCTTCAGAGTAGTCCTCATTTAGGTAGATGTTTGCCAGATGTCTCTTGCCATAGCAGCTGCCTTGTGCTTCCATTTTGGAAATTTGACAATAATTGATCTGTGTCTGTCTCCTTGTGCTACAAAAATGCCTGTCTGGTGGGCTTGCATCACCTTCACACGTTTTACATCCATTTCTAGCTACTCAGCTTGAAGTTGATGGACCTTGATTTCAGTATCTTCCCAGGTCTCACACTGCAACTCTTGTTGCAGGACAAGTATTATCTGTTGTTGTAATCTTATGTTGACAAGAAGTGCAGAGAGTTTGAAAGGCACCCAGCTTCTGCACTTCTAGCCTGAAGCACAAAACAACAAATTCTTTTAAATTCCTTCCTCAACAAACCACAGCCAATCTCCGTCATTAGTGTCAAATCTCATATTAAAAAAGACACCCGTATGTCAAAGTGCATGTGCACTTTTGTAGATTTTAATTTCTAGATCTGAATGAGTATTTCCACCTCTCTGTAACCAAGAGGTGGAAATGCAAGAGTCCCACTGGCGCGGACATTGCCTGGGCCAACAAAGATCACATCAGGTGTTGGGGCACCAGAGCAACCTGATAAGAAGTACTGGAACACGTACAATACATCCATGAGCTGTTTTGTGAATACCTCAGGCAGCAGACATCAAAGGAGGAAGAATAGAAAAGAAGGAAGAGCAGAAACCATCCTGGGAGGACAAACTCCTGCACAGTATGTATCACCAACAGATGCAAGAAGTTGCTGATATCAAAAATCCTATCAGTGACTGGAGAAGGTTGGACTAAAAGACAGCACAGAGGCACTAATCATTGCAGCACAAGAACAGGCTCTAAGTGCAAGATCAAGAGTGGCCATGGTCTACCAGATCAGACAGGACTCCAGATGCAATGATGCCCCTGAGACAATCCAGCACATTACAACAGGGTGTGAGATTTTAGCAGGCAGAAATGCCATAACCAAATGGCTAGCATAGCATATAGAAATATGTGTGTGGAGTATGGGAGAATTGCCAAGCTAAGATCCCATGGGACTTTCATATACAGACTTACACATTGGTAGTAGTGAACACAGTAGTGGTTGACAGACAGCAGAAGAAGACCATAGTAAAAAATGTAGCAATCCCAAGCAATAGCAACATAAGGAGGAAGCATCATGTGAAGCTCGAGAAATACCACAAGCTGAGGGAAGA
Organism: Acanthurus tennentii; assembly: GCA_029783805.1. Classification (NCBI taxonomy): domain Eukaryota; kingdom Metazoa; phylum Chordata; class Actinopteri; order Acanthuriformes; family Acanthuridae; genus Acanthurus; species Acanthurus tennentii. The sequence goes on along the minus strand of JAPZDZ010000141.1, from coordinate 1,615 downwards.
GCTAGAAAAAGTGTGGAGGATGAAGGCAACAGTGGTTGCTGCATTAATCTTAATACTTGGGGCTGTGACTCCCAAACTGAGAGAGTGGCTCCAGCAGACTTGAGGAGCAACATCTGAGATCTTTGTCCTGACAATTTCGATCCCAGGAATAGCTAAGATACTGTACAGGACCTTCAATCCCCAAGTCCTCTGTTACAGGACCCAAGCTTGAAGGAAAAAAGACAACATGCTGGGGGGAGTGGTAGATTTTTTTCATGCATATATTTATGTATATCCATATATATATATGTATATATCTGTACATGTATTTATCTGTAAATCTATATTTCATTCAGGAACACTCTCATCATATTTAATCATTTATAACAACAAATGGTACAGCATAACTGTAAATAATACAGTTATGCTAGGCGCTGATGGCTCTGCTCCCTGAATTGGAGCAGCAGTATGCTAAGCCAACACAGAGAACGCAATGCAGATAACTCCCCAGAGTTTACCAGAGGGAGCCCGAGTCACAATAGGCCCTATCTAACACCTGGCACACAGCCAATGCATCAGTGACACAGTTTGCATTGCTATCTTACAAAGATACAAGGGTACAAGAAAGTACCCTTTACAACAAGTTGTATAATGAAATTAAAATGTGGTTCCCTCTTGATTGAATAATTGATTGTTTAAAAAAAGATAAAGGGAAGAAGCTGCTCTGTAGCCTGGTGGTACGGCAGTGGATACTTCTGTATCTGTTGCCTGACGGTAGCAGGGTGAACAGGCTGTGGCTGGGGTGGGTGTTGTCCTTTAGGATCCTTTTTGCTCTGCGCAGGCACCTCACCTCCCCAGTATCACTGATACTTGGTAGATGTGTACCAATGACATTTTGGGCAGTTTTAATCACTTGTTGCAGAGTCTTCCTGTCCTGGGCCATGCACATCCCATGCCAGTGTGTGATGTTTCTAGTCAGGATGCTTTTAATCGCTCCTTTGTAGAAGTTGACAAGAACTTAGCGTGGGACTTTTGCTTTCTTAAGTTTCCTTAAGAAATACAGCTATTTCTGAGCTTTTTTAACCAGGGCAGGGATATGTGAAGTCCATGACAGGTTCTCTGTTATGCTGATTCCCAGGAACTTAAAACTGCTCACTTGCTCCACCTCTGCTCCACTGATGTAGACAGGGTTGTGTGTCTTTGCCTCCTTTTTTCTAAAATCAACTATCAGCTCTTTGGTTTTGCTGACATTGAGCAATAAATTGTTTTCTGTACACCATTTTGCAAGATGGTTGATTTTCCTTCCGATATGAAAACTCGTCATTGTTGGAAATCCGGCCGATGATGGTGGTGTCATACGCAAACTTCACAATAGAGTTCTCTCCATGTCGGGGGTTGCAGTTGTGGGTGTATAGCGTGAACAGGAGGGGGCTGAGCACACAGTCCTGGGGGGCTCTGGTGTTGAGCATTAGAGTGGAGGAGGAGAGACTGCCGATCCAAACTGACTGGGGTCTGTTTGTGAGGAAGTACAGTATCCAGTTGCAAAGAGTGGTACTGATGCCCAGAGTGTTCAATTTTCCAATCAGCTTCATGGGGGAGATTGTGTTGAAAGCTGAGCTGAAATCAACAAACAGCA
>JAPZDZ010000043.1:0-14927 GCA_029783805.1 Acanthurus tennentii | reverse complement strand
AGAGAAAGAGAGAGAAAAGGAGAGGGAAAGAGCAAGGACGGTCGATAGACACATGGAGAGAAAGGGAGAGAGAGAGATTGTTGGAGAGAGGGAGAGTGAGATTGAGTGAGAGAGTGAGTCAGAGGGCAAGACAGAAAAAAGAGAACAAGATGAGGGTTGTGGGGACACAGTGATGCTCAGCAACAGTGACACAACTAAAACTATAATTGTAATATTGTAACTAGAATAAGTGACAGTGCATGACATTATGAAGGTTACATGTGAGTTTACAATAGTAATAATAACATATCGATAATAAAATAATGATAATAATAATAATAAACTGATGGAGACATCTGCATGACGATCGCAGAAGAAAGTGCAGCCATGTTCAGCAGTCCAGGAACAATCATGCAGGGGAATCTCTGAGGTGAGACAGCAGAAAAGAGTTAGCTGGCATTTAGTAACAAGCATTGGTAGAAAAATGCAAGGCAGACGGAGAGAGACAGGTGGACAGAAAAAGAAAGAGGAGGAAAATGTAAGAGTAAAAATATTACAGGGATGTTTTTTGAACCACAAGAATGAATGGCGTATGGAGGAAGTATGAATGAATGACAAACAAAAAGTCAATGTTGACCTATTACTAATGTTTTTAAGTTCTCCTCTTTAACATGTTTAACTTAACTTGCAGCCTGTCCAAAGCAATGTATATATCTAAACCCAAATTATGATCTTTCTATACACCTAACCAAGAAGTTTTGGAGCCTGAACCAAATGTCAGCCAAACAAAGCTTAGCCGTTTTTAGATAAGGTTAAGAATCATTAACTAGGCAGTTACCTGCTCTTTATTAGATGTATTGTTGGAAGGAATTCTCTGTTGGTGTGCTTAAAATATGTCTTTGAATGATATACGATAAAGGAGAATGTATTTGATTATTGTAGGTTGAGTTCACGTGCTCTCAAGTGCTCTTGAGTGCTGTCAGGTGCTCATAATTAAAACATTTCATGACAGTTTAGAGAACAGACACAATGTCCTCTGCAGTGCTCAAAACAAGATCCCAAGGTCAACTTGCAGACTTGTTCTCTTAGCTCTTAGTTTCAACTCACTTTCACTGCACATTGACGGTAACTCCCTGTTTTCAGGGTGAATTGTTTTTTTTCACACCTCCTCAGAGTCACTCTGAGCGTGACTATTTGTTGTAACGTCAGTCCATAATAAATTACCCAAAATAACTAAAAAAACTTTTCTTTTGATATTCCCGGCTGTATGCTGATGTTAGCTCTTGCTCTTAATACTACTCTGACGTAATGTATCATATGAAGGACTGCAAACTTTCATTTCAATATGCAACCAGATAAATGATTAATTTAACCTTTACCTTGTTCCCTGACACTAAAATGATCATGGTCAGATCAGTGAGTTCATTGATTTCCAGTTATTCAGTTACATTATTTTATCATTCTGCATTGTATTCAATGAGAAAAATGTGAAATGTGAAATGCCTAAAAAGACAATGTATATAATGCAACAGTAATGGTTCGGTTTTCTCTCCAGTGTCACCCAAACATTATAGACCGTTGCTGTACTAAATTTAGGAATGATCTAATAAAAATCCAAGAAATGTTTGTTTAACGCCTCTATAGTTCATGAGTTATAAGCCAGAACATAAGAGTGTATGTGTCTCTCTACAGATGGCTGTGTCTTACAAGCCAATACTTAAGGGGTGCGCTGTTGTGTCTGTGATCCTTGTGCTGCTGGTCATCTACAACTTTCAAGAGCCAACCAAAGAGGTCCCACAAAAACCAAGGTATAACCCACTCTGTGTCTGTGTGGGAGTGTTTTTTCCTACCTAGGATAAAACAGTAAATGTAAAAGTTTTGCCAGTGTTACGATGGTGAGATACATATACATATACATATACATAAGTACATATATATATATATATATACACACACACATAAGTATATATATATATATATATATATATATATATAATGGTATGTATACCATTATATATGTATATATAACAGTAAAAAAAGACATGAAATTAACAAAAAACTTCAACTCAAAGTTCGCCCCAGCACACCCTCTCCCATCAGTATGCTTATTATGAAAAGTTTAGTTCAAACAGCTGGTCTTTAGCTTAATTATTAGTCAACTGCCACATTCACAGCACACCAAAGACACACCCATCCATCCCCTCAGTCTTTCTCTTCATGCTAAGGTGATTTACAGCAGCTTCCACCAGGACTTTCATCTGGATCATACTTTATGGAGAAAACATTTCCTTGTTTTCCCTTTGATCTCTTCTGGCTGCTCTGCCTGCACTGTTGATGGTTTGTGAAGTTTCCTAGGTATGAAAACATCCTTTCTCCAGAGATTTAAATCCTGTGGGCTGGAAGACAAAAACATCTCTCCCATATTTCTCTTGGCTACCAAAATCAGGAAATAGCCAGCTAGCTGCATGGCAAACTGAGCTGACTAGCTACATGCCTAAGTAAGCTGATTAGCTTTCAAGTCAAAATGTCAAATATCTTTCTTTGTCGCCATAAAATGACCCAGTTTTACCAAAATTAATAAATGCAGTTAGGAAATCTTAAACCCCTACACCACTGAGCACACTGGGAAGGGACTGTATTACCTGTATTTGTTATTTGTTTATTTCAGTTTTACCTTTTCTTCATTAAAATTATTTGCCAAGTACAGCACATCACCTGTTCATTTGAGGAAAACTTTTTGAAGATGTAAGATGAGAACAGTATATTAATCGAAAGTAAAGGACTTAAGTAAGAGGGGGCCTTCAAGCCACATAAGCTGAAACAGCTTGTTTCAGACAGAGGATGAACTGATTGGCTGCATGAAAGGCTTATATAAAATAAAGGATTATTTGAACTGAGGATCAAGCAAGGCTACTCTTGTAGAGTCCTATAATATAAATATAGAGCTGAACATGAACATTATAGGTCCCCTTCAAGTTTTCGTTGTATCATCCCTGTCTCCTTTGCAAAATTTTTTCTTTTGTTTTTGCTTTTTTTACATCAATAATAAATTTCTCTGCAAGTCCTCAAAAAATGTTGGTCATTATAGTTGTGCTGTAAGTAAGAGTATAACAAAAACAACACAGTTCTGTTCTGTCCAGACTTTCATTATTCACCAACCCTTACAGGTTACCACCTCCCAGAAATCCTTCCCCACCTGGTCCATGCACCTGTCCAAGTGGGTCAGTGCTTCTAAAAGATCAGATACCCAAGGATCAGTATGAGGAGCTGGTGCGACGCAGAACTAAGGAACTACAACAACATAAAGCCAGGTAGCACTTGACATATCTTAACTGAAAAAAATAGTAAAAACAAGAAAATAGAGAATAACATCTGGTAGTAACAATTTGCTTCCGACCAGCATTACTAAAGATAATGACCTTGTGCTATTTTTTTACTAACAAGGAAAAATAACACAAATAACATTTGTGTTCATTGTATAGCTTTTGTTGTATGTTTTGATTTTTTCTAAAAATGTGTTTTTGATATGTAAACTAAGAGTATTTCTGAGAGCTTCCTGTGTTTGTTTTGTCTGAATCTCTTGCAACACATAATGCATTTTTTTTTTCTGGATCACTCTCCTCCATACCCTCAGGACAACATCTGTATTATCCAGACTGTTGTTAGCTTCACCTAACTCTCCTCTGCAGTATCCTATCCAAGGTTTTACAGTGCAGCCATTGACCTCCACTCTCATACCAGGTATAAGATCTAAAAGCAGTGTCTGCACTTCATTACAGATTATTACACTGGCAGTTAGAGAGGGTTGGGTTTGTCATCAGAGAAAATAAAAAATATCTATCACACACCCTGTCTCAGCCTAGAATATCAGGTAAAATGAACAATATCATATAATCTTATAGCACATATCAGTTAAGATTTTCATGGGTGTCACTGTGTATCCTAAAAATGGTAAGTTAGAACAGAAATGATACAGTGAAGGTGGAACAACGTGAAAACACAGGTTTTGAGTTAGAGTGGAGTGGCAGAGACAAAGCTGTGGATCATCGGAAGGGGCTGAATCACACAGTTACTGAAGTTCACCATTATAAGGGCAACCTACAGTGAAATGAATGTGTGCCCTTCCATGAAAGAATAGTATGAAAGTACGAGGCCATTTTGATTTCAGGATTAGCACTTCATGCAGGACAGAGGCGCAGTTACAAGGTTGGTCTGATCCCACATTTTCAGCAAATTGACTCATCATTCTCGCCCACATTAACACGGTATAGATGGCTGCTGAATGTTTAACACTTAATAAATAATATTAGTAATAATATGTTTTCATAGAAATTGGCTTGATGCTAGTATTGCTGTTAGAGACACAAATGCTAACACATGAATGAACAAATTTACAGCAGCCATCTTGCTGTAAACCACAGAGATGATGGCAGAAAAGTCTCTGCAACTACTGGGTACAGGTCCTACAACTGCTACAGTAGATGCATATGGATTTTGAAAGCAGATATTCAGGGTTTGAATTTGGATTTTTTGTGTCTAAAAATTTTGTATTATTTTTCTTTATAGCTATGTTCCTGTGATTATGTCAGGGCCCCCCCCCTCATTTTCCTCAGTAGTCTAAATTTTATCGTGAATGAAACTATACATTCATCACTTGCTTTCAAAATCTCCAAACCAATGGAGCCTGACTTTAATTGGCCCTGCTCATACAGCCTATGCTGGCTGTGCACAGAAAGCTCAGAAAGCTCCTCAGCAACTTAGCTGATCCTTCTTGCACAGGCAGCAGGGGTTGTCTTTGTATTTTCAGTCTCTGATTTTGTGGTTGTGGTGTTGGACTTGCCTCTTTCCATCTTGGGGGGATTAATAAATCAAGGAAAATAACTTAAGAAATTTAAAAGAGCCTCTTTGCACACAGACTCAGCTCCCTGGCATAAATGGTTTAGGAGATGGATCCTTCCTCGTGCTAAATGCTTCTTTGAGGTCTTGAAATGAGACACTTCTTTATCTCTCTGACTGCTTTACTTCATTTGAATCCCAGGCAACTATATGAGGGTTGGACTGTGGAGAGGAAGCCCGTGTTAATGCTTTAATTGTTAATGATGATGTTAATGCTCTATTTCATTTACCTACTTTATGTATTTTGAGTGATGTGTGTGCACTACGAGTGATCTTTAGTTTACTCAGGTCTGTCTACTTCAGGTGTCCCTGAGTGTGTCCAAAGGCATTCTGGCCACAGAGATTCTGACTGAAGGGGTTACAATAAAAGGTGAGGTTCAAATATGAGAAATAATTCCATGCAGGCTGTAGTTGTAATTCTTAAACACTGCACTGTAGGTATGAATAATCCTGATGTGGTTGACCAGAAAAAGCAAGCAACAGCATACAATGTTTTATTTTTATGCCTCTGTGCTGGTGATAGCCAGGACAGAGGTATTATGTGTTTTTGTTATTACAGCACTGCTGAATAGCTTGTGTTTTTTGTAAGTAAAGATCAATGTAAATTGCATTTTGTTTCAATTTTATAAGGAGGCACAAGCCATTAAGACTTTGCATATCTAAAATACTTTGCATATCCAAATTACTTGACAAAAGGGAAAACTTAACTGGAACTGTGGCAAAGTGTTTTGGATATGCAAATCATTTGATACACGCTAGCCACCATCTGTTAGTATTGCTAGGTATTGTTGCATTCAGGTCAACATTTTCATCTGTTGTTGCTGATCGGATTTCAGTTTGGCATGCTGTGCTTCCAGCATTTTATTTTAAAATGCAATACCTCCGAGGTTATTCTGGAGAATATTAATAACGGACAGTATTTGCCATTATCTTTTATTATTGCAATAATATCAAACATATATACAAAGCAGGCATATTTGTCCACTCCTATACTGATAAGAGTATTAAAAACTTTAAAAATATCCTTTAACGGTATATTTAGAGAAGATAAAAAAGAAGTGTGATTTATTTGCAGTTTATTGCAATTAACTGCGATTAAATATGATAAAAACCATAATACAATGAACTCATTTCATGTTGTGGCTGAAATAACAGGTAATGGTGAGGAGTGGTTGATCATAGAGTCAAGCAGCCTGGAGATTCTCAACAATCTGCTGGCTAAAGTGTCTTATACCAGCACTGTCTACCATGTACACACTGGGGACCTCGGTAAGTGTCTGAGAAATTGGAACTAAACAAAACAGACAGAATCTATATATGAGATATCTAAATGCACTCGCAAAAGCATATCCAGCATAAGTCCTGATGAATAAATAAATGATTAAAAAGATAACAAAAGCAGTTGTCAGGCATAAATGTATGTGTCTGTGTCTTTAGTGAATTATTTACCATGGAAGATGCTTGTGCAGTCTGTTGGTAGGTTAACTCGCAGCTCAATCTGTTTATCTGTCCTTTTTTCATACCTAGCATCCTTCAAGTTTGAGAACCATGAAGCTGTGTTTCCCATTACCATCAAACAGCCTCACCTGCCAGTTCTGTATGACATGGGAACAGGTGGGAGTAAACTTAATGTGGTGGTCCTTGGGTCAAAAGTCAAGTAAACTGTACTTATTGGTGGCAGGAAAATGCTGCTTCTCAGCTAAGTTGAACCAAAGAGTTAATCAGTGATGTACTGCAGGTGAATGACAATTAGCAACACAAGCGATGTCTGGAAGACCATTATATTTCTGCAAACAAATGTAAAGCGCTAAAAAAAAAACACAGCTTGTATTTCTTCTTTTAACAGTGTACTGTAATTGAGTGTGATAAAAAAATTTGCTCTGGATAATGTATCACTAAACTTACAGCCTCGTCATTGTAACTGAACTGAGTCTTATCTCTTCTAATATCCATTTGTGTCCCCTGTCTGTCAGATATCAGCTCTCATGTCACCGTCACAACAAAGACATTCCTGCGCTACGCCCAACTCAACGTATTGTTGAGCAGCATCCGGCGTTTCTATAGCAACATTACAATCATAATTGCCGATGACAGCTTTGAACCAGAGAACATTACTGGAGAGCACATCCAGCACTACATTATGCCTCCAGCACAGGTATGCACGCAGGCACGCACATTCACACACACACACACACACACACACGTGCACACAGTTATTTATTCACACATATACCATACCCTTAATTTATTTTGATTGAACAGACAAAAAAACCAAAACAAGTAAAGATAACTGATGAATCTGACTGATACATTTTAGTTCTTGATCTTAAGTCCTTTACCAAATCAAAACTGCAATTATTTTACGCTGTATACATTTATTTTGGAGATCATTGGAAGATTGTAGCATCTATTCCCAGCCGCGTCAGCAGCTTAATTGCATCAGCAATTAAGCTGTTTGCAAAAAGAAAAAGAAAAAAGAAAAATTTGGACAATGTCTAACTGTAAGCAGGTATATACAGATACGTAAAGATCTTATGATGTATATATTTGACAATAACAATTTAGGATAAAACATAAAATAACTGTCAGAGCTATTATCATTTTATTGGCAAGTTAGTGTCTATACTGTTCTCTCTCTCTGTCTATTTCTCATCCAACCTCTTTCTTTCTCTTGATCTCTCTCTCCCTTTTAAACCAACTGACCTCATCAGATGGTCACCCACCTCTGCTCCCGGATCTGTACCGAGGTTTCTGCCTGTTAAAAGGAAGTTTTTCCTCGCCACTGTTTCCAAGTGCTTATTCATGTGTGAATTGCGCTCAATTGTTGGGTCTTAATAAACTGAATTATAGAGTGTGTTCTAGATCTACTCTACGAGTGTCTTGAGACAACTTTGGTCATTGTTCGCTGCTATATTAGTAAATTTAACTCGACTTCCCTTATTTCATATTATCTGTCAATGGTCGGCATTGCATTGCATTGTGTGCATCATCTGAAACTTCAACAATGTTCCAAAAGATTGTAAAAGATTCCAGATGTGAGGATGTTTCCCTCCATCAGGGCTGGTTTGCTGGTAGGAATCTGGCTGTCTCCCAGGTAACCACTAAGTACTTCCTGTGGGTGGATGATGACTTTGTGTTCACAGAGAAGACGAAGATAGAAAAGCTGGTGGAGATAATGGAGGCGGTTCCTGAACTGGACGTGGTGAGGATAAAATGGGTCATTTCTTAGGTGGAGGTTGTATTGACTTATCTTGAGTAAAATCTGATGATAAAGTATGTAGAAAAGGAATCTGTCTGAAAGTTGGTTGTATGTATTGAGAACTGATGATCTGATCTCATCACACTTGATATTACTGAGAAACCAAGGCAGTGCAATGGTGAATTTGTACTGATAGAGTTTTGTCAAGACTTTGCACTGATACTGGCACTTTAACAATAAACTTTATGTTTATTTTGTACTTTATGTCTCTTGGATCCTGAGGGTTTAGAGCAATAAAGACATATGAGACATTACAATTTGTACAAGTACAATTTCCACCATTTTGAAATCTGTTTTTGTTTTTGTGCATATAACTGCTATAGCAGCATCGTCTAGCTATATTGAAAAGAGTGTGTCTGTCTTTATGTATTTATGTATGTACAACTGTCCTTAGCATGCTGATAAGGACCAAAGGGAGTGAAGTGTGGAGAGTGAAGTTGATTAAATGAGCAGTTCTCGATGTGACAAGCAGAATTTTCAGAAGTTTAACCTTTCCCAAGCTGCTACTGCACCAGTGTTATTATATTGTGATTAAGTGTATTATTACTGTAGACAGACTTTTTTTCTGTCATTTCTTCCTTCATGTCCTGTTGTTTTATGTTTAAAAAATGACTTTGACATTCACATCAAGGCAGAGAGTTTAAATCTTTAACTGCCAGAACTGTTCAGCTCTTTTGCACCTGTTTTTTTCTATCCCAGCATGCATTAGGGTTGAGGAAGTTGCACAGTGGACTAGTTCATAACCAGCTCTCTGTTCTCTCTGTTCTCATCAGCTTGGTGGTTCAGTTCAAGGAAACAAGTTCTACTTCTCTCTTCTCTATGAAGAAGGAGAGGAAATGGAAGGGGGCTGTCTGCACAGAAAATCGAATGGGAAGTTTAGCTCACTTCCTGGTTACCCACAATGCTATCTGGCCAGTGGGGTGGTCAACTTCTTCCTGGCTCGTACAGATGCTGTACTGAGAGTGGGATTTGACCCAAAGCTTAAGAGGGTGGCGCACTCAGGTGGGTCCAGACAGAGTTTAGATTTGTGACACCCTTCCAGGTTTTGTTGACTATGATACAGGCTTGTGTTGTTCTGGTTGTATCTGAATCTAGAGTTCTTTATGGATGGGCTGGGCTCCTTGCTGGTTGCCAGCTGTGGCCACGTGTCCATTGACCATCAGCCCAGAAAAGAAGACAAACAGTACAGACAGTTCAGACAGCCTGCAAAGAGTGACAAGAACTTTAAACTGCAGCTTCACTTCTTCAAGAACAACCTGAAGTGTATCCGATACGGATAGAAGAGGAATAAAAGACACTGAAGTCACTGATTGTAATTACAGATTAGCTTGCCCAGATGATGGTAACACCACATTTTTCTGTTTAATTAAATCACTTTATTTTATATTTATCTTTACTACTTCTTCTTGGTTCTTGGTCCTCTCCTATTAGTTTTATTGGTAACCTGTAAGAAAGGATTTGATTATAGAAGGCGTTGTAATAAAATAACAATGCAATGTAATATCATGACAGTGGTGCCCCCACTTAATGACCGAATAACAAGTCAAGAAAACAATTTTTCAAACCTCATTTTGGATGTGAGTTAGAGCATAAATATTCCTGATCCACTGTTATATCCCTCAAAGTTTTTTTCTTAGACAAATTTAACCAAACTGCTTCGTTTTGCCATGATTTGTGTTAAAACCTGCTGAGTAGCAGAAAATTTTGTTCTGTTGTGCGCCGCACATCTTGAACTGAGAGAGAGAGAAGGAGTTGTTTGCAATTTGGTATTTGTGAAATGCAATGCCACTCAAAATCTTACATATCATGACCACCAAAGAAACAACATTTGCTTTATTTTTTCATGGTCATGTAATTGGAAAATATGTAACTGATTACAAACCATTGTGTAAATTGGTTGGAGCATTGCTTTAACTTTACCAGCCTGTTAAATACTCTGTGTTTGCAGTGCATCTTACCTGCTAACATTTCGCTGCTGTTTAAACACACCCTTTAAACCAATTTTACAATTAAGACCAGCTTTCTGAAAAACAAACATTTTCTTGACAGTGAATAAATCATATTTTACAAATAAGCAGGCATAAAAATTCTTAATTATGACCTTCTTGTAAATTATTGTTCTACAAAGAGGAGATCAGATACAAAAAGTGGTTGTTCGAGATGCATGTTAGGACAAATTACAATGCCAGATGTAGAACAAATATATTTAGAGCTATTTACAGTAATGGGTTCACTTTAAGCCCTGTGAGCCCACATGGAGCTTATTATTGCAAGATGCTTTAGAAACATAATTGGTTTATGAGTTAAAACTGTAAATTTTTTAATCATTTCCGTTACATGAATTTATAACATGTAGAAATTGAGATGCATCAAGATGCATTTATAATTGTTTGTATCATCACATTGAGTCAGATTTGAATCAAATCCCAAGCCACCTAGAGATTACTATCCTTAAGAAGCAATGACAATGGATGAATGTTTTTTACCTACTTTGCATGTTCATGATTTATCATCAGGTTGTGTGGTTTTAAATCTCTATGCATTATACCCATGCTCTGACAGCAGTCCAGAGCCTGCAGACATTAATTTGCTTGATGCTAGAGTTGTGTCTGATGAAGGTAAAAATGGTTTCAATTGTCACTACTTTTATACCTCTTTATGGATCAAAAACAAGTTTTATGCTCTTTTGTGCCTGTTATCTGTGTCTTTCTCAAAAATCTGTATGAAATGCACTTTGAGTTGCCTTTATGTATGAAATGTGCCATTTAAATAAATGTATAATAAAGGTTTGGATTGACCCCGTCTTACAGGCATAGCAGGGCCACATCTGGACCCCAACAAAACTGTGAGTGAGCCAGCAGAAATGTAACCCTTTTTGGTTTCTAGAGATCTGCAGCCATCTTCAAATTCTGATTTCTGCTAGTTTCATACAGTTTATTTATATGATAGTTACCCTAGAAAAAGCTGCAGCAAAGCAGTACTCAAGATAAGCACTTTATTAAGTACTGAAGTGATAACTGACCGCTTTGCTGCAAACTGATTTGGCTCATATCAGTTTATATGTTTTAGAAGGCACAAAAACTCCAAAATCTATGTATGATTTATTCATTTACAAATAATTCATCACAAATTATGATATACAAAGTACAAGAAATATAATTTTTTCAATTTTAATTTATTTTTATCTCATTTTAGTTCATTTAATTGGCTATCCAGCAGGCTATAGTCTTTCTGCGGTGCAATTTTAAAAATTACATTATGTCTACATTGAAGATGACAAATATCTACTATTTCGAAAATGCAATAATGAGCAGCATTTGTAATATTAAGATACGAAAAGCTTAAAACCAAACATATTATTAAAATATCAAACAGCCATAGTGAACCAAATACTAAGCTGAAAATAACCTGTTTGAGTGCGGTAACAGTTTATGTACATTCAGGGGCTCCAACGCCTCCGATACAGTAGGTGGCAGTATGCCTTTTTTTGGTTTGTTTTAAGAAGAGATGTTCCGGTTCATGTGAGGTCATTGAAGCAGCTGATTACTCAAACAAGACATGGCAGAAAAAGGAGCAGAGGGACCTGCGAACATAACACAGACAGCGGCAGAGAAACAACACCTCCGCCGCCGACAGGAGCTCGACTACTGGAAGAAAAATGCTGCGCGGCTCCGCAAACGAAACCTGCTGACCGGCCTGGCTATCGGAGCGTTTGTGGTCGGCATGTGTATCCTTCACATTCCTGCTCAGACAGATGTCACAAGCTTTCACACTAAAACTATATGAAGTGTGTCCATTTTTCATGGTCTCTAATAAGTAACATTAAATAAAAGAGAGATATAATTTTCAAATGGTCTCATCTGCAAAGTATCAGTAATTGTTTTGTCCCTTTTATGTTTTGTTTGAATCAAGTGTGCTTAACTCAGTCACACATGCTACTCTATTATAACTGAGGCATCTTTTAAGTAACATATAAGATGCAAGTTTAATCCGACAGTTTAATTAAAAAATAATACATAGTTGCATCAGCAAAAACAGTTGTTTAATTAACATTTCAGCAGTGGTTGGTTGCAACATTAACTCCCTCATAATGTCAATTTCTGTCAGTATAGAAGTTTCCTCTGTATTAATAAACAAACATCACATACAAAGTAGCCTGAAATGATGAGTTAAAGAGCAAAATGAAATGATGGTGAATGTGATTCAAATTAAGATTGAGGGGCTGTGTACTTCCTGCTAAGTGTGTTATAGTCGCCATTCTGTGAGTTCACAGGCTGAGGCACAGACCGATCACACTGCTGTGACTGATATTTATTTTTATTCATATGTTTTATTTCTGATGTCTAGGTGACTGGGTACAGATACAGGCTGAGCAACCACATTTATGCAGAACAGTGAATAGACAACTTGAATGGAACTTTTTGCTGGGTGTCTCATGATGGCGTTGTGTGGGTTATCCTGTCCATTTGCTCCTGTAGGGAACTTTGAGTAAACTTATGAAGTGTGGCGTTCATAACCCATGTTAGATTATTAGCTGTGACATTCTTGTTCTTTTTTTTCTTAATCTGTTTTGCACCCAATAAGTCAGGTCTGACTTTCCAGTCTGATAATGATACAAAAAATGAAAACAAAAATTAGCTGATCAAAGTAAACAAGGAACCCTGGGTGTTTTGCCAAGTGTTATCATATTTTTCCTTTAACCTGTAGTTGTCCAGTTAGCTACACCATCCTGTCCGTCAAACAAGAGAGAATCATGGAGGAGCTGGATGATGAAGCGAAGATCCACATCATCAGAGGGCCACGGACGGGTGCCAACTCCTGATGCCTCTGACCATGAACTTTCTTTGACTTTCTGCTCCCTGAACACAGAGTGAGAAAGCCTTATGTGTGACTTTGATAGACTGTGCGGCAGCTTCACACTGAGCGGCATGTGAAGAGTCATGTCAGCCAACCTTCTCGTACCTTCTTGTTCTACCTGCCACTTCAGTTTATATCCTGACACGACCTTGCAGATTTTTGTCATTGTTTCTGTCCTAAGAAACATCAAGTGCTAAATGAACTTGTTTGTGAACTGTTTTCTGCAATAGATGTAGCCGGCATTGAATCAAGCATATCCTCAACATGTTGTTGAAAAAAAATCTTTAGGCTAACATTTTGTTTCCCAATAAAGTTTATTTAAAGATGTTTCCTCAAGGGGACTCGTTTATTTTGTTCATAATAATGGAGAAAAAAAGAAACAGTGGACTTTTGTACATTTGTTAGGTGGAAATCTACCACTATTGACTCTGCTTTTAGTCCTTATCAGCTTCTGAGAGAAATCGTTGGCTTTATCTAACTGCTTCAGTATGTTAATGTCATACCTTTTTACTGAAAACGGCTGCTTGTTCTGGGGAGGTAAGTGAGAGCGATCAGCCTGAACAGAACAGTCGATTGTTGTAAAATCAAAACAGTGAGCTGAAAGATGTTAAAACGCTGTGTATGTTGGAGGGGAACTGCAGACAGATGTAATATTTCCTTTGGTGTTTCAGTATAAGTGCCTTCTTGTGCCACACAATCATATTTCACATTTATCTAATTAAGATAAGATAAACTTTATTGATCCCACATTGGGGAAATTGCATTCCAGTTACATCTCGTCCAAGAAACATAAAAAGACATAAAAAGAAAGTGACAGGAACGACAATACGGCGCCCTGTTTACTTAGATTAGAAAAAAAGAACAGGAGGGAAGGAGAGGGGAAAAAAAGCAACTCCCAAACTAGGTTCATGGGGGGGGGCAGTGTGGGATTAGGAAAAAAACTCCTCAGCACATAAGCAACATTATAAGACATTACACCAAAACACAAAGACCTGCACATGTGGGACAGGGAAAGGATGTTGGGGAGGGGAGGTGCATAAACCTTCATTCTAAATGTTTGGCAGAGCGAGAGGCTCTGTGCTGCCATCTTGTCCAACCCATCACATGATCACAAGTTTTACAAAGGCAGATATTCCTACTGTCTGAGCTGCTGCGTCTCCTGCTGAAGTTGTGATGCAGGTATAAGATATGTGTTTAAATAAGATGCAAACACAAATTTAACATAATATTGACAAACTAGAGACAAAACTAAATGAACTGACGTTGCTCTAAAATAGTATTGTTTTTTCAGAGACTTTTGTCTCAGTCTAACTGATAAAATACACGTAATAAGAGAATACTTATTTGTAGTAGGTGGAGTAGATGGTGATTTCAATGCTGTTTGTCATGCAAAAACAAGGGGGGGCAGGCTTAGAAACAAGTGACCAGAGATAAACATCCTCTGCAATTAAGGCCTGGGCCAGTAGTTGAAGGTGGCTCTTATAATATTAAGTAATATTAGGATAAGGCTTTCTTTTTAAGGCCACAAAAGTTAGAGAATTAATCTGTTAATCTGGCTTATTACTAAATTTAAGCATTTACCCACATAATGTGAACAGTTTAAGTTATTAGACTGGATTTATAAAGTCTTATTTAGCTTCCGATAAAGTTTGTCGAGCAGTAGATATCAATGCTTCAGAATATGTTTATCCTAAAATGCAATGTTGACATTGGTCCAACTTAAGCTGTGAGGTCTGTGGTTTGATGAGGGTTTAATTTCAATGGTTAAAGCGTCATGCTCACATCCATCTGCAATGGTGTGTGGTATCTTCTAGTAGTGATGCTGTGAAGATGCTGATGAAGAAATCTCCGCTGACACCGACTTGATTGTATATGAAGAAGTTTATTACAAAGAAGTACAGTATCAATCAGGCATCCAGGACTGCCTGAGAGAGCT
>JAPZDZ010000026.1:25924782-25940332 GCA_029783805.1 Acanthurus tennentii | reverse complement strand
GGATCACTGTTCAGAATCGGACACAGGAAAGAGAAACAGCACAAAACAAGGAAACATTTTGCTTTCGTGTCGCTGAAAGAAGAGCTGAATCCCACTGAGGCGACTCTGTCGCTGCGTTATGATCATTACAACGATGCTTTTAAACTCACTTAACTAATGAATCAACGGTTCCTTCACACACAGACACAATAGAAACTTAAAGGAAGTTCGGAACACCACAGCTCTTTAAAAACCTCCTGATTGGCTGTGATGCAAAATACTGCAAAGGACTTCCATCACTGATGAATCGGTTCTTCAAACGACCTGTTTCAGATTCTTCTGTTTTCTTTTGAACGTTCACCAACGAAACTGACACAAACACTGTTTGGTGAGGATTCATTGATTCATCCATCGAACATCATGTCATCAAGCATCTGGTTCTGATCAAAGTCCAGAACACAAAAATATTCAGTTGGCTGAAATCAGACAGGAGACCAAATTCAGCAATCAGTCGACTGTCCCAATAGTTGCTGATCAATCAATCCATGAATCAATACATCGCTGCAGCTTCACAAAATCTAAAAGTAACTTTGAAGGTTTTTCTGTCTCTTTGTCTTTTTAAAAGTCAGAAAAGTCCAGATTCTTATCAATACGATCCGATCATCGAACCTGTTCGCTAAACAAAGAAACTGATCGATAATAAATAACACTGATCAATATGCTGGCTGACACGCGCTGCTGTACCAGACGACCCTCTTCGGTCCCGACAGACCCGAACCCTGCAGAACTGACCCGGACCGCAACTTTTAAACCCCGGAAGTGGACTGTGCCGTTCAGATTCCGTTTCTGCATCTGAAACACAGCAAACAACCGGACCCGGACCGAACCGGACCGGACCTCAGACGGTTGAAACTCACCGGAGAGTCCACCCCCGCGGCCGTGTCCTCGCCTCCTCTGCAGGATGAAGAACGGGTTGGCCCGCTCGGACACCCACAGCGCCCCGGCCAGCAGCACCTCCTCCGGCTGGATCCACATGTCTGCCCGCTCCCTGCTCACCCTCCGCCGGGGAAACACCGGGAGAAAGGACCGTATCACCGGGCGGCTCCGTTAAATGCAGACAATTCCGACGAGCTGATGTTGTTGTTTTTACTCAGTCTGGTGACTGCACATCACTTCCGGGTGTGACGCATCAGGACGCACACGCTACGTCATTCCGTCACACAGCGTCAGATTCCTCCCGTCCTCCGAACGCTTTGCAGGTTGAAGCGCAACTTTCAAATTCAGGAAGAATTCAAGCAAAGAATCGCTGATAGAATTAGTTTGAATCGACAGTTTGAATTTAACTGCTGCTCGGCCGAACAACGAGACTTTGAGAAGAAGCTCAGCGGAGGAGCAACACGTGAAGAGGCGTCGGTGATGTGGAACAGGATCAGGCTATGAGAGGATGAAAATGATGGATACTGACTTGAGGTAAAGACGGAGAGATGCTGCAAAGGGACAGAACATGAACCGTGTGGAACCGGAGTCAGGAGACTCTACAGAAACCTTGTCAGAATTATTGAAACAGAAACAGAATAGAAGGAATAACTTTCCTGGTCTCAGTTCTCTCCAACAGGAGGTGCTGCCACTTCTTCATGATGCCTTCTTTTAAAAAGTTTGGACACACACGACAAACCACAAAGATTCTGAGCTTATTTCACAGATGTTCCTACTCACTTATTCATCGTTGTCACCGAAGCTCTGGAGCTTGTGGATCGGATCTTCTTCGCTCTTTCCCAGCATGCACTGTTTGGTTCGAGTCTTCAGAAAAAGCAACAAGTTTTTGTACATGAAAGTAAGTCAGATTTATTCCCATGTGCTCTCTCGATGGCGCCCAAACTTTGAACCAGTGTTCACTGTGACTCAAGAATGAACTGATCAGACTGGAGGTCAAAGGTCACTGGGACCTCATGTCTTATGCTGATGTACCAGCATGAACGTTGTATATCAGCTTCAGAATTCTTATTTTAAAACTTTACATTTCAATGAATTTGGACCTCCGTCCTCTTTTTATGGGAACAGACTGTGAGTGGAAAAAATAAAATGAGGATCCTGCATGTTAAAGGCAATACTGACACTTTAATGCTGAGGCAGTAAGAGACACAGTGAACTGAAAGCATCACACTCCTCCTCCATCATCATCATCATCATCATCAGTAACATGTGACACAGAGACAAGGACGGACAGACAGACAGACAGACAGACAGACAGACAGGTCCTCCGTTCAGGTCACTTCAGAGATAATATCGATCGATCAGTCAGGATATAGATTGTATAATGCAGTTTATATTGAGCCCGACACTGGGGCTGATTATTACACGCAGAGTAATTCAGAAGCTGTTGAATACACTTTAAAGGAGCAGTCCGTCACTTCAGGAAACTCTGACTCTCTGCTGCACCAACAGAAACATAGAGGGGAGCCGTTAGCAGCCGTTAGCATTACAGCTGCACATCCGTCTACAAACAACATGAGCACTCCGTCTGTGTGAACCAATAGGAAGAGAGAAAGCAGCTGTGTCACAAAATCTCTTTGGGAGATTTGAAATAGTTTTAACTTCACGTTGGTTAAAACTGACAGTTTGTTTAAATGTTCCATTACCAGCAAGATGCTGACTAGTTAACCCTAACCAGTGTCGTCATGGTGACGGCTAATGCTCACAGTGGAGTTTTGCTGAGTTCGTGTCACTTCATGCTGACGGCGTCTCTCAGTGGTTTTGACCTAAATGTTAGTTCAGATCGACCGTTCGGCCTCAGATGTTTGAGTTCAGATTGAAAAGGAGCTGCAGCTCTCCGTGGATCTCCGTACAGAGGGACAGGTAACGCAGGTGAACAAGTAAAGAAAGATTCTTATCTACACGGCACTGATGGTCAAACACTGCTGTTGGCTGCAAACGCTTTATTTTAAGACGGCAGATTAAATCCTGTTCACTGTATTTATTTAACTTTTTACCTTCATTGACCTCATTTTACTCAGAGCAGAGGTTAGCATGCTAAAGGTTCATCTCCATTAACCTGCACTCATGACTGTGCTGAGAGAAAACACTGGGGGGGGCCTTTAGTCAGTATTTCTGTCGCTGAGGAGCTAACATGGTTCATCCGAAGTTAGAAACGTTTATCATTTTGGACAGTTTTCAGTTTCCATCCCAACAGATCCCTTCCAGTAAGACTTCAAACCTGAATAAGCTTCATGTAATAAGCTGGTTTGTTCACAGTCTGGTGATCCCTCCATCAGTTATAACTGCTTATCCTCTGCAGGGTGGGGGGGCAGTAGTTTATCCCAGCTGACAATGGGGAGGGTTGGAGTTTGTGACAGGGCCGACACATCGACAGTAAACTGGCAGTTTAGGGTCACCGACCAACACATTCAGCGGAGGTCAAGGTGAGCTCGGAAGACCAAGAAACTTTCTGAAAGGCTCTAAAGATTTCTAGAAATGCAAATCAGAACCCTCCTTTGACTGCAAAGAGCTTGATGAAGGCTGAGCAGACTCTACACTGGAGGTGCACTGGATTACTGAGCAGAAACAGCCTTCATGGAAGAAACATCATCACAAACCTTCCATGCAGCCTCACCACAACACCAGCCAGTCTGCAAAGGGATTTAATCAAATATTAGTTACATCTGGAAGCAGAATTCCCATTCTGTGTGAAAAAACTGAAGATGTCGACATCTACAGCAGGACAACGGCCCTGAACACACCGCAACATTAACAATCGGCTTTTGTGAGAAGGGTGAAGGTTTGGTCTTGGCCGTCGCTCTCCCAGAACCTGCTAATCATCCAGAGTCCAGCTTGACTTCAGCAGTTCACTGCGTGCCAAATTCCAAAAATCTAACAGAACTAGAAAATCTCAAACGGGTAGAAATTCCTCAAACAAGAACTGACTTTAAGCTCACAACCAAAACTGTTTCCGAGCTGCAGTTTTTGTCAGAGGGGGTGTTACTATGCATGCAGGGTGTCACACTGTGTTCAGGTTCTTTTACTCTTTTGATTTCAAACTTTAAAAGTTATAAAAGAAGAAATCTTGTTTAAAATTTTTAAGATGTGACATCTTAAACTTCATTACTTTGTTGAGCATTTCTTTTTGCACACGACGTGTTTCCAGTGAGACAGTGAACTGAAACACATTGAACAGCCATGAAACCTAAAGGTCTCTCCCAGTCCGGAGCCATGAGGAGGCTGCCACCTTCCTCACATCCAGACAGGAAAACTGGAAAGGCTGATTTCTAACATTTTCCATCGTTTCAGTTTTGATGGAGCTCTTTGTGTCCTTTTCTTCCTGCAGTGGTTTAATGACACCAGCTGGGGACTTAGCGCCACCTGTTGTTTACCCTAATCCCTAACTCGTCTGCACATCCGGAGTGACTGCAGTCATTCATGATTTTTTTTAACTGAGGTTTACGATAAATGTTTTTTTCGACAGAAACTTGACTTCTGACCAGAAAGGAGTAAAACTACGATGAAAGTGAGCAAATTTGTTTTTTGAGAGTGTGACTCTATGAGAGGACGAACTGCAGGATCTGCAGCCTTACTGACTGTTGTTAACTAAACCGGCTGACTGCAGGACAGACCACTGACTCGCTGGTTTAACCAACATAAAAAAATCAGACAAGGGTTCATTGAGGGTTCATTTCTTTCTTCCTGGATCCACACAGTTCAGTTTACCCCTGCTTCAGTTTTTATACAAAGCTGTGCTTCTTGTCTTCTCATCTGACCGGACAAGAGAACAAGAATGTTTATTACATTCAAAGTGTCTCTTAAAATCTCTCTGAAGGTCTCATGTGAAGAGCAGAGGACTCAGGATGGATCTGTGAGGAACTCCGAGTTACCAAACACAGAAAACATTCAGTTTACTGAAATGTTGGACTGTTCCTTTAAATTTAACGTCTCTTTGTTCTACAGGTTTTTTTTTTTTTTAAATTTTTTTTTTTTGGGGGGGGGGTTTGTTACAGGGGAGTCAACACAGTTCATATTACTGTTTCCTCCAGAGTCTCTCAAGAAGATCCAGGCCCAGAAATTCCTGCGTTCCAGATTCCAGTCTCACGATAGAAAGGAAGAGCCAGCTGTTCACGATGTAATCTTCTCTCAGCCAATCAGAAGGTCAGGTTACAGAGATTCAAACGTCAGCAGTCTGGACTGAGCGTCAGAAGATACTGACAGGAACGTTTGCTGGGTTCAGGGTTCTCAGTTGGTTCTAGTTTTGGTCTTGAAGCTTTCAAGCACATTTAAGGTGAGACACTCTCAGGGACAAACTTTTACACCCACTTTCTAGGAACCTTTTCAAAGCCTCAAGAACCTACTCAAGAACCTTTGAAGGAAGAAATGTTTACAAAACCTCCGGAGGCTGTCAGAGACGTTTCCAGAGAGTCATGAAACCTTTTGTGAATTGGAAAGTTTTTTCAGGAACACACACTCTTGTTAATACCTCAAGGACCTTTCCAGGAACCTTTTAGGCACTCTTTGCAAAACTTAACAAAGTACAGTTTTCAAGAACAATGAAGGTTTTTGAGAACCCAAGAACCTTTTTACAACCCAAGAAATGTTTCCAGAACCTTTAAGTACATGAGGAACTTTTCAGAAACCCTTTTCCAAGAGCCTTCATGGAGCCCAATAAAAGTTTCAGGGAGACTTAAAGGGAGCCTGTAAATCTTCTCAGTAAACCACCAAGATATTTGGGGATATCTGTGTGATTCACAAATTTTTCCAGGAACCTCAGTTATTCTTTTGGAATTGTCCAGGGGGCTGGGAGCTTAAAAGGAACCTTTTCTGGCATTTTAGGCTCTTCCATTATTCCAAGTCCTTCTATGGAGCTCTGGAACACTTCCAGACACTCAGGAACTATTACAAAAATTCAGGACATTTCCAAGAACTGGATAAAGAGTTGGAGATGTTTTCCAGGGACCCAAAAAACTTTCCCTGGAACCCCTTTCCATAAACAGAAGAGTGCTTTTTGGGACTTCAGAACTTTTCTAGGAGCTCAAAAACAACATTGTCTTTAGTTCAGGATATGGTTCCTTGGACAGACTTGTATCTGGGGTTTTACTTTTCTGTTTTTGTGTTTTACATCATCTGGAAAAAATAAAATTCACTGCCAGAATTCCGATGAGGATCCAGTCTGAGTCTGTGTTCAGTCTGGAGAAAGTCTGATGGAATAAATGATGTTAAAAAGTTTATCCACACTTTCCTTATCAGACCCCCCTCCTGACAGGAAGCACAATCATCCGTCACTTAGCAGGTAGAGGTGCGTGTGTGTTTGTGTTGGGGGTTGTAACCATGGTGACAGGCCTCAGGACTTGTTGTCGTCATAGAGATCGAGCGAGGCCTGAATATCAGGAAGCTCCATGTCACAGACGACGCTGCGAGGAGACATTGAGTTCCTGTTGAAGAAGTGACCGCCGCCTGAAAAAGAGAAAAACAGTCAACATCCAACTAAACACACATCAACATCATCAACATCATCTTCAACATTTCTCTCACCACATCAATATGCACTGTGTAAGGCTTTTAAAATACCTATTAAAGTTTTACCACAAGCAAAACTATGATTTCACTTTTGATGCTGATGAAGCTGTTTCCAAACAGCCACCCAGAAGGTCTGACAGTCCAAACTGGTTCGAGAAGCCTCTCAAACACTAAGACTCTTTGAAATTTGATTGTATTTTTCCTGTTCGTGTTCGTGTTTAGCTGCGCTCGCCTCCACAGAGAGCGAACATGACGAAGGGTTCTGGAAGGGACTCAGAGAACCTTGAGCTGCTTTCTGTCGGTGTGGTTCTGCGTTCTTACTGGTCACAGCGATGGTGATGTCGGCCGGGGTTCTGGGCGTGGCCTCAGGGTGAGGTGGGCTGAGCGGCTCCAGGCTGATGGACGGCTGGTTGCTTTCGCCCAGCAGCGCCCTCTGGCTGCCAGACGCCTGACTGATGCCCAGACGCTCCACGTCCAACACCACACTGTCCACGCACGGCAGGCTGGTCTGAGGACAGACAGACAGACAGAGGACAGGAGACGACGTCACAGGGTTAGGGTTAGCACCTGGTCTGCTCCTGCTGTTTACGTCAGCAGTGACTCACCATGATGCCGAGAGCTTTGAGGATGTTGAGTTTACACATTGGACAGGTGCAGTGCTCGTTCAACCACGGGTCCACACACATTTTATGGAAGACATGTCTGCAGACAGAGAGCGAGAAGATTTCAACCAAACCTCATGACTAACAGACTGAAAATGGATCATCTGTCAGATTACAAGTACAGATTCGGTCTGAAGGACGACTTTACGAGTTATGTTTCCAATATGCCATCTGAAATAAACATTAAACTCCTCTGAGGTGAAAACAGTGAGGCTGAGTCGGATCCATGTGTGTGATGAACATCGCTGAACATCGCTGAACGGCCAACAGTCAGACTCACTTGCAGGGCAGGATGCGAACGACGTCGTTCAGCTGGTACGCTTCGATGCAAACTGCACAGTGGTTAAAATCCGGATCAGTTTCCTGCAACAAACACACACAGACCCATAAGTGAAAGTGACAGCAGAGCAGAAACCGTCAAAACAATTACTGTCCAAAAAACTTCCTCCACATTATTCCGAACAACAAGAAACTCTGTGTGAACGATGGGCTCAACTGCCATTTATTCCTCCGTTAAAGTGACGTTCAGCGAGAGTCGGGACCATGAAACGAGCCGCAGACAGAAACATGGGACCCCCGTCTGCTTCTGTATGTGCAGCAGTTTAAAACACATAAACTTCAATTATTTTCATTCTTATCTGACGTGGACATCACTGTTACGCTGGATGAACCAGATGCATCGGTTGAGTATTTAAGCATACATGCTAATTCTCAACACTCGTCCACAGGAGGCTTTTAGAGAGAAGTGAGAGGAATAAAAGTAGTAATATCAAAAATAATCGTAGTAAAAAAGAGAGGGAAATAATTAGGAGAGAAAGAGGGACAATAAAGTTTACAATAATACTGACAGCGACAAAAAGAGAAACCATTTGTTCAGAGTTAGACGGATATTTGAGCCACAGAGCAAAGGCAATATGATAAGACATAGACAGGTGAGTTATTCATGTGAATACTGTTGTTTGGTTACAGCCACTGTTGGAGTCCTTTGTTCACAACTTTACTGTTGGTCTCCAGTTTTATTTTATTCGGTCAAAAGTCCCAAAGTTCTGCTTCCTTTGCAGAGAGAGCAGACTGACCGAAAGAGGTTCTGTTCTTTGGAACAAGACAATCTCCACAGATGGAGCTCGAGCAGCCGCCCTGTGAGAGCTCCGACACCCAACGTTCAAACAGCGGTGACACTGATCATTCAGACATTTCACAACCAGTTTCAGATTTAAACCAGTTTCAGATTCAAACCAGTTTCAGATTCAAACCAGTTTCAGATTGTGGTTCCTCAGCTGTTCTCACCGCAGTCTCACCAGATCAGATTTATACTTCCTACTTTGTCATGTTTATCTTTTGTCACCGTCACCCGTGACCTCTGACCTTGGCGTGAGTGTACATCCATCAATGTTTCATCTGCAGCCTGAAGGTCAACTTCATAAATTCTTGATTCCTCAGGGTCCTACTGCCCATAATGCATCACTTGTGCGGGGCGTTGCTGTCAGTTTAAACATGGAGCTGCAGTGCAGAGTAACGTTAGCTGTCGATTTGTAGGGACAAAGAAACTGAACTGATACAATATCTCGAGTAAGCAACTGGAGAGAAATACTAGGTTTTTTTAAGGCTGACAGATTTTTTCTGTATTTTAACTTCTGTGTAAAAAATTATGGGGTAAAATGGAAGAAGCAACATGTCAGAATCTGCTGGCTTGTTGTGAAAAGCTGGAAACAGAAACAAAGAAGAGAAAAGAGATCAAAGATGTCTCCTGCCGCGGTGGTTACCTTGTCTCCTTTCTTCACCGTCCTCGTGGTCAACTTCCCGATGGCTTTCTTCGCTGCATCACCGAGGCGACGCTGAGAGACGGAGACAGAGGACAGATTCTTACATGTGGAATGAACAAAGCAACTGAGAAACACTTGAATCAGACAGGAGCACTAACGCTGCTGGAAGAGTCGACTGTGATGGAAGATGACAGAGAGAAGAAGATCAAGTCTGAGGACTAAAAGGACAGAGGACCCGTAATAAACAAAGAGAGACAGAAACAGACTAGCCGAGCTAAACACAAAGAACTTCTTTAAATCAACGAGTTTTAAAGTCTCTGTCCTTCAGGAGGATCCAGATGCTGGTCCTCAGGCTGTGGATGATGATGATGAAGGGCATCAGCATCCAGTGATGCCTGGTAGACCTCGCTGGCACCTGAAGGGGAGCTCATGGTAGTTTTTTATGATGCACACTGGCCTCCCGTTTTCATCATGACCTTGTGACTCTGCTGAGTTCTCGTGGAACTCTGGACGCCTCGGAGGACGAGACGCTCTGAGGCTTAAAATCCAACCTTCCCATGTGCCTCAGCGGCACGCTGCGCTTAATGCTGATTCTGTCACAGATTCAAAGTGTGACTGCAGGGAGGTGAAGCGAAGGTTGATCTGCATCACATGGAGACAGGAAGGAGGGGGGAGGGGCAGAGTCCTGAGTGGAGGGTTACATTACACTGAAGGGGGAGGGGGGGGGGGGTGACCGCCACCGTCCATTAAACCTCCAGCAGAGATCCTGCCTCATTAAATATTAATGACTCGTCTAAACGACAAGTAAAGGAGGGAAGAGAGAGAAGAAGAGAAACAAGGAGGAGCAGGAGGAGGAGCAGGAGGAGGACGAGGAGGAGGAGGAGAGTGGGGGAGGAGGAGGAGAAGGAGCAGGATCAGGAGGAGGAGCAGAAGGAGGAGGAGGAGGAGGAGCAGGATCAGGAGGAGGAGCAGGAAGAGGAGGAGGAGCAGGAGGAGGAGGAGGGATGGTCGATGTGACCGGGAGGAGTTAGCATGTTAGCTGTATGTTAACAGTGTGTCATTGCGTTAACAGAGTTACCATTTTATTGAACTGAGTTAGCCTCTTAGCTTTATGTGAACATGTGAACTGAATGTTGTCTGTGAGAGCGGAGTGTTAGCCAAGTGTTAGCATGTTAGCATGTTACCTGACTGCGGTCGCGGGCGCTCGTGTAGCGAATCTTCTGGATGAAGTAGAAGATGAGCCAGGCTGATGAGATGATCATGAGGACAATGAAGGAGATGGAGACGAAGACCAGTGAGCCTCTGTTGATGTTTTTGGTGGGACCACGCTGACCCACCACCACAGACACCAGGACCGTCAGGTTCCTCTCCAGGTGAGCCAAGATCTCTTTGCCGTACGCCTCAGTGATCATCACCGCAACTGTGTCACCAGTTCCTGCACAGCCCGAAGCAGGATCAGAATCAGTACAAACATCAGAACCAGAAGAGAACAAAAGCCAAAGCCAAGAACAAAAATCGCAATCAGAGGAGGAACCACAAAAAGAACCGGAACCGGCCAACAGTAATCAGATAACTCCATGACCTTTGTTGGGTTCTGTCAGTTATAACACTGCTACACTGTGCTGAAGGGCAGAAGGACCTTCCTGCATGAGGGTTCGAGGTCTCGGCTGAGCCACCTGATCTCCTGACTGACTCTGAGGCAGGTGGGTTTTTTTTTTAGAACCACATTCCATCAACAGGAAGTCGTCACACCGAGTGACATCAACATGGCTCATGTCTGAATGTTCACATAAATGTGTGTGTAACTCTGTGGGATTCTTCGTCCCACTTCCTGCAGTTTCTTTGCCTCCCCTTCGCCTCTCTGACGCCCCCCTGAGGTGGTTTTGTCTCTTTCCTGCTCAGTGTACCTGCCTATAATTACCGTGAGGCTCACTAAAGCTAAAAGGTTTTGTCTTCTTACACTAAATAAATAACTGAGGAGCAGAGTTCAGGTCTGTTTCAGCTGGAGACGTGTGAAGAAAAGCATCAGACTCTGACCTTCGTGTCCCATCTTGACCGTTTTGTCGGTGGAGTTGTTATATATAAGGACAGCCGTTGCGTTGTAGGCAGCTGCCTTCATGATCTTCTCTTTAAAAGTGCAGTTCCCTCTCTGCAGCAGCGCCACCCAGTGGACGCTCCGAGGAGGAACCAGGAAGCGAGTGCTGGGGTCACAGCCTTGCCGGTCCACCACTGAGGAGACACAATGTTACCATGGTTACTTCACACTTATTTCTAATTTCAAACATTTAAAATCTCTTTTTACGTTCTGTGTTTTCTATGATGAAGCCCTTTGATTTCTGCATGAGTCATTAAACCTGAGTCCTGTTTCTGAAAGCAGGTTAGAGGTCGACAGATGACATTTCTGGATTAGTTACCATGGTAACTCAATTTCAGGAGCTCATGAGACTCTGCAGGAGTTGAGAGAATTTTGGAAGCTAGCAAAGTTTCTCTCAGAGCCTCAAGTTCAGTTTGTTTCTGGTCATTTTTGGTCCGTTTAACACGTTCTAAAGAGCGTTAAAGTGCTGAGGTGTTCAGAGTGAAAAACATCATCGTCAGAGACGCGAAGCTGGAAAATTTCCTTCAGACTGATCCGCTGTCAGCCCCACAAAAACCTGCTGTCCGCTGTTTTTTCATCAGACACATAAAAATGTGCCAAACGCAGAAATCCATCAGAATCAGAGTCACGTCACTTCACCAACACTGAAACACTGCCCCCTGTGGTCACAGCACCACACTGCACCCTCCATGACTCCTGTCTCTCTCTGTGTCCTGTCTCTCTGTGACCTGTCTCTCTCTCTTTCTGTCTGTCACCTGTCTCTCTCTCTCTCTCTTTCTGTCTGTGTGACCTGTCTCTCTCTCTCTGTGTGACCTGTCTCTCTCTCTCTGTGTGACCTGTCACTCTCTCTGTGTGTGACCTGTCTCTCTCTCTCTCTGTGACCTGTCACTCTCTCTGTGTGTGACCTGTCTCTCTTTCTCTCTGTGACCTGTCTCTCTCTCTTTCTCTCTGTGTGACCTGTCTCTCTCTCTCTCTGTGACCTCTCTCTCTCTCTCTGTGACCTGTCTCTCTCTCTCTCTCTCTCTGTGACCTTTGCTGTTGTGCTGTTTGTTGTGGTGCTGCGTTCATGTGTTTTGTTGTGTTGTTTGCTGTTGTGGTGCTGCGTTCAGGTGTTGTTTGTGTGCCGTTGTTTTGTGCAGCTCGAACACACACTGAAGCCGTTGGGTCCTGATGTTTGATCGGATGCTGCAGGCAGCCGGAGCTCCGGCCGGCAGCTGCAGTGTCCTTGGACCATCTGACTGTAACCTGACACTTCAGAGCAGAGACGCTCCGACCTTCATCCGCCAGAACGCTGCCTGAAAACCTCTGCAGTGCTTCAACACTACACCCGCTACGTCTGCTACGTCTGCCACAGCAACATTCCCACCACATCCTACATCTACCACACCGAGCGATACAGGCCACAAAGATTCAAAACTACATTTAAAAAGTTCACAACAACTTTACCAGTGAAAACTGTTTGGATGAGAGAAATAACATCACGGTCAACGACCCAGCAGATATTTGTGATATTTATTCGTCTGCATGAGTGAATTTGGGTCTGAAGTCTGGTTATGATGCTGTGATGAGTCATGTTCATATGCAGCCTACACGAACACTGTTTATCAGGTTTCAGAGTGCAGAGGAACGTCGTCCTGCTCTGATGTTCACCACGACGTCCTCAAAGGTTGGAACTCGCTCAGCAAAGCGTCTGGTCGTTGCTTCTTAACACGGATAATATTAACCACATTTCAGCAAACCACCAGTGAGTCAGCATCACCGAAGTCTCCTCTCTTTTGAACCCAGGAGACTCAGTTTGGAAACACTTCTCTAACATTTACATTCACGTCAGACTCCTTTATTTCTCATGGGGCCCTTTGAAATAAGTGAGTTCACCAACAGAACAACAACAACTAACAACTGCAACCAGTGCAGCATCCAAACCACAGGAGCCGTTCTCTAATTAAAACACAAAATGAGTTAAAACACTGATTTGGATGAAACTCTGTGGCGTTGCAGAGATATTTTCTCTCCAGATTTGTGAAAACATGCTTGTTTGGTACAGAAAAATTAACTGTCATTATCATTTTAATTATTTTTTAAATAAAAATGAAATGGAATAATTACTTTTCCCACTAAATCTGTGACTCACAGTGTGATCGCACTGGCTGTGAAAATATTTCCAAACACATAAAACATGTGAACGCACAATTATGACAATATTAGACAGACGTGAGATACACAGTGATAACAGCAGTGGACGGAGAGCGACGTGACGTCTCCGGGTTGACTGATCACTTCTGGAACTGCGGCGGCTCACAGTCTGATGACGTCCTTCCATCTGCTCTACACGCCGACGAGCAGAGACTCCGTCCCCGACCGCTGAAGGTGGACATCTTCAAGGATCTGAGGACTTTGTCACTACGAAGCTGAGAGAAGGATCTTTGTGTTTCAGTGCCGAAGCAAACAAAACCCTGCAGACGGTTACTGTCACTTGGCAAAGACGCAAAAAGAAAACGTTAAAACACTTCAGACAGAAGAAAAAATGTCTGCAGACTTCGGCTGGTTTTCTCTGAGTTTTAGTTTGAGATGTGTTTCACTCTGCGTTTCGAGACTTGTTCCAACAACGGCTGCGTGTCGGTGAGATGGTCATTATTTCAGTTCTGGATGCATTTCAGTCTTGCATATTTAAAAATCCCCTCGGTGTCGTTTGTTGGGTTACGGCTGACCGGGAGGTGGACACGTCACAGCAGAAGGTGAAGACTCAGCTGGTCATCGCTCTTTCTGTACGTGACTCCCCGACAACACCTGCAGCTCACCTGCTCTGCCAGTTAAACTGGGACCAGAGATTTGATGAACCAGAGGCTCAAAGGTCCACTGGGCGCAGCTGCAGGAGCTGATCGCACCACAGCGCCTCT
Source organism: Acanthurus tennentii (assembly GCA_029783805.1). NCBI lineage: Eukaryota > Metazoa > Chordata > Actinopteri > Acanthuriformes > Acanthuridae > Acanthurus > Acanthurus tennentii. The sequence goes on along the minus strand of JAPZDZ010000026.1, from coordinate 25,926,438 downwards.
CAGAGGCAGCTCTCTGCTCTGCACTGCAGAATATTATAGAATATTCTATTACTGACCGAATCCACATCGAGCTGCACAGAGCAGACCGACCGAACATGGGGACACACAAGAAAGACAACCAAACAAAACACTCCCTGCTGGCTTGTTGGTCAGCCAATGACCGACAAGAATGAAGGCATTCAGTCACATGACCTGTTTCCCAGGTCAGACACACAAAACACATAGAAACACATCAACTGGCCATTTTGCTTCTGAAACATCTCAGATCGATTTTAGATCTGTTGGAGGGCCGAACAAAACTTCATTAGAGACGTACGATGGTTAACCCTCACACACACACACACTCACACACACACTCTCACACACTCACACTCACACACACACTCTCACACACACACACACACACACACACACACACAGGGAATATCTGATCCGTCTGCTCTGACTGCAGTCGCACTGGCAGGTATCTGATTCATATCCGATTTATTCCCACATATGAAGAAAACCTGAATCCGATCTGTTCGTATCTGATTTCATGCACTTTTTCCTGCTCGCATGTTCATGTCGCAGATCTCATCAGTGCCACTCGAGAAGAAAACGTCACAGTTCGGTCTCTTGAACCACGCAGAGGAAATCCTGCCGCTCTGTCTCCTCTGTTGCTCTTACAGGTGACAACATGGCGGTCTGCGGCTGCAGTAACATCTAACTCCGATTCTGCCCCTCAGCCGAGGAGCCGACAGGCAGAGACACCACAGAAGAAGAGAGGCGGGGTCAACCTGCACCTGTAGGCCTGCTGGCACACTGAGAGCAGCGGTGAAGTGCTGAATTTCACGCCGTAATAATCACTGATGTCCCTACTGGAGCACAAATGTAAATGACTCACTGTTCTCTTTCTTCTTCACTCTGGAAGAAAAAGAAATGAAGCCATGGACACAATTTGACTACAACTCCCAGAGTGCACTTCAGCAAGAAGCATCTTCTCACTGCACTCAGTTCAGTTCCGCTAACGGCAGGCCGAAGCTAAAGACGACGTCCGTCTGCAGCTTCGTTCACTTCCGTTACTATAGTGACGTGTTTTTAATCGTAACAATGACGCACTCTGGCGCCATGGCAACGGCAGCATGGGCTCATGGGTAATGAATTTTGCCCATCTGCCAAAGTGGAGGACAAAACCAGATCAGTGAGACACAAGTGAAGGAAACAGGAAGCACCATCTTTGGTCAAACCTGTTGGGTGTGAGCTCAGGTGTGCTGTGATGTCACTACCTCCATGATGCGGAGCAGGTGCGATGACCACGCCCCTCGTGTCTACTTTCGGCGAGTTCTGTCCGTAAGTCCCATCGTCGCTGCTCATCACATGGATGGTGTTTCCCCGCCGGTCCAGCACCGTGGCGTTCACTGTGGCGCTCACGTTCTCCTCCGACACCATGTTTCTGTCAGAGCGCGCCGTCAGCGCCGAGCGGGTCAGAACCAGGACCAGGACCAGGACAGACAGGACGGGGGGTCGGGTCCAACTCGGGGACGTCATGTCGTCCTCTCAGGCTGCGTTACATCCAACCTGTCAGGAAACAAAAGAAGTGCTTTAGAGCAGGAAGAGTCGAACAACTCGCCGAGCGACGAGTGTCGAGCACCGAGAGCCCGAGAGCCCGAGAGCCCG
>JAPZDZ010000026.1:25847393-25857929 GCA_029783805.1 Acanthurus tennentii | reverse complement strand
GGTGATAAAACAATAAAATGTCTCACTGAGACTCCACAGCCTGAAGACGGAGCAGAGCACAAACAGCAGAAACAAACGGCAGAACTTGTGCAGGAGTAAATGTAATGTAAAGTAAATGTACTCCAGTAAAAGTAATAAATATCAAAATGTTGAAATACTGTCGAAGTCCTGCTTTTAAACGAGTGGAATCAGCAAAATGTCTTAAAATTGTCAAAGTAAAAATCTGTGTTTTCTTTAAGGACTTCTGTCGGTCACTGCTCATGCATTTCCATACTACAACACCCATGAGCCTCAGCGGCTGCCACAGAGATGTGAGGAACAGGTTTCCATGGTTACAGGCGGAACATGGCTGCTGCTGTAGTTTCAGTTTGGACGCCATTGTTACAAACTGGCCTCAGTAATGAGTCTTTTATTGTTTCCAGGGGGTCAGACTCTGCTGGGCCCCCACATGTGCTGCCTGCGGCCCTGCGTGCGTGCGTGCGTGCATGCGTGCGTGCCTCCACCCCGCGTGCTCTCCAGCCAATCGGCGCCCTGCTCCTCTGCGGTTCGGTCGGTTGATGTTTGGCTTCGTCCCCTCGCGGCCACAATAGAAATCTGATTCAAACTTGGGGACCTCATTATGAGTGTGCAGGTGCACGCGGGCCGGCGGCGGTTAATCCCGTTCAATTAGCACACGGTCCCGCGCGCACCGACAATACAACAGGGTCCGCAGCGGGAGCGCGCAATCCGAGCGGCGCGCACAGAAAACGGTTCAGAAGAAGGTTTGTGATGAAGCTTATAAATAAAGATGGTGTGGAGGCGACAGGAGTCCACGAAGAAGAAAAACAAGGAAACATTAAAGACGGTGAGCAGAGTCAACAGGTACGCCCCCCCCCGATCATGTGACCACACCTCATATTCATAATCCACATGAGTATTTGTCAGTTTCCTCAAAGACAGAAACTTTATTTCGTTTTTCTTCTTTGCTTCACTTGAATCTGACCTTCCAACAAAAAACACGACTAATAATAATAATAACAGAAAAAACAACATTATTATTATTATTTTTATTGTTGTTGTTGTTGTTGTTGTTGTTATATTAACTGTTTTGCTGTTTCTCTCTCTTGTTACCCCCCCCCACTGAGAATGTTCATGAATCTAAAGGAAAAACGCGGTGGTGAAACTGAAGCGTCTGTTTTTCTGTTTGTTGAATGTTTCAGTTTTTAATGTTTGAGCTTCTTTTGTTTCTGATGCTGAGAAACAGTTTTTGTGAACTTGACATATTTGAATCTTTCAATCTTTATTTCCTGAGACTCATTATTGTTTCTCCATGTTTCTCTTTTTGACATGAAGGTGTTTACTTCACATTTATGAGCTCCATGAAGTTTTTTCTGCTGCAGCTCATCTTTAACATTAACAGATGATCTTTCTTTAACTTGTTTACTCACATTAACGTTCATTTTCACGCGAGCTCATGTCACCGTTCGTTTCTGTTTGAAATGATTTTAAAACATTTTCAATAAGAGAGAAAAAAGTCAACAAGAGGAAACTTGTAGAAACGTTATAACTTTATTTGGTAGAAAACTGGTTCCAAGTAAATAGAATAAAAATCTCTTTATGTACAAAATACAAATTTCATGTGACGAAACAAAACGAGTCAAATAAATAAAAAACAACGATAATCTACCAGGGAGGGGGCAGTGTGTGTGTGTGTGTGTGTGTGTGTTGGGGGGCAGAATACATAATGAATGAGGGCAGCTCCATTGAATCTATTGTCACAGCGTTGAAACTCGATTTCCACGCTCTCTTTTCTGCTTTATCACTCTACAAATTGTAAAATTGACTTTTCACCTCCGAGACACAAAAAGATGCGGAGTGACTGTAACCTGCAGACTGAAGGAGGGAAAGTGCAAAGGTTTCAGGAGAAATATACAAAATAAAAAGCGACTAAATAAAAAACAAATTAAGTTATTCTCGTTTTCAGTCCGTCAGCAGAGACATGTGTGAAATAAATGAGCTCGTTAAGGCAAACAGTGATTCTTATTCCACCACCAACTGTCCGTGTCCTGCGCTCCGACCGGCCGCTCGGTCAGTAGATTCCCGGCACGAAGCTGCGGAAGCTGTACAGCGCGTCCTGCTGCAGGTAGCTGTAGTCCTCCGCTGCGGCGGGGCTTCCCGGGCTGGAGGCGCAGTAAACCGGGGAGGAAGACGAAGAGCCGCTGGGGCTCCAGGAGCAGGCGTCGCTGCCGGGGCTCGGGGCCTCAGCGAGGCACGCGGAGCTCAGCAGCAGAGGAGCGTCGCCGGTCCTTCCCGCCTGCAGGTCGGCGATGCGGATGGTCTCTGACAGCGCCCAGATGTAGTTGTGCGCAAAGCGCAGAGTCTCGATTTTGGTGAGCTTGGTCTCGTCCGGGAACGCTGGCAGAACGCCGCGCAGCGCGTCTAGGGCGTCATTCAGGTTGTGCATGCGGTTCCTCTCCCGATCGTTGGCCTTCATGCGCCGGTTCTTCTTCACCACCTGCACGGTGGCTTCGCTTCGTGCGCGGCCGCGGCGCCGCTTCTTCTGTTGCTGCTGCTGCTGCTCGGGCTCCGGAGAGCGCGGCTGGCAGAGCGGAGAGGAGTCCGGGGACACGGAGCGCAGGCTGCCGCGGGAGTCCTCGTCGTCGGTGTGCGGGAAGAAGTCGCAGCTGTTGCTGTCGATGTCAGAGTAGACGGAGTCCATGGCCGAGCGCAGGATGCGGGTTTGATCTGCGGGGAAAGAGGAGCGCGTTAGCACCTGCAGCAGAATGCAGCGCGTGCAGTTTGATGTGGAGAGTGTGGCAGGTGAACTTACCTGAAGTAGCAAAAGTTTTCTGATCCGACAGGACCGAGTGGCACGCGCCTCTTTGCGTCTTTCTGCTCTGGATCAGCTCGTGCGAGCCGGTGAGCCTGGCACACGACCGGCCTCCTCCTGCTTATATACTGTGGACGGGACAATGACCGGCCCCCTGCTCCGGTACCCCCCTGTGCCCCCCCCCCACCCTGGCATCAGAGCGCAGGATGAGGGGGATGAATGGTGCGGCGGGTCTGCCCCGTGCCGCGGAGCTGCTCATTAACATAATGACGCCTGCGGTGTTTGTTCGCCCCGCACAGAGAAGCGTGCCGGTAATCACGGCCAGCCAATCAGAGCCTGCGGCCGGCCACGCGAACGACACGCACGTACCCGCACCTCCTCCGCCCTCCTCCCCTGTCTCCCCTTTCTCCCCCATCTCCTCCCCCCTCGCTCCCTGTGAGGCAGAAAAGACCAAACCCCCTTTAAGAGTAAAAACATAAAAAAGAGAAAGAAGCAAGAAAGAAGAGCCGGTAGGACCCCCCCCCCCCCATGCGGAGACACGCTCCGGAGGATTCACGCATCCGTCCTCACGACAGACCGACGGACAGACAGGAGAAACTCTGCTCAGTTTAGACACAAAGAAAAGTTCTGCCAAAGTTCCGCAAACAGGAAAATTCGCTCAACTTTTAAATTGTTGAAAAATAAACGTGAAAATGAGACCGAATCACGTGACGCTTCCGTCCACATGACGTCGAGATATTAATTCATAAAGTGATAAAATATGAAGATTTTTCTCTGCGGCATCTTTCTAAATTAAAGTGACATTCCTTCACAATCAAATCACACGAGCAAGAAAACCCAACATGCAGAGAAGAAGCTGGAGACGTGACGAGCTTTCCTTCCGTTTACTCAGAGGTCCAGACGGAGCCGACAGAGAACCCAGAAGTCCTCAGAAATGATTCCTTTCTCAGCATAAAACCAAACCATTTGAGAAACTCTTCCACACATGAATCTCAGTTTAAGGAAGAAGTGAGATCATGAAGATCGGAGATAATCTGCAAAGACGCACCAACATCTGTTTGTAATAAATAACAAACAACAGTAATCTGAATCTGTCAGAAAACCACAGTTTGGCTGCTGGTGAGTCCAAACTTCAGTGACCCAAAGACCTCAGTGTGTCAGTAACATCCACACAGCAAAGTAATAATGATGATGATGATGATGCATCCCATAATTTCACTGAGATCAATAAGATGAAAAGCAGGAAGGAGGCTGAAAAAACAGACTCAACAGCTCAACTGTTTCACTTTATCACGTCTCGCTTTTTGTTTGTCTTTTCATCTTTTCAGGCTGGGCCCAATTTTCTTTAAGTGTTTTTTAAAGACATCTTTATGAGACAGGCATACCATTTTCCATTAATTATTCCATTTATTCAGTTTGCAGCTCAGTGGAGAAGAAGCAGAGACCTGCAGAGTCTTTCTGCTGCAGGAGAAGGGGGGGCAGTCATTTATAAATAATTACACAATGTTTAGAGTCTTCAGGCATGTATAATATATCAAAGCGATTATAAGGTGAATTGTTCCATTGTGGCCGTCCGCCCTGCACTTCTTTTCACTCCTCTCCTGGTTTGTCCCTCGTCCAAATTCAGCTCCTCTGGCCTTTTGTGCTGCTTTCTTTCTGCCTCAGCCACTCTATTGGCATCATTCTTATTCAAATGGGCCTCAGCAGGAACAAAACCAAACCCAGGCTGCACACAAATCATCCGAGCCCCGGCTGCAGGGCCGGCACAAGCCTCTGTGAGGCCCCGACAACAAGTCTGCAAATCCTAAATCCTGTTTCACTGCCAGAGGATCAGGCACATTTTAAAGATACTCCGAGATCCTGGTTCCAGTTTTCACTGACGTCAGAGTCGCAGCTGCCTGCAGGAAGACAAGTTTGTGCTCACGTCTCAGCTCGGGTTCATCACCAATGCAATCTGCACGTTCTGATTTCTCCTGAGCTTTCAGAGGAGCTCAGGGATCTGAGGAGGGAGAGAAAGAGGGATGAAAACAAGAAAACAACGATGAAAAGAAAGAAGTTAAAGTGAGAAACATCCTCTGAAACTCTCCGATGGGAGGACGAAAGAAATGAAGGAAAAAAGCAAAGAAAGTGAGATCAGAGGAACAGAAAGTAAGAGAGAGCAAATATTTGTGATCAAATCCATTTCATGTAGAACCTGCTGTATCATAACCTGCAGGTGGCGCTACACAAGAGGCGCGTGTTCTAAATGTGTTCTTTCAGAACAAACCCGACGCTCGGTGGGACATTTGTTTCATGATGAAGGCAGTGAGACGTGACTGAAAGCTCCACAAACTTGTGTTCGTGGGAGGAGAAGCAGTTTGACCAGAAAAGAGGAGAAGAAGAAGGTGGAGGAGGTTTTACAGCCTCCATCACTTCAAAGTGATCAAACAGCTTGTTGGGCTGCATACAAACCGTTTACAGCTGCATTTCTATTGGCTGGGGGGGGCGCTGCACTACATGGACAAATGTTTATGGACGGCACTGCCTGTTTTCCTGCTTCAAAGTGATAAAAGAGTTCAGTGACTTTTAATTTTTTTAAACCTGAATCCAGATTAATAATAAAAAACTCAAAAACAGACAGAGAAGAAACGTTCTTATTGTGTTCACTTGTTTTCTGCTGAAAACATGAAAAATCAGTTACTGCAGCTTTAAACACACCTGTGTTCACCTGTTCAAGACGCCTGGCATGAGATCAATGAGCTTTGATTTAAACCCTGATGTACCTGATCAGATCTAGAATGAGGACATATATCGATCACAGTGGAGGAGATCGGAAACTGCACATGGAGAACTCACAAGCTTCTTCTAACAAGACTTCATTTTGAACTTTCATACTTTAGTGAGTAAAAGATTCAGCATCCTCTGCTTCTGTTTGTCAGTGAGTCATTTTTCTATCATGAAACTCTCTTTGGGGAATCAACAGACTTCCATAAATACGTTCATTCATTTGACATCGTATGAAACCTGCACACGTCCACATATTTTTGGCCAGTTGTAATGGTCTTGTGTTTCTTTCTTGTGTTGAAATCGATCTCATGCTTCATTTTTAGTGTTTGTGTTCTTGATACTTTGAAACAAAATAATTAAACTAAAGAAACTAAGAATGAAGGTGTAAACAGCAGCATAGAATGGAAACAGTGTGAGTCGCTGTGCATGAAGGAGAAACCAGAGAAGAAGAAAAGATGCACGAAAAACACAAAAGAAAGAAAGAAAGAGTGAGAGGTCTGTCCGGGGTGAAGCTCTGACAGGATTAAGTCTCAGCGACACGAGATGTGATTGAATTTCAATGAAGTGAAGCACGTGAGAAAATGACACGAACACAGGACTCTCACACTCACACACACACACACACACACACACACACACACACACACACAGCAAAAATAAAAGAAAAGAAGAAGCTGGAGGACTCTTGAGGAAAAAAAAGAAACAAAAACAAGTGATTGAGCCGAAGGACAGAAAAAGTCTAATCTGCTCCGGCTGATTAACAACCGCAGTAATCCTGTGACACACAACACGAACAAAGTTTATCAGGGAAAATCCTGCTCAGACAGCAAAAAAACACTGCACCGACACTGGAACACTGCATGGACACACTGAAGCACTGCAGATACACACTGACACACTGCAGAAACACACTGGAACACTGCAAAAACACACTGGAACACTGCAGAAACACACTGAAACACTGCAGAAACACACTGGAACACTGCAAAAACACACTGGAACACTGCATGGACACACTGAAGCACTGCAGATACACAATGAAACACTGCAGAAACACACTGAAACACTGCATGGACACACTGAAACACTGCAGATACACAATGAAACACTGCAGAAACACGCTGAAACACTGCATGGACACACTGAAACACTGCAGAAAGACACTGAAACACTGCAGAAACACACTGACACACTGCAGAAACACACTGACACACTGCAGAAACACACTGACACACTGCAGAAACACAATGAAACACTTCAGAAAGACACTGACACACTGCACAGACGCACCGAAAAAGCAAAGAAACACACTGAAACACTGCAAAACCACACTGGAGCACTTCAGAAAAACACTGGAACACATTAAAACACTGCAGAAACACTGAAGAAACAGATTGAAACACTGCATAAACACACTTAAATACTGCAGATACACAATGAAACACTCAAGAAACATGCGGGAACACTGCAGAAACATGCGGGAACACTGCAGAAACACTGCAGAAACACTGCAAAATCACACGTAAATACTGAAACACTGCACAAACACACTGGAACACTGCAAATACACACTGACACACTGCACAGACAGCAAAAAACACATAAACACATTGAAACACTGCACAAACACACTTAAATACTGCAGATACACAATGAAACACTGCAGAAACAGGCTAAAACACTGCACAAACACACTGAAACACTAGAAAAACACTGAAACACTGCTGAAACACACTGGAACATTGCAGAAAGATGTACTCGGGGCAGTGCTGGTTGTAAAGTCTGATAGCTACTGTGAGAAAATACTGTAGAATAACACTGACAGCAGAATCATAAACATTTCCCTCTTTTGTTGTGTGAAAGATTTCATTTGTCACATTTAAACTGGATTTGGTCGAACATGTCGTTGATTTGAGCCTAAAGATGAAATAAAATAAAGTGAGTTTGTTGTTTCTGAGTCTTGAGGCGATGAAAAGGAGTCGAAGCTGCTTGATGAGCAGCAGCGTTTCCAGCTTCACTGCAGCTCCTTCAGATTCAGTGTCTGTGCACCTTAAAGTGAGTTTGAAGTGGATGATGAAAATGAAGTGATGAAGCTGAAGGGGAAGTTTCCTCAGACTGCAGCGAGTCGGTGCGTTTCAGCTGCTTGTTCTCTGGTCGTGGCGTTGCCATGACGCCGCTGGGATGCAGATAAACCCTCAGTGGCCCTTTGTGGCCGCTAATGTTGGGTAAACCAGAGGTAAATTATAACCCTGAGCAAACAGCCGCAGACAAGTGAAAAGGAAGCTGCTGCTCCCAGAATGCAACAGCAGATTGATGGAGGTGGAGGCCGGCGGGTTGAGGCGACGGAGGTGACGGAGGCGGCGGCATTCAGCAGGCTGATTGACGACAGCACTCCTTCAGATTAAAACCTTCCTAAACAACAAGATGGCTGTGAGGAGACAGGAAGATATTAACAATGACTGACAGGAGGAGAGGAGGGAGGGAGGAGCAGAGGAGGAGCAGAGGAGGAGAAGGAGAGGAGGAGAGATAAAGTGAGGAGTAAAGGAAAGGGGAACGAGAAGAGAGGAGGAGGACAGGATCATCAGGTCCGGACTTGTGGATGCTGTCACACAGCTTCCTGGTTTGATGTCATCGACGTGTCATCGACGTGTCATCGACGTGTCATTGTGTCTTTTTCGAGTCGTCCTGTCATCAACAGAGAAACAAACGTACGACGGCCACGTTTCTCTGGAGGCTTCAGGGACACAGAAGGCGACAGAAACTCCTGCGAATCAGCAGGTTACAGCTTTGCACCAACACAAAATATAAAACATCTTATATCTCTTCCAAAAACAAGCTCTGCATTCTAAACTAAACTTCATAAACTTCCATACTTTTGCATCAAAACTTTACACACAGACACCAAGTGATCCTCCACCTGATGTCGTTCTCCGTTTGTACTCATGAGGCCGATTTCAGGACTGGAAGGAGCCGCTTGAGCCTCGAACAAAAACGAGACCAACAGTTTCATCAGCAGCAGCTGAAACACTGTGTTCACTATCAGTCTGCTGCTTCATCCACCCAACAAAACAAGGAAACCAACCAACTCCAGCAGATTGGTGAGAGCTAGCTAACCCATCATCATCTCCATCATCTCCATCCTGAGCCTGAGGTTCATGTCACAGTCACTTTGTCGTCGCGTCTGAAGCTCAGTGACTGTGCTCCAACATGGCCGACGCTCAGCGGCTCGACGCTCTGCAGACGTTTCCATGTTTATCTTGTGTTTCATAGTCTGTGAAATACCCAGAATGCTGTGCAGAACAGCCTTGTTTCATCAGCTGATCAGATCTATCTTTTAAAGTCCTGGAACAGACAGTCAGACTCAGACGTGTCTGAGGGCCGAGCGAGCTTTGGTTGCACTTGTTGGGGCCAGAGAGAGAGAGAGAGGGGCCATATGGTTCTGAGTGCAATAACTTGAATCCTCTCCAACAAAGGAGTAATTGAGAAGGAGAGAAGGAGCTGTGAGTCTTGACTCGACAAAGCTGCGAAAACTCTCTTCTTTCAGCCTAATGAAGCTGTTGTCTGGGGGTGTGCTGGAGGGGGCCGGGGGGCGGAGAGGATGGAGGTGGGGGGCGGAGGACAGAGGAGGCTGAGCGGCCCTGGACGTGATTTGTCATACAATCTGAATCTTTAGGGCCACAGCAGAGAGACCTCCTCTCCATATGTCTGCCTCGTTTGCATCTGAAAGCTGGGGGGGCGGGGGTGGGGGGGGCGGGGGGGTAAACTGCCTCTCTGCATCATCAGGTTTGAGGCTGTTTGTGCTTCTGGTGGTGTTTCACATGAAGCTGCTGGATGTTTGGTTTGAAAGAGAGAAAGAAAAGATGTGAAGGACAGAAAGAGAAGAGAAACACGGTGATGAAGAGGAGGATGAAGAGCAGGAAGCTTCATCCACTGTTCTCTGTCCTCCAAACCTGATCTGTGTTTGACTTAAAGCTGAATTTATTGATCAGCTCATGCTGTTATTGATCGTCTTCGTCTGCAACTTCAGCTTCTTGTTTAGTTTAATTTGGTTTATCGTCACACAAACTGTCATTAAATCTGATCCTTCGAAACTTCACAAATCTGATTCCAACCAGAAGACTGAAGTTCTCACATCTCCAGACCCTCAGCGCCTCATCAGCGCCACCTAGATGCAGAGCAGCAGCTCACAGTCGGGTTTGCAGAGACAAATCCAGACATTTTAAGCCCAAACCTGATCATTTCTGATCCTGAGCGAGTGGTTTTGGTGCCTAAATGTAACCAGCTTTAACTTTGGAAACAAACGCTTTGCCTTGTTTTTGGACCAATCACAAGCTCCGTCGGCTGCGGCCACGCAGAGCGTTCCCCATGTGAAGGGTAACTTCCCCACAGAGGGGCGGAACGCCAGCTCCTCAGAGACTTCAGCGCTGGTTTCAGAAGCTCGACGTCAGTTTTCAAAACTCCGTCAACAAAACTTGTTCACAAACTGTTGATGTTTCGTCCTGATGAGACTCGAATCTTCGATGTGAAAGATCAGCAGAGAAAAAACAACAAGGAGCCGAAACACAGACGATCACAGGAAGTTCCCTTAGTGAAGGCAACCATCAGCCTCCTACTCCTCCTCTTCCTCCTCCTCTTCCTCCTCATCATCCTCCTCTTCCTCCTCATCATCCTCCTCCTCGTCATCCTCCTCCTCGTCATCCTCTTTCTCCTCCTCCTCCTCCTGCCTCCTCCTCTTCCTCTTCCTCCTCCATCTCCTCCTCCTCCTCCTCCTCCTCTTCCTCTTCCTCCTCCTCTTCTTCCTCCTCTTCCTCCTCCTCCTCTTCCTCCTCCTCCTCTTCCTCCTCCTCCTCCTCTTCCTCTTCCTCTTCCTCCTCCTCCTCCTCCTCCTCCTCCTCCTCCTCCTCTTCCTCCTCATCATCCTCCTCCTCGTCATCCTCCTCCTCCTACTCCTCTTCCTCCTC
>JAPZDZ010000026.1:25815142-25828505 GCA_029783805.1 Acanthurus tennentii | reverse complement strand
CCAATGTTCAGAGTCATTCAGAGTCAACAAAATTGCGCACAGTTGAAAATTATATGTATATACACACACACACACACTCACTCACACACTCACTCACACACTCACTCACATACACATACACATACACATACACACACACACACACACACTCACACACTCACTCACACACACACACTCACTCACACTCACACACACACACACTCACACACACACACACACACACACACACACACACACACACACATTCCTCTCTAGTTAATAAGAATCATGATGTGTTCCTGTTGGTGAGGCTCCTCCTCCTGCGCTCTGACAGATAGAGGCTCCGCCCCCTGCACGTGGCACCATGGTTGCTAGGCGCCCAGTGTGACGAGCTCTCAGGTGTGAGGTCTTGTTTACCACCTGCAGAGCTGACGGAGCAGCTCCATGTCCAACAGGCAGCTGAGGGCAGAAGACCAGCGATGCAGAGACAGAAACAGCAGCTGACTGAATCCGTTCATGTGTTCATCATGTATGAACGCATGAATCTTTATTTATCCGTTTCACTGAGCAGCTCTGACGTATCAGCACACTGCGGCTTCACTGGTCTCGTTTTTGATACAAATGCTAGAATGAATAAATGACTGAGTGAATAAGTGAATGAATGAATAACTGATGACTGTGTTTGTGTAGAACTCTGATCATCGCGTCTTCGTCCTGTTTTGTTTTTTCGTCAGTTTCGTAGTGAGACATGCTTCATAGAAACTCTTCACTCTAAAGTTCGTAATGAAATTTAAGTCTTTAACACTTTGTAGAGTTTTGTGTTTCTGACTGATGTTTTTCAGAGACCGCCGGAGCCTGAGAGGGAAAAACAACACAAACAATAAAACAGATCAACTTCCTGCAGAGCAGAAAGTGTTTAACATGAGCAAACGTTCAAAGCACCGCCGGCTGTTTTCTGCTGCTACAAACAAAGAAGAGCAGAAGAAGAAAAAAGAGAAAGAGAGAAGAAGAAGAAGCCTCGATTACCAGTGCAGCCCTCTCACAACGCTAGCTGCTATTGGCCAAGACCAAGCAGGGGGCGGGTCTCAACATCTCCACGGACCACAGCCATTGGTCAGATATGCCTGACATGCAGAGGAAAGGGGGAGGAAGGGGGAGGTGTGTGAGTGGGGGAGGCAGGGTCAGGAGGAAACTGGAATAAGGAGGTGAAGGAGAAGGAAGGACACACAGACAAGAGAGAACAACTGTGAGTCAGAGCACAAACAAACAAACAAACAAACAAACAGAAGAAGAAGAATTTAGAAAAAAAGAGTTCATGTTTGAGTCCGACGGCGAGATTCAGCTCCGACAGCAGAGTTAGATCCAAAACTACATGCAAATCACACACACACACACACACACACACACACACACACACACGCACACACGCACACACACACACACACCTCAGTACACTAAGTAGCACAGCATTAATGATTTTTCTGTCTGCCATTAAAATCATCACGTGCTGATTTCACGTGAAACTAATTGTTTGTTCTGACAGACTCGTCTCGTTTTATCGGAAACATCCACCTTTGTCCTCATTATTAGTTTATCACCGTCATGCAGAGCGAAGCTTGAACGCTGCTTCCTGGTTGACTCTCTGCTGGAGCTGCACCCGCTCTTCATGTGTTTGTGTCACCTGTCTCCTGTGTAGACAGAAACCTGAGACAGGTGGCACCTGTAGCCAAGGCAGGATGAAGCGCCAACTCACCTGATTTCCAGTCCAGCCTGTTTGTGGTGTGACAGTTTACTGTTTCACCTGATGTCAAAGACTAAAACACCAACAAATTCACTCCTCCATTATCAAACCTGTTCAGGCAACAGTCTTTTTGATCTGTTGGGCCATTGAAGCGGATCATTTGGTACCATAACTGTAAAACACCTGCACAGGTATTTCAGCAGGTCAGCTGTTTGAACTGGCTTGGCAGTCCAATAAATAAATCTTATTTGCTGAATAAATGAGATAACGCTCCGTGGGGACGGTGAGGCCGCAGGAGGAGACGCTCGGAGCGACATTCCTGCTAAAAACCGAAACACAAGCTGCAGCTGCAGCGTCAAGGTCAGCAGGAATGGAAATGATGGCAGTCGGGGTCAAATCAGCTGCAGCAGGCCGGTTAATAATTATCAGGTCTGGCCCGGTGACTCCTGAACGCTGCAGAGGCCACAGTGTAACAGGACCGGAAGGACACAAAAGGTTTTTCCCGTCAGGCGGCATCGTGGCGTCACAGTTCAAACTCCCACTGAGCTCCAAACAGCAGCTCGGTTTTTAACAGGCGCTCGATAAAAATCATGGCTGATAAGAACAAGAGATGCTGATGTTGTTATTGGTGTGTTCAAACTGATAAGACGTGACGTCAGCACCGAATACACACACACACGTTACAACACACACAGCAAACACTGAGTGTGTCGACAGAGATAGAAATGTTTTCTCTGCAACAAAAGATGTGTGAGGATCCTGTGGTGACACACCCCGAGCTCTGACAGTCGCTTCGGACCAGCGGCTCGCGCTCTCGTATCCAGCCGCCTGCACGTCTGAGCGCTAACAGACGGCTCTCATGCCTGTGACCTGTGACCTGTGACCTGTGACCTGGATGGTGTCATGTCTCTGACTTTAAGTCTTTTTCTCGTTTATCTCCTGATTTCATTCAGTCAAACGATGCTGCTCAGTTTCTGTCGTGGTACCTGGAAGCTGCAGAGGCGAGCAGATCCCTCCACTCCACACCTGGCACTGTCTGTCATTCGAGCCTCCCTGCCTGGTCAGACCTGTGTGGCCTGATGACATCACTGTGACATCACACTGTACCTGGTTGATGACGTAGACTCCGTAGTCCAGCTGCTGCCTCTGCAGGACGGGGTGCAGGTAGTACAGCCAGTACTTGAGGTGTTCGTCTCGCTTGCGGAACGGGATGATGATGGCGACCTTCTGCTGAGCTTTGCAGTCTTTGGGCTTAAAGCGACCGCCCAGCTGCACGCTGGGATTGTCCTTCTTGATCTGCTCCAGATTCACCGGGACGTTAAACTCCACCCGCAGAGGACCCACTGAGGACACAACAAACATCGAATCAAACAGATGAGACAGCGAGGCCTTGGAACAAGAAGATACAGACATCAGAAAAAATGGCTTTTGTTGGTGAAAGAGAAGCTGAAACATTTTGTTTTTACAAAACATGTTGAACACCGACGGCTGAGCTTCCAAAGCAGAACCTCAGAGTGAGTTCAGGCTGGTCAGACCTTCGAGCTCTCCGTCTGTGGAACTGCAGACCGAGACGGATTCACTCCAGGCAGAGAGACAGGCAGGCAGGCAGACAGGCAGGCAGGCAGGCAGGCAGGCAGGCAGGCAGACAGGCAGGCAGGCAGGCAGGCAGAGAGGCAGAGAGGTGCAGACAGACAGACAGACATGGAGGTGCAGACAGACAGACACACAGACAGACAGGGAGGTGCAGACAGACAGAGAGACAGACAGACAGAGAGGTGCAGACAGACAGAGAGACAGACAGAGAGGTGCAGACAGACAGACAGACAGACAGGCAGGGAGGCAGACAGACAGGCAGGGAGACGGACAGACAGACAGACAGGCAGACAGACAGACAGGGAGTTGCAGACAGATAGACAGACAGACAGACAGGGAGGTGCAGACAGATAGACAGACAGACAGACAGACAGGGAGGCAGGCAGACATGCAGGGAGGCAGACAGACAGACAGACAGACAGACAGACAGACAGACAGGTGGTGTTCTCCGGTGGTCTTTCAGCTCTCAGGCTGTCTGTCGGTGGTGATATAGTTCAGAGAAGCTGAGTTTCTCAGGGAGGCTGCAGTGATTTTCCAACCTTCAGCAGCTTTTCACTGTGTAATCACACAAATATGTTGGTGCAGAAAGAGGCTGGTTTCTGTCCAAACAGCTCATTAACACACAGACACCATGGTTACAGAGGTTTAGTCCAGCTGGTACTTTTCCATGCTGACAGAGAGACTTTAGACAGAACTGTTCCCGGGTCAGATCCAGGCTCTGTGCTCGTCTACACAAACATAACAACATATCTGCTTCTCTGTCACTGTGACCTCACACCGAGCCACATCTGGACTTCAAACCAAACACACAGAGTCCTGCTCGGGTCCGTCTGTTCAGAGAGACGAGTGAACATGTGTGGTGCATTCAGGGACATCTCCACCGTCACGTCACAATGACTGGATAACTGTGAGTCCAGCAGACTGCAGTCTGATACCTGACGTGTTATTTTACCACAAAGGTCCAACAGAGAGAAGAGAGGAATGAGAAGGCGCTCGAACGCATTTGACCAAATCTGTGTCGTCTTATAACTTTTTATCACATTTTGATGTTTTATAAACTACCACAGTTTTTCAACTCAGTGTAAAAAAGAAGGAGCTGACAGCCGCTGAGGTCTCTGGGGATTTAAAGAACATTCGTCTCAGAGCGACTTAGTGTTCTTCAAATATTTATCAGGCACTTTTAACAAAAGCTTGTATTTATCCCCTGAACAGCACCTGTTAAAAGGAAAACCTGTGATTTGTGAAGCTGGTTCACTTCTCGCTCTGGCACTTCCCTCCTCCCACACGGCGGGGAGGAACAGGACTGAGTTTTCATTAAACATGACGGCTGCATGGCAGATTAATGCGACCACACAGAGCCGGGCCGCCGTCGGTCTGCCTGGGAAAGTTAAGAACTGTTCTGCTGTTAGACTCTGAGAGTTTTCATGCTTTTTGAATTTATCTATTGAGTTTCAGCTCTAATCCACAGCTAAAACTCAGAGACTTCACTGAAAAATGTAAGATAAGGTACTGTTGGATGATAATTAGCAAATATATTTTTAAGTTCTGACTTTGACATTTCCTTCAGTTAAAGTGAAGGTTTGTGTCAAATGTGGAAAAACCTGATTTATTCACTGCTGAATGATGACAAACCCGTGTTTGTTGGTTACAGAGAGCACCGATGGAGCGTCTGTCGCTCAGTCACCTGTCATTTCTATAATACTTCATGAGGAAAACCTGCAGACCTCATTCCAACTAAACAACTGCCTGTATTTACATATAAGAGTCCGTTCATAACTGCAGAATGTAACAAAAGGCTCAGTTAAATGGAAATGTTCATTTTAGTGTGTTAATGAGCTGAAAACCACAACTGACGGTTCGGTGGTTTTCAGTTGGAGGGGGGTCACAGCTGAGGAAACACACACCATCAGACCGACAATAAACATCTCTGGACATCGAGAGGACAAAAACTGATCACACGGCTCAGGTCACTCACCTCCAGAAACCACATCAGACCGCCACCTTTTAATCCGATCAAGTAAGAACCGTGTCCTGGGTCTGAGTCCAGGCCTGTTCCCTGAGTCCAGATCTGTCCCCTGAGTCCAGACCTGTTCCCTGAGTCCAGACCCTGTTCCCTGAGTCCAGATCTGTCCTCTGAGTCCAGACCTGTTCCCTGAGTCCAGATCTGTCCCCTGAGTCCAGATCTGTCCCCTGAGTCCAGATCTGTCCTCTGAGTCCAGACCTGTCCTCTGAGTCCAGATCTGTCCTCTGAGTCCAGATCTGTCCTCTGAGTCCAGACCTGTTCCCTGAGTCCAGACCCGTTCCCTGAGTCCAGACCTGTCCTCTGAGTCCAGACCTATAAGCAAGACTTCCTCATCGCCCCCCAGGAGAGACCTGAGTGTTTGAGTCACTGGCTCTATTTTCTGTGTGAGTTTCTGGTTTTCTATCAAGAGTCCAAACTGTTGAGTTCTGACATTTAACTGTGTGTCAGTTTTATATTCAAAGGGAGGGAACTAATCATGTCTTACTTAATATTATAATTTACTCTTTAGGATGTTGTTGTGTGAGCAAACACGCTGCTCAGAAACTCGACACTGGTGCTTATTTGTCCTTTCAGAGCAAATAATAAAACGCTGCTCTGCTCAGCACAGCTGGATATGAACGTGAGGCTGCAATCCACCTCAGGAACCAACAGCCACATCTGGTTTCCTACAAACTGTCTCCCAAAAGACTTTCAGCTGCAGCAGCTTTTTACACAAATCTGCTCTCCAGTCAGAAAGTACAGACTGAACATCCACAACAGCCAATCAGGCGGCAGGAAAAGTGCCCGAGGCCTGCAGCGTTAACCCGTCACACACTGTACGAAGACGGAGAGGAAGGAGGTGATGAGAGGAGAACGGCACATTAATCTGATCTGCACACACAGGGCGGCGCTGACAGGAACCATGACGACCAAGGAGGAGGAGGGGCTTGTAACCGGGCTCTGATTGGTTAAGATGTTGGACCCGAAGAAGCACTCAGAACCATACAAAACCTCACGGAAGAGTCGGGGTGGGCAAATGACGGTTTGAAGGGAAGCTGCATCAGTTCCCAAATGTCAAAACTCTGATTTTCAAATGTGATTTTGTTTCCTGAATCTTCCAGCGATTCTTCTGTTGGTGGATTGTTGAGAGAATTCAGCTCTGTGGCCATCAAAGTCTTTTAGAAAATTAAGTTTTGTTAAACAGGATTTTTTATTTTTGATTAATTTGAAGCATGAATGCATTACATGAAGTGAAAAGCTGGTGTTATTCTTGGACCAACCTCCACAACAGGCACATGACTGAAACATCCCCACCACTGAGCTTCACACTTCACAGCCCTACACACACAGAGAGGAGGACGGCTGGAGGAGTGTGTCAGGGTGAGAGAATAAACACTGCAACGCTTTAGTCCCTGAATGAAGACGTGGGACACGGAGAGAAAAGAGAAGCTCTGAGCTGATGACGTGTCCCTGCCCTCAGATCCTGTTTCCTGTTCTCTTCATTCAACACATGTTTATCATCAAGCTGCTCTCAAACAGTCTGACACAAGGGTCTTATCAGACCACCTCACACATGCCACAAACCGACGCTGAAAGAGCTCAAACTTCCAGTTCAACCAGTTAGAAACTAGCTGCTCACCAGTTTAACATCCATCAACTTCCCGTCAACAGGCTGAATGTACGCTGGTGTTGAAGTGTCCGGACTAACACCAAGGAGACTCTGACTGAGTCAACAAAACCCGTTTGACTTTAACTGGAAGGGCTGGGACTGACACATGAGACCTGCAGCTTCATCAATCATTCAGAGGTGCAGAGTGTGCCTGCAGGCCACGCTGAGACCTTCTACGTTCTGTTCCATGACAGTTTAAAGAAAAAGATTATGAAAAACATGAAAATAATGACTAACAAATGAAGCTCCAGGTCACATAAACAGGAGAGAGAGAAAACAACCCTTCTGGCAGAAGCCAGGTCCTGTTCCCACCTTCAGTCAGTGAACTAGGTGACACCAGCAGGACCACATGGAAGGTCATGAGATCTGCTGTTTTCTGCTGCAGCTGTCGGGCCATTGAAGGGCTTCGACCTGCACTCCCTTTGAAGGGATGCTGCACATTCATACTGACTCTGAGACATTATCAGCCAGTTAATGCACATTTATCTTACTGCTGTTCGTCTCTTTATAAACTATTCAGGAACACACAGGAGATCGGATGAAGAACCACAGCTCGCTGCTGACGTGCTCACAGTTCGAGCAGTGAAGACCGGCGAGGCGACGCCGCCGTTTCAGACGAGTCGCTTATCCAACCAGCATCACAAGTTTAAGGACGGAACGTTGACTTTAGTGCTGCGAGCACGTTCAGCTTATGGCTGTTTCCAACCTGGGAAATAAAACAGAAACCTTTTCTTTCTGAAACTGGAATAAGTTTTGGAAATATTGAGATAATCCCCAACTTTTCGAAGCACAATGTATCAATCTTATAATTGCATCAGATTAATCATCACTGTGGTTGTTAGCGAGTGTTTTTTCATTTCAAAACACAACTTAAAGCAGCGTTAAAGACCTGTGAGTAACAATCGTACAGAAATGTGTCCGGATGCTTTGGTCCATTTCTCTTTATTGGCAGTGAAAGCACCACCTGAAGGTATCACACACCCAGAACCTGTTTCAGTACAACGCAGACTTACAGGACACGAGACATGACATGTCTGAATAAAGCTCACAGCCAGAGACTAGTATGGCATTCCTCACCTGTCTCACTCTCTCCTCACCTGTCTCACTCTCTCCTCACCTGTCTGCCTCTCTCCTCACCTGTCTCACTCTCTCCTCACCTGTCTCACTCTCTCCTCACCTGTCTCACTCTCTCCTCACCTGTCTGCCTCTCTTGTTTGAGGCCATTCTGACAGATTTGTAATCAGACCAATTCACGACTGAAGTGACTGAATCGGTTTGGACTGAAGTGAGGGCGGAAATGAGGAAATACCCTGAAACTAGTTGTGTGTTAAGAGAATAACTAGTCCTGCGTGGTCTGCGTGGTCTGCGTGGTCTGCGTGGTCAGTGGGTGTGTCAAAGTCCACGGTGGTGCCTCCACATGTTTCTGTCCGAACATCATCTTTTAAAAACTCAGAGCTAAAACTGAGCTCGTCTCTCTGACCACATTGTGCTGATGAGGAGGACATGCGGTTCAGGCGGTGAAGGGCAGAATAACGGTACGTTACCCAGCAGAGGGGACGTTTCGGGGCACATCTCCAGGCTCTTCGCCGGCTCCTCCGCTCCCGGTTCCTCCGCTCTCGGCTCCTCCTGGTCCCGCTCCAGCTGCCGGACCGCGGCAGTGACCCTCCTCTTGGTCGTGGCATCCTTTGGCTCGGTTTTGGAGGTGTTTCCGACCTGGGTCGGTGGTGTGAAAACATTTTGGGACTGCTGGTTCTGGACGAAGGCAAACCGGATGTCCAGGGAGCGGACGTAGAAGATGAGCGTGACGGAAATGTGGAGGAAACACAGCAGCACCACCAGCTTGCAGGTCCGGTGGAGCAGGTTAAAGTTGGCGGTGTCTGCGGGCATCCTAATCGACTGGTTTTCCAACTGTGAGAAAGTGAGGATCCGCCCGGTGCCCGGAGAGCGCGTCGTGCTAACGGTGCGCCTGCTAACGTCACAGTTCAACGTTAGCTTCTACTTTCAGACTCCATGGTCGGCTGAGTTTTCTCGAAAGGTCTAAAGTTCTAAACACCGACAGTCAAGAGGGGAATCCAAAGAAGAGAATCGAAACCAAACAAAACTTATTCGAGTAGATAAAGTTTCAGCCCTGTCACAGCGGGACAGCGATTAGCCGAACTAGCTTTCCGTCCGTCACTTTTCACGGGATGTTAACTGTAACGGCTAACGTTACCGAGAGTTCGCGTCCAAGAACTTCGTGTCTCTTTCTGTTTAAAATCGACTGCTTGGAAATTAAAAAGTTTCCCCGCCGCGAACGGAATTACTTCGAAATGTGTCACAAACCACAACTTAACAAAACTTAAGACACGCCGTAAGTTTCATGGAGAAACTGTGAGAAGTGTCATAAAACTCGACTCTTCTCCCCCCCCCAGGCACAACATCAAGTAACTGGAATGTCCGATTTACTTCCGGCAACATTCCAAAATAAAATCTGTGTTGGGAAGACGAAAATAAATGTGGCTTGAGACGCCATATAAGTATAAACCATGACAGTGTTTTATTATGGTTGAGTAACTCACCAAAGATCAAACAAACAAAAAAAAAGATTTTACATTTATTTATTTGTTTTTACATTTATTATCTACTTTTACAATGTGCTAATAAACCTAAAGTGAAAGTTTTAGTCTACATGGAAAAGGGATTTTTTAAATAGCTTATTGACTTGATGAAAAAACTTGACTTAGATGAATGAATGAGTGATCGTCTGTGACTATCTATGTTTTTAATAGTTTTCTTGCCTGTTCGCAGGTCAGACTTCTTTTTTCTGTCATGCATATGGTAGGCCTGCTGTGTTATTCTCCTCATTTTACTTAACCAAGAGTTTAATTTAAGATCAAATAAAATGCTCAGAACCCATGACAATATTTGATCATTTTTAATCTCATAGATTATTTAGCTGAATCGCCTGAATTTAAATTGATTTAGTACTCCAATCCATATACCAGGTTTTTGTTTTGAAGGAACTTTTCCGGGTTGTGTTCGTGTGGTTGAAGCAGCTTGAGTCACCTTGAGTAGGGGGCGTGGCTACGCTTGTGTCAATCTTCAGGGAGAAGCCACGCCCGAATCACTGACTGGTGTTTACTGATGAATGTTTGACCTGTCTGGGTTTCAACCACAAACTGAATTAGCGATTAGCGAGCTCACCTGAGCTTTACTCTGGGCTTTTGGCCTTAGGAAGGCGGGTTACTTCTTACCGGGCTGCATCACCGTGGTACTTCATGCTGATCACCTGACCTGGGGTCAGTACCGAGGCGGCTCAACAAACCCAGGATCTCTGTGAGGTCCAGTGCAGCCGGTTAGAGTTTACAGTTTAACTCGCCTCAGGCTGGATATTGATACCGATTCCTGTTTGAATACGGATCAATGAATCGACTGATGAAAGACCAGGCGGATCTACTTATTTCACATGTTGTAGATCATTGTTCTCCGTTGAAATGATTATCAGACTCCTCCAGACTTGCTGTGATGCTGAAAGTGAAGCAGAAGCGCCCCCATGTGGTGAAAATGTGGATTCCAACTAGTCCTCATCACCGTCACACGGACGGTGGTTTCCGTTTCCTCTGAAACTCCCCTCTGCTGCAGTCACGGTTCGTTTCGACCCGGGCTTTTAAATGTGTGTTTGATTTTATTTCTCATCTAGAATCTTAATGTTTCATGGACAGATTTTTTTCTGCCTGACTTGTTCCTGAGTGAAGCACCAAAGGGTTTAACTCCATGAGGAACCGTCATGCAGACTACATGTGACAATAAACTTGATATGATCTTCACCTCTCATCTCGTCTAAGTATTTTCCTCATAATGTGACATGAAACGGTGTCAGTTTGTCGGTGATTTCTTCAGGAAACTGAATTGTTTAATTTCAGTAGAAATGGTCACTTTGAAGATGGTGGAGAATGAGGAACTTTATAAACTCTGATTCATCTTAACATGAAACTTTTGATGATGATACTTGTATTTGATCCTGACAGCCAGCCACACTGTTTCTGCTTCAAACTGAACGGAGGTCAAATCCTGTAACTCCTTTATTATTGTAGGTTTCAGAGACACTTCAGCTGGGCACAAAGTGAGAAGATCTCTGGATGTTCTCTGCCTCTCAACTACCTGAATGAGTCCAGTTCCTCCTATTACAGTTCTTTAAACACTGCAGTTACTTTGCACAACAAGCAACAACATCGCACTTTCTTATTTTCTTTAAAATAAAAGTCCTCACATAAAGTGATCAGAAATGTCCCATCATCCCTGTGTGTGTTCACGGTACTTCTGCAGACTGACAGCGGCTGCGCTGTTTAAACAGATCCGAGCACGTGAGGCTGTAAACAAACAAAGGTCAAAGGTGAGCTATCGGAGAAGTCTAAATGAGTGTGTTGTAATCTGTGCGTAAAGGTGACTGTCGGACAAACGTAATGAAACTATGTGGTATGAAAAGACTCCCGTAACGTAAAAGTATCTGAGATGTGCAGAGTGAGAAGTACTCGGTTACATCTGATCGTAAAGTTTCCCTTCAGGTCGAGATGAGCTGAATGAAACTCAGCGTTTCTGTCTCATATTTAAGAACTTCACTCAGTTTCTTCCTCCTGCAGCCTCGCACGCGAACACTTCCTGCTCTCTGCCGGGGCGACGTGCTGACGTCACCCGCCGTACGTTCCTCGCTGTGGAGGAATGTGCGGAAACTTCTCCTGCACTTTTCTTTCTGCGCTGACCGTCGAGGAAAAAAGTGTCAAAGCTGAAGAAAGTGCTGGAAAGTCGAGCAAAGTTCGGATCCGAAGAGCCGGTGAGTTTCTCTGCGGTCCGAAGCGCCAGGCGGGGCGGGAGGCGGAGCGGTGGCGGGTTTTTATCCGAGCAGAGCGGCTGGAAAGTTGGTGGCAGTTGGAGGAAAATGGAGGCGCTGAGTTGTTGAAGAAGGCGCTGTCCGGGGCTGATCAGGACCATGGCTAACACTCCGACACGACCCAGCGACCGTAAACACACCGATCCAGCGGTGAACTCTCCCCAAAGCGCCGAAAACGCCAGAAAAAAGCCCACAAACACTTATATTTTCCGAATGCTCCAAATCAAAATGTCGCTGTTTGACTCGACTTCTGCGCTTCCGCAAAGTTTTCCGAAACAGTCCCAAGCCAAAAGCAAAGGCCACGACACGAAGCTCCGACACGAAGCTCCGTCTGCTCCGCCAGCACCCGCCGTGTGGCACCACGCACACGGCGGAAATCTGCGCTTTGCGGGAGAAAGTGTGAAGTTTCCGTTTTCACGCGGTTCCTCTTTAACGAACCAAATATCCAGTTTTACGTTTTCGACGGTGAAGTGGATTTTCTGCCCAAAATAAGAAAACGTTCCCGTTTCTTGGCTGAAGTTACCCCCCCTCATCTAGCTTCTTTCCCAAACTAATCCTCGAGTTTAACTCGAACATTCACTGAAAGGCTGTTTGCTATCTGCCAGTGTTAGATTTGTGTTATTTTCTCTGCTTCAGGTAAAAAGTAAGTTTAGTTCCTGTTCTGGTTTCTCTCGCCGATCAGACTGTGGTCAGTCGTGTGTTGTTGTCGGTAACGGCGCCGGTGGAGCCGACAGAGCCGCCTCGGTGTGAAGTTGGTGTTTTTAGAAGGAGCCTCTGAACGGGTTCCTGACGGCGCTGTCGACGGAGCGGTGGTGCTGTTTCAAAATGGCCGACAGACGCGTTCAGTGAGTTTCCTCGGTGAAGTTTGAGTGGAGCAGCCGCTCACCTCCTCTCTCTCGGTAGTTCAGACGTTTCTCCTCTTTGACTCAACTTGTCCAACTTTCCTCTCACGACTGAATCGACAGTTTCTTTAAACTTGACTGAAGTTTGGCCGGATGGGCGTCCTGTTGCCCCCCAGGGCAGAAACCAGCTCCTGTTTTCTCCCCCTGTGGTCATTTGATCAGTAAAGCCCCCGTGTGTCCTTCAGTGCAGACGGATCCATCCGTCTGTTTTCTCGCTGTGTTAACAAACCTGGAAGGAAAACATGTTGTTTGTATCTTCAGCACATTCTTTCTGTTCTGAAACCTGGAAAATATTTTGTGTATTTTTTCTTGCCGACAGAATGTGTTTGTGATTGTTTCCTTTAAAATGACAGAAGTGCAAAGTTTATGTTCTAAATCATTTTTAGCCTCTTCTGTCTTCAGTCCGTCGGCTCAGTTTCAGAAACTCTGCTGGTGTTGATGGGAGCCAGTGCGCTCTCCATCACTGCAGCCTCTGTAACGGGAACCAGTGCAGAGCTCCATCACAGCAGCTGCAGCCTCTTCATGTGCCGTCAGTGTGACACGCCGTGTGTTTGTCCTCCATGTCGTCCTCTGCAGCTTCCCGACCCTGAAGAGCCGAGGTCCACATGGC
>JAPZDZ010000026.1:25761448-25771541 GCA_029783805.1 Acanthurus tennentii | reverse complement strand
TTGAGTTAAAGATCTTTTTTTCTTAATTTAATATTAAATAAACTGATCCATGAAACATTAATGATGCTCCTCCACCAATCAGAGCTCTGCCATGTGACCTGAGGCCTGTGGGCAGGTGTGTTCTTACCTTGATGGGTTTGAAGAAGTCCAGGTTGTTCAGGAAGTGCTCCTCAGCGTGGTCCAGCCAGGTGGGAGGGGCCTGGCAGATGACGTCCTGCACCAGCATCGACACCTGTTTGTCTGAGATGGTCACAAAGTCGTCCAGACTCCGCCCACCGCCCTTCCTGGGACACATGTCCCTGAGGTGGACACCAAAACCTTTCAGGAGGACCTGAGACGTACCAGGGAGGAGGGTTCAAAGGTCAGCTTCATTAAGTTTCGCTCTTTATCGTTCATTTTCACTCTTAATTCTGAAGTCTCAGTTTTTTAATCCACACTCTCATGAATTAAACTTCTCAGTCAGACTCTCTCATGGTGGCCGGGTGCGTTCACACTGAGCATGTGCAGAGCGAGTCCTCACCTTCTCCAGGTTGACGTCGGCCTCTCGGATCTGCTGCACGCTGCGTTCAGGGAACGAGGCGTTTCTCAGCAGAAAGCTCGACAGAGTCTCATTGTCTCGCAGGAAATGCTTCAACTTGAAGCCTGATAGAGAAAAAACAGACAGAGAGCAGATCAGAGAGTCTGCAGAGAAACCTGACGCCTCCTGCTCCTGCTCCTCCTGCTCCTGCTCCTCCTGCTCCTCCTCCTGCTCCTCCTGCCCCTCCTCCTCCTCCTGCTCCTCCTGCTCCCCCTCCCCCCCCTCCTCCACCTCCTTCTCCTCCTCCTCCTCAGCATCTTTAATGAATTGATCATAACACCTGAAATGATGCTGATCTGATTCGATCACTTCAGTCTTTGAACAGTTTTGAAAATGAGACCTTAAACTCAACCTGGTTCAGTTTCCTCTCTCCAGGTGAGACTGACACCTGAGGGCAGAGAGGAAGTGCTGACCTTATTTGGCCTTCTGGGGGCGTGTCTGTTTGTTAATGAGTCTGAACAGAAGAAGAAAACGTGAGGTTTATCGTGATGGTTGGATGAAGTTGTACACAAAGTTCTTCTCTGAGCGGCTGCATGTCGTCACACGTCTGCAGGACAAACTTCTCACTCTGAAAAGAGTCACATCGTCCAGTCACGTTCACGGGACAAAGGCCGCCGACACGCCCCCCCGTCCTCTGGTTTCCACAGGTTTGAACACGTAAATGTTCCTCAGTCAAAAAACTTCTTTCCCTGCGGCTGATTCAGTTCATTTAAGGCCATTATGAAGCTCCCAGAGAGCCTGAAGTTCAGAGCAGAGAGAGGAGCTCGTGAGGAGGCTCAGCAGGTGAGGAAGAGTCCAAATCAAACATAGAAGAGCACCAAGTAGATCTGATCACACACTCCTGCTCTCTGTCAGGGAGATCCAAAAACTCCAAACTCAAAAGTTACTCGAGAGTTCGTTGTGGATGTGTGAGAGCGTCTCAGGAGACACACACACACACACACACACACACAGCGAACAGGAAGTCTGTGCTGTGATGTCACCACGCCGAGGCTGAAAGCTTCATCATCTGATTCTTTCAGTCACTCAGTTACCAAACAGACTGACGCTCTCTCACAGTAAACGGACTAAAACCTGCAGATGCACAAAGAATCCTTCAAGCAGCAGAGAGCGTCTTCACTGAGATGCTTCAGAGCTCAAACACACAGACTCAAAGTCTGGACGCCGCGTGTGGCCGACGGTTCAGAGGAGCTACGGAGGCCTCGCAGGGACAAAATGAGCCGGCAGGACGAGCCGAGGCGAGCTGACACCGTTAGTGACGGGTCAGAGGACACGCTGAGCTGTCTGACATCAGCAGCTCTGAGTGATGTGATTGGTCAAATGAGGAGCAGCTTCCTCTGAGAGCTCCAGCAGAGAAACACGTCTGCTTCAATCACACAGCAGAGACTCGACAGCATTCAATGATTTTAATGAGAGAAGCTTTCCAGCTCACAGCCAATCAACAGGCAGGAGCGCCACGGGCGGCCAATCAGACTGCAGGGCCTGGCCCCGCCTCCGGATCCAAAGCTTCATATTAACGTCTCAGAACCAGAACAGAACATGTGGGACGTTCAAGAGAGCAATCGAACAAACAACAAGTGACATGAAACGACTGAAATGTCTTCAGCTCAGTTTGTTTCAGACATTCAGTCTGAGTTCTTTCTGTTTTGATCCAAAATGTTTCTACATCTTCTCATTACAAACTGATGATGTGCTGAAAGTCTGTGAGTGTTTCCTGCTTTAGAGCTGATCCGGGTTCAGATCTTGTTTGTTCAGCTGCACAGTGACAAGTTTGAACCCGGTGACCCTCAGCGACGCCACGCTGACCGTCCTCAGCTGATGCCGAGGCCTCTGATTCCAGTCCAAACTCTGAACCTCTGAGGCAGCACCGGCACCGACCGCTGCACCCGGAGAGGCTCCACCAGCCAAACCTGCAGCGGCTCGCCCGCCCGCCCCCGCCCCCGCCCCCGCCCCCTTCACAGCAGCACCTTTTCATTAAGGAAAAGGCCAAAGTTCACGTGATCAGACGTGATTAAAAGGAATAAAGAGCAGAAACGTGCTGAAGCTCCGTCAGGAGGAGGAGGAGGGGAGCCAGCAGGTTGGAGCAGGTAAAGAAAAGAAACGCCACCCACAGCGAGTTAAAACTGCAAATTATCACACAAAGGAGCAAAATTCTTTTGGTTCAATGAAGCTGAAAAATCCAG
Source organism: Acanthurus tennentii (assembly GCA_029783805.1). Taxonomy (NCBI): domain Eukaryota; kingdom Metazoa; phylum Chordata; class Actinopteri; order Acanthuriformes; family Acanthuridae; genus Acanthurus; species Acanthurus tennentii. Next base: position 25,768,781 of record JAPZDZ010000026.1, on the reverse strand, counting down.
CAGCAGCAGAGGACGGCCGAGGAAACTGCTGCTGAGGTCCGAAAACTGAAGAGAGACGACGAAACGGAACGAAACGGAACGAAACGGAACCAAACTTCACGTCGGAGGACGAAACTGAAAACTTTAAGCTTCTAACGATTTCTAGAGGCTTTTTCTGACACGGCTGATCGATCGCTAACTCCACAAAATATAAATAATGATGATCAATGATGAGGACACAAGCAAGCAGTTAAGATTCAAAATCAATCAATAATCAATAAACCATAAATCAGCTGTTGATAAATAAATCTGTTGTTTACTTCCTTCTTTTTTTCATGTGTTTGTTTTTTTGTTCGTGACGATGAAACAACAAACTCAGACGAACGAGACACGGAAACATCCGGATGAGCCGGAGTCATGAAGTTAATCAGTTAATCAATCAGCTCCTTCTTTATTGATCCGTCCACACTGATTCCCGCATCGAGCTTTCTGTAAAGACCCCTGGGGGGCGCTGTGTATTCCTGTTTGGAGTGTAGCTGCGGTCAAAGTAAACATCATGAAGCAGAACCAGAGGAAACATGTTGGATGAATCAGCAGGCTGTCCAGCAGATCTCTCACCTGATTGGCTGCTCTGCAGCGTCTGCAGCGCCTGAGCGAGATCCTTGAAGCCTTCCAGGTTCTTATCGTTCTGACTGTACAGGAGAATCTTCTTGGCATCCGAAAACAGGCGAGAAATTCTGTCGAGAAAACAGAGAAACAGAAGTTTGTGTTAAACATCAAAACAGAGTTCAAGTTCAGCTTTCATGTCGCGAGTTTTCTGCTTCAACACCGAGAAAACCAGCGTCACCGAACTGGAACCAGCAGCTGTTCGTCTCTCGCCTCTGAGGACCAACAGCTGCCGGTGACGTCCATCAGTCCGAAGAACGTCATGGAGAAGAAGAAGAAACGAGCCGACGCTGAAGTGGATTCACTGTTCAGTCGACTCGACTGCACCATGTTTTCTCCTCTGCAGTCTGTGAACAGCAGAGTCCAACTGAACATCTGCCAACGCCCACAGAGGAGACGCTGAACCACCTGCACTTCCACCTGCACTTCCACCTGCACTTCCACCTGCACTTCCACCTGCACTTCCCTCTTCCAGAGTCTAACTCTGCGACAGCAACAAACTCGATAGAAGGTGTTTGACAGAAGATCCCCTCTGGACTCACATGGAGTCGTTGAAGTTGCCAACGATGCCTGGAGACTCGCCGGGCGTCGGGTTTCTGAAGCACGGGTTGTTGGCGTTGCAGAGGATTCCCTGGAGCCACGGCAGCGTGCCGGCGGACGGCATGGCCTTGTTGGGAAAATGACCTGCAGGAGAGAAAACAAACAGGAAGTGACTGTTTGTTCACAGCAGAGAACCTTTATCATCACATCAACAACGTGACAGAAACAACGTGAAGATTTCACTGTTTTACCATCAGACTGCCACTCTGCAGCTAAGACTCATGGGAGATGTAGTCACATTAGAGGGCAGAGGACTGCGGCTCAAACACTGTTTATCATTGTCCATGAATCCACCGTTTCCTGGTTTGGGGTCTGAACCTTCAGGTGAAAACGGTTCGGCGCGGCGTCTCTCTGAAGCTGCTGATCTTTCAGAGATCTTTCCTGTTCAGCTTGTTGCAGCAGGTCTCATCTCTGGGCTTTCTGAACCTTTGCATCGGATTTGTATGATGTTCAGACCATCACTTTCAAAGCACCCAGCACGTGTTGGTGGACACACACGTGTTGCTTCAGCAGCCTCCGTCAGATTTAATCTGAGATGTTCAGGATCGTTCATCTTTATCTTCCTGCTGCGTTGGAACAAGCTGTGCATACGTTCACCTGGACACAGCAGGTAGATAACCTGTGATTGGTTTGTTATCACCTGCAGCGGAGCATCAGCAGCAGCTGTGGAGGGTGAAGGCGGGTGGCGCTGCGACCTTTGCCCCCCCAGCTTCGCCTCCACCCCCAGCCCAGCTTTTTGTTGAGCGAAGAGGCTGCTATCAGAGAACCTTTAAGACTGCCAACGGGCCTCTTTCTAATCAAAACAGAGATAAGATAACAGACGAGAGACGAACTGAGCTCAGGACAGTTTCATTCAGGGAAGACGAGTCCTGAGTTCCAAACTTCACACTGACGAGGAGAAGTTCAGCCACGAGTCGCTTATTCAACCAACATCAACCACCAACAACCATTCTCTCATCATCCGTGAGCCGTTAAAGTGAAAGTCAGAGAAACAGAGAAAACACATGCAGGTCTTTTCTGTCCCGGCAAACTGAAACACTGAGTCATTTCCTTCAGTTCATCTCCATCACAAAGTGTAAAGGTTCAGCAGATCAGACTGACAGCCAACTGAGAAAAGATGTTAGAAACTTCAGTGAGACGTCCTGAGTGACTGAGCGACGTGCCGAGATGGATCATTCGTTTACAACATCACAGACAGTAAACCATCGAACAAAAGGCTGAAAAACACTCGTTTACTTTTTCAGGGACAGAAAAGGTTTCACAGGATTCCATGACGGTTACAGAAACAGGTTTCAGAGACGCTGCACGTGAAGACTTCAGGCTGAAGCCTTTGATTGGTTTCCATCTGTAAATCAGATCAACAATCAGATTCACTTGGTGTGAAGTACCAAATAACTTTGTTTCTAGCAGCTAACTTTGCCTCTCGGAGGGCTGAAAGACTCGAGGATGTCGTGCAAAAGTGGAGCTTAAAGTATCAGTGAAATCTTGTCTTCAGAGCTGCTTTGGAGCGGCGAGTTTCGACACGTCTGAGCTCACATGCTGCGTGAATCACAGCACAAACATTCCTCAAACAGCCGACTGCGGCAGAACTGAAAGCACTGCGAGTCCAGAGCTTCTGCTTTCAGAGGGAAACAGGAACACGAGCCGCTTCCTGAAGCCAAGTTCAACCAGGTCTGATATGGACTCAGTTTCAGGGAAAAACGAGCAGCCTTTGTCTCTTTTTCCTGCTCGTTCTCAAACACGACTCAGTCCGTTTGCACTGAAACTGGAAGAACTGCCAGAAGTGAAACACACAAGCTGGAGGCTTCCTCTCCGGGAAAAGAGGTGGAGGAGAGTCTGATCTGTTTGCTGCCGTCACCTTTTGTTCCCCCGCTGAATTACATGGCCTGCAGCCTGTTGGTTTAATGCTGCCGATGAGCAACACGCTGACACGAAACATGAGAGCAGCTTCCAACAGATCATCAACTAAAGGTCACACACACCAACTATCAGCTATGATCTTTGACATGTGGGGATTCGTTTTGGATCCGTTAGCGCTCCAGTTTGTAAGCTTCAGCTGTTTCATCGTCTCACTTCATGTTTTTAACATCTTTGTTCGAAACAAACTGTCAAAGTTTTCAGAAACTCTTCAACATTTCAGGAAACTGCAGATTCAAACTTTTCTCTGAAGTTAAATCGATTTAAAAAACTTCGGTCAAACACTTTTTAACCTCACGTGGCGACCGAGCTGAGCTCAGCTTAGCTTAGCATAAAGACTGGAAGCAAAGGGAAACAGCTAGCATGGCTCTGTCACAGCTGACCCCACCTGACCCCCCCAGAGGCTGAAGCCGACCTGTTTGGGCTGCAGGTTGGAAACGTGTCATTATGTAATTCTCTCACGTCTTTATCGATCCTGAACGCAGCTCGGCGACCTTTGCTGGCTGTGATAATGATGTTACAGCGCGGTGATAACGAGCCGTAAACGGCGCCGATAAATCAACACGACGAGTTCAAACCGGCTTCGTTCAACATCGAGACGTTTCAGCTGAAATGCTACAAAAAACACTGACAGCTCTGCACATCTTCAACCTGATACCGTCAATAACTGCTGATCAGGGATCAATCGAGTGTTTGCAGTCAAACTGTCAGCTGAGGTCAGCGGGGCAAGAGTCTCATATCAGCTGCAGATTAAAATCTGATTATCAGGTGATCATAATTACCTGCAGAAACACTCCCAGCATGCACCTGGCTGTCAGTTTACTTCCCTCAACACCTGAAATGACCTTTTCCAAAACAAACAAACATCCTGCAGGACCGTTCGACCGCTGTCACTCAGTTTGAAGAGACGGCCAAAAGTATGTGGACACTGACACAGTTCAGGTGAGTGACAGGTGAGAGGACTCATCCATGAAGACCTCACTGCAAGAGGTCAAAGGTCATTGGACACCCCAACATCAGATCCGTCTGTGGCACCAACTCAGGGTGAGATACTGATGACGGGCAGGGCGGCTCCTGATTGGTCAGATTTCTGTTTACAGGGCGGCTGTGAGGCGGAGCGGCTACAAACCAGGAGGTCGGCGGTTCAACTCCCGGCTCCTGGTGCTGAAGATCAGAGTGCTGCTGGTGTGTTTGAGTTCCTGATGGGAAGGTTGGCACCTGGCATTAATGTGTGTGTGTGTGTGTGTGTGTGTGTGTGTGTGTGTGTCTGTGTGTGTGTGTGTGTGTGTGTGTGTGTGTGAATGCTGGCCTGTGCTGTAAAGCACTTCGAGAGGTCAGATGATTAGTTCAAGTTAAACAAGTTCGGTTCTTCTTCTCTCAGCACCTTCAGGGTTCCTAACCCCACTGAACATCAGCACCTGGGCAGGTGTTCCTGAACATCAGCACCTGGGCAGGTGTTCCTGATGTTCAGGACACCTGGGCAGGTGTTCCTGATGTTCAGGACACCTGGGCAGGTGTTCCTGACAAAGTGTCCACTGGGTGAACTGGTGCATCAAATGTCACTTTGCTTCTGGAGAACTAAGAGCCAAACACAGTGAGGGATAAACATCCTGAGTGTCTCTTAAATCTTTGACTCTGAGATGTTTTACGAGTTGGAGTTCGACCGTTTTCGTTCGGTGAGGAAACTGATTTCTGCGAATCGATCTTTCGGTCTCTGTTCTCTTTGCTGGTTGCAGCTGGTCACATGACAGAGTTAGATGCTTTCTCACCCTAACCGACCACGACGGCGCCTCCTCAGGCAGCACGAAACAAAATGAGATCTGGATGTTTTTTTGACCAGATGATGAATTTGGGTGAAAAACAGGCAGATTTGAGTTGCAGCCTGATGGTGAACAACCTGACGGAGCACGAAGCTCCGCCCACACGACCCCGAGCACCGCCGCCTCTTTAAAGCTGAACAAAACATGTTGAACTCACACTCATGTTGTTCGTATGGAGGGTAGTTGAGCCGCACGGCGATGAGGATGAAGAAGATCAGGAGCGGCCAGATGATCTCCACCAGGAGCTGCAGCTGAGGGAGGAGACAGGAAACCATCAGCACCACACACACACACACACACACACACACACACACACACACACACACACACACACACACACACACACACACACACACTCACACACACAACCACAGAGGCGTGCACACACACAGAGCTTCATGGGTTGTATGAGGTCTTTAATAATTAATGACGGGTCTTCGATCGATCAACTTGAGACTCAACAACAAAAAAAGAGCAGAACACACACACACACACAAACACACACACACTCACACACACACACACACACTCAGACACACACACACACACACACTCACACTCAGACACACACATACACACACACACACACACATTAAACTTAAATGTCAGAGAAGAAGGAAAGAAGAGAGAAACTGTTCTCCCATGATGCCTCAGCCACGTCCACAGATCTCAGATCAGTGTGGATCAACAAACATCTTTACAGCCATCAGAGTGAGGTCACTGCAGGTCACAGCAGACTGATCACTGATCAGCTAATCTGTTTCAGAGTTTAGTCTATAAACGTCCTAATCAATAACTGCAGTGAACCTCTCAGGCTCGGACGTGTTCTCGTGTCGTCTGAACGATTCGTGGAGGATCAGCATGGAGGCTGTGAGGAGGAAGTCACTGACCGTCTGCCGGCGTCTGTAGGTGAAGTTCTTCCACAGCAGCAGACCCAGCTGTGTCGAGACAGACATGTCTCCCTCTCTGTCTCGCTGCCTCTCCCCGTCGCTCTCTCTGCCTGAAGCAGCGTCGGCCGGCTCGCTCTGCATTAAACGCACACAGGTCAAAGGTCAGAGCAGACACCTCCAACACATGAACGGATCAACACACAACTTCACAGTTTGGAAATATATAAGGATCCGGGGAACCCGGAGAACTGGAGAACCCGGAGAACCCAGAGAACCCGGAGAACTCGGAGACTCTGCTCGTGGACGCGTCAGGTTACGCTGCCTCCATATGAAGCTGTTCAGGTCGTGTTGCTCCTTCAGGGAGGACGGATGGAGACCGACCCTGACTCACCCTGAAAGTAACTGTAACTGTAACTGTAACTGCTGTAGGATCTTCAGCGGTTCATGTTGTTCTGTGGACGTTAGCATGTTGAAGATGTTAGCATGTTGAAGATGTTAGCATGTTGACATGTTAGCATGTTGAAGATGTTAGCATGTTGACATGTTAGCATGTTGAAGATGTTTGCATGTTTACATGTTAGCATGTTGAAGATGTTAGCATGTTGAAGATGTTAGCATGTTGAAGATGTTAGCATGTTTACATGTTAGCATGTTGACATGTTAGCGTGTTGAAGATGTTAGCATGTTGAAGATGTTAGCATGTTGCTTGGCTGATGCGGCTCCTCCGGTGTCTCCTCAGGCATCAAACCCAGGATGAGTGAATATCAACAGAAGGTTTTCTGAGCGGAACCAGAACTTCTCGTCTTCGTTCTGTTTCCAGCTGAATTTGGATCAGACGAGCTGTTTTGTGTCACACTGGTTCTTCACCTTCAGACGGCAGTTTGTTTTCTGCCTTCAGCGGTGAAACAAAGCTGGATTAAGAAGCACCGTTCATCTGTTCTCCGTTCAGTCTCACACATAACGTGACGTCACAGAACATGAAGTGACCGACCGCTGATGAAGGACTGAAGTTTTTCATTAAACTCTCACAACCACCGACGGTTACGGATCTTTCTCTTCTCTTTTCTTTATTTTAGATTTTTTATTGAGGCATTTTATGTTGAATCTTTTTAAAGCAATAACTTTAAATCAAGTTCACACTCTTGACTTTAAATGATAAATGTGGGAACATGTTGCTGTTTTTATTCACATTTTGTCATTTTAAATGTAAAGTGTGTTTCTTCTCACTCACATCTGTCGCAAAATCCTGATAAAACATGAACATCAGTCATCCAGCAGTTAATTAATAACCACATTGATCCAAATATTCCACAGTCTCCTCACACTTGTTACTAAATCTACAAAATCCCAGATTTCCTGGTTTTCCAAACGGCCGTAACGAGTCATGTGACCGACTTTCTGTTACTGAGGTTTGTTTTTCTTTGTGACGCCGCAAAAATCAGCTTGTTTCATCAGTTTTAC
>JAPZDZ010000026.1:25725056-25738137 GCA_029783805.1 Acanthurus tennentii | reverse complement strand
TGTGTGTGTGTGTGTGTGTCTGTGTGTGTGTGTGTGTGTATGTATGTGTCAGATACTGGGAGGCGGTGCTGGAGCTGCTGTGGCCGAGGTTTGAACTGATTCTGGAGATGAACATCCACAGCATCAGAAACACTGACCCTCAGAAGCTGGGAGTCCTGGACACCAGACCACACTATGTGGGTCTACACACACACACACACACACACACACACACCCTTCAGCTGTGCATTTCACTGAAACGAGTGTGTGTTCACCGATTTCAGATCACCCGTCGCTACGCAGAGTTTTCATCCGCCATCGTCAGCATCAACCAGACGTTTCCCAACGAGAGAACCAACTCACTGCTGGGACAGCTGCAGGTGCAACACACACACTCACACACACACACTCACTCACACACACTCACACACACACTCACACACACACACTCACTCACACACACTCACACACACACTCACACACACACTCACACACACACACTCACACACACACACTCACACACACTCACACACACACACACACACACACACACACACACACACACACACACTAACACACACACACACACACACACTAACACACACACACACACTCACACACACACACACACACACACACACACACACACACACTCGCAGGTCGGCAGCGGTCACGATGAACCCTCGTGTCCCGCGCTGAGGCCGTGAAGCTCCGTCACTAGCAGGAGTTCAGCTCCTCTCGGCTGAGTCCGTTCACTCTGCTAGCGAATGCTAAAAACACACTCGGAGTTAGCTCAGAAACTTTGCTGAGTCAAACGGCTGCAGCTACAAATGTTGGAGCAGAAAGTCTCTTCCTGACACCCAGCAGGCTTCGCTCCGATGTCCAGGTCCAGAACATCGAGCAGAAAGGCTCGTAGATCCTGAAGCTTCACACTTCGTCTCCAGCTTCTGGCCACGAGTCTCCGTTCGTCTCTCCGCTTTTTAAAAACACACACACTCTCACTCTTTCTTCCTGTCTGACACTGTCAATCACCAATTAAGGACCAGGACTACACTTCTTCTCAATCAGTACTTCCTCTTTCCCATTAACCTTTTCAAAATAAAATGAAGTATTTAACAATGCACCTTTGTGTCTTTTTAAACTTATTTATTCCACTCTACTCTTTTATCAAACTATTTTAACCTTTATGAAATATTCTTTTTTTACCCAAAGATGAATATATTTACACTATTTACTTTTATTATCTATTTCTATAGCTAAGGATTTTTAACAGGGTTACATGAATGAGACTCCTGCAGGGACAAGGACCATCCACCAGAGGGCGGCCTGCAGTTTGTGGTGTCAGAAGTTATGGAAACGTTTTCGTCTCTTTTAAATGCACCTTCAGTCTGATTCTCTCAGAAACCGAAGCTCTAACTCTGTGTGGCTGCTGGTCTGTGACATCAGGTGACTGTGTGCTCTTGATGTTTTGCCCCTGCAGGAGTTCGTGGAGAGCAGCCGGCGGTTGGAGCGGGCGGTGGAGCGTGGGCGGAGCCGGGTGAAGGAGTCCGTGTCAGAGGGGGCGGAGATGAAGCCCATGGTGAGTGACAGTGCTGATGGAGGGGGCGCGGCTAGCCTGAAGAGCTTGCAGGAGGAGGCGGGAACGGGGCTGGATGGGGGCAGAGCGGAGTGGGAGGAGCTCCAGGAATTCCAGGTGTACTACCTGCTTGTGGGGGTCCTGGTGGACTGGGTGCTGACGGAGCAGAGTGACTTTGTCCTCTGCTTCAGCGAGGATGTTGTCCTCTTCCTCTGCGTTTACCTGCCCACATCCACCCTCTTCCTGTTCGTCAGCCTGATGCACACACCAAGCCCCGCCCCCTCCAGCACCAAATCATCCGCCGTCACCGCCTCGAGCTAACGGACACGTGCACACTGCTGCGTGCTGACAGACATGCTAATGGATGCTGGATAACTGCTGCATGCTAACAGCTTCGTTCAGACTGACACATGCTAACTCTTGCATGCTAACAGCCACATGCTAACTGACGTGTTTGTGTTTCCATGCTAACAGCAACATGCTAAAATGCACACGCTAACTAATGCACACTGATTGGATGATCAGTGACGCATGCTAGTTGCTTCATCATCATCATCATCATCATCATCTTCATCATCATCGTCACAGCTGCTTCTTCATCATCATCTGCAACCAAACTGTTTGTTGACTGTTTGTTTATTTGTAAATGTGTTTTTTACTTTTGTATCATTTTTTCAAGTGAAGTTTTGTTGCAGCTGTTTGTCTGTTTGGCCTTATTTTCTCACCGCGGTGCTTTGAGGACTCAGCAGATTCTCAGACCCTGGAAGATCCAGAGAACAAACTCAGGTTCCTGCTCCTCTTTGGTTTACATGAGCTCGTTTGTTCCTCAGTCTGGTTCTTTTTGCTGAAACGTTCAGTCGAGTTTCAGGACTTTGAAGGTTCCAGCAAACGGTTCAGGCTGCCAAGTAGAAAAGTGTCTGCTGGGTCCTAGCTTCCTGCTCCCCCTTAACGATCTTATTTCCAGACTGAAGGTCATGGTGAGACTTTACATTTGAAAATTGTACTTTTAGACTTAATATGTTTTTAAAAAAAGACTGAAGACCACCACAAAATGGAAAACCGAGACAAAGACTCAGAAACTCCAGAACGAGACAGAAAACAGCTGCAGAGATACACGAAGCACCACAGAGACTCGAACTAAAGGCTGTGGTGGTTTCTGTCTCTTCTGTTTGGTTCTGTTTGGTCTCTCTCAGTCTCATGTGTAGGACAGGTGTGTGTCCACCAGCCTGTTGTCTTTCTTAGACCTCGACGAGGATTTAAAATGGAGGTAAAACAGTGAACAGAGAACTGAAATATGAGAAACATGAACACTAATAAAAACATAAAGACCTCGTGTTTGGTGTGGTGGACTTGTGGCCTCACTGTCTCTAAATTCTGCTCTGGTGTTCAGCTTCCTGGTTTCACCACCTGAGTACCCATGATCCTTCACTCTCACCTCCATTGTCCTCATTGCCTCCACCAGCCTTCCTCTGTTCTGTTGGTTTGATCGTGAAAACGTGAAACCTTTAACCATGTGGACTCGTTTCCTGTTTCAGGCTCCTGGGACGAGTTCAGCTTGACCAAAATCAGCCAATGGGACTTCTTAAAGAGACATTCCAAATGTTTATTTTTACCAACGTGTAACATGTTTACTATGGTTTCACTCCAGGGAAAACAATATTTTAATAAGAGACTGTAAAAACGTAACAATGTAATGAAGCACTTTATATTGAAGCGCTGCAGATTTTAAACCGGCTGATGCATTTTTTCGTAGTGATGTCGTTTTTTATGAACTAAAGCATCTCGTCTCTGAACTCATCGGCTTCAGTTCCTAACAGTCGGAGCAAAACGACTTTTTCTTTTCATCAGCGTTGATGTTCTGGAGACAAACTCCCCACCTGGACTACATGCTGGAGCGCTGTGATGTCATCAGAGGGGCGGAGTCTGTGGACAGGTGGAACAGCTGCCATCAAGCTCCGGGTCTGATTGGTTGATGAGATCAAAGGTCAGACAGATTCTGCAGCTTGTCTTCTGTTGGTCAGCTGATCAGGTTTTATGTGGCGAGAAACTGACGGGACGCACTGCGAGCAGATTGATCAATACATCTGATTGATCATTGCCCATCAGGTCCATCAGATCAGACTCCTTGTTCAGCTTTGGGCTGCAGTTTGAGATAAAACTCACCTGGTCTGAAGCTTCGGGTCAAAGGTCGACGGTGTTTTGACGTCCACACACACACCAACAGTTCATCAGCAGCTGTCGTCATAGCAACAGCGTGTCACTGGAATAAGGCTGATCTGATTGGCTGCTGATGGCGGATGAAGCCTGTTACACAGTTCGAGGTGCAGTGACGAGTTGCTCGCAGTGTTTCAGACTCCATGTCGGTGTGTCATCATGTGGGCGGAGCCTCTGTTCACAAACAAAACACGGGGGGGGGGGCTCAACACAAACTGCTACAACCTGCAAGCTGAGAGTCATGTGACCAACTGGGGCAGCCAAGCTAGCTCAGCCGCTAAAGAGCAGCTCTGCTAGCATGTTTACGGGTTCAGGAGCTGTTGGAACGTCAGCGGTAGGTGGCGCTGTTTCTGTTTAAAGATGGACGCATGTCAGGAGGAAGTGATGTTGAAACTCTGTTGTTCAGCTTCGTCTTCTACGTTATCGGGGTTTCTGCAGGTTTTGTGAACAAAGCTGCCGGAGGTCCGTACTGACAAAGAGTAACCTTAACTTAAACTATTCATCTGTTTCTGGGGGTTTTATCACACAGTTCATGTTTCTTCTGGCAGTTTAGGATCTGTGTGACGGTGAGGACAGAAGGACCGACGCCTCCCTGCAGGAGGAATGTGATGTGAATATGATGAATCCATTACTTACTGCTGAGCTCGTTCCATCAGTGTAGCTGTTCTCACTGTAAACTGACCGGTGTGCTGAATATGAAGTCATTTTGAGGAGAAGTCTGTTTTTCTCCTCAGTGAATCAGGATTCGTCAGAAATGAACAAAAAGAAAAGAAGCAGCATGTGAACAGCGTCGCTGCGATCTGCTGACATCCTGTGCTGTCGGTCACATGACTCTCATCCTGCTCGTCGTGGCGGTCTGTTGAGTCTCCCCGTGGTCGTGCTGTGATGTGGAGTCTGTCAGCGTCCCGCCAGCTGATCCGAGATGAAGACGACTGACTGTCAGATGGTTTTTGTTTCTACAAACCGTCGGCTGGAACCAGCTTCCTGTCCTGGAGTTTGATCTTCTCTCTACTGTTTGAAACCTCCAGGACATAAAGTCAAAGTATTGTTAAAGTGAAAAGAGAGAGGGAGGGTTGGAGATGTGTGGGCGGAGCTTCCAGCGGAGGTGACGGCTGAGTACAGACAGTCAGCAATAAAACAAACTGCATCATGTGACCACGACAACAACAACAAGTCTTCCTGCTTCTGTTCGTCCAACATGTTCAAGGTTTGAAGTCTGATGTCGAGCACGTCGTCTCAGACAGGAAGTCGGCTGTCTGCGGTTCCTGTTTAACATCTGTTGTAGTCCAGCTGTGATCAAACACTCTGCAGGAGCCGGTGAGACCTTTGAGTTGTTCTGTCTCACACCGGCCATGTTTCAGGAAAACAGCAGCACCATCAGCATCCGACAAAGTTGGACTTTGGTGACAAAAAGCGAGATTGTGATGAAGCCAGCCGGTGCTGCTGAGTCCTGGCTGAATCCAAACGTCCGCCCTCCAGTCACGTTACCCATGAGCCTCGGCTGCTGTTGCAGTGGAGAGGAAGTCAGCAAGAGGCAGAAATCAGTGCTGTTGCTAAATTCATCACTGATGAGTTCAACATGTATGTAGATGTTGAGCAGCGCCCCCCCCTGGTGGTGCATGACGGAGCAGAAGAAGAGCCGTTGTCTTTTAACGGTTGGTGGTTAAAATGAAAACAGTGACGGAGCTGCTGGACGTTTGGGTTCGGCCTCAGGCGGTTTGATCGGCTGTGATGGAGTCCGCTCAAACATCGACCTGCCGGTGTGTTTGTGATGATCTGAACAAACGCTGGTTGCTGTGATGATCATCGTTGTTCTGTGTGCAGTTTTCAGGTTGATGTTCTGTCCTGAGATGTAACAGCCAGCTGATGGACAGTTTTCAGGCTGCGACTGTTCCCCTCATCCACCTTCTGTCAAACACCTTCACTTCAAAAGAGTAACCGGTCAGAGTTTCAGACAAACTGAGAAGCTTCTCCTGTGAAAGTCGGACCTAACAGCTGATCTGAGAGCAGTTTAGGAGCGCCGGGCGAGTTTAGGCCTCTTCATTTGGTTTCCTTTTGTGCAGAAACTCTGATCCTCACTGACATTTAGCTACAGTATATTAAGAGCATGTGTGTTAGAATCTGTGGACGCAGACAGTCAGCGGTCGCAGGACGCCATGCTCGCGCATGTTAACTAATTGCACTAAAAGATGGAGTTCATTCGACTCGGTTTGAAGTAGCTGTAAAGTATTTTAGATGAACAGTGTTTGTAGCTCAGAATTACCACACACACACTCACACACACTTATTCACGTTCAATCGTCCCAAGAGGAAGAAAACCTTTAGAGCAATGGATCATGTGACCACTGTTGCTGGGCAGATTAGCCTGCTGACTGCGGTAACTGAAAAGTTTAATTCCAACCTCAGATCACTGGGCCGAGCTGATTATTGGGGATAAATTAGGCTGTAAATGAGAACTGGTGACGTCCGACACCGACACGATTCAGTTTCCTGAGATATGAAACAGAAAAACAAACATCTGACACAAGGAGAAACCGAACCCAGGCTCCGTTTGAGAATCATTAACCCTCATTTCCCAGGAAGTTTCCTAAGAACCACAGAATCTAGTGCTAGTCATAGGAAGCAAATGGAAGTTTTGTTTAGAAAAGTTTCATTTAACTCAAGAAAAGATGAATTAATAATTCACTGACTGAAAACGTGGTCCCTCATGTTGAAGTGTCTTTAGTCAGATTTTACATTTTTTGGTGTGAATGTGTGTGAAAGTCTCAAGCTCACGCAGCAAATAACCCAATGAAAGACTAACTGCAATTCACTCTGTGTTCCCTAAATATTCACTAAATTATTCTCTTTCCAGGAAACCTCTTAGAAAATATAAAAATCATTTTATTAACTATACTGAACTGTTTTAGCTCTGTAAAGTATTGAATCAGGTGTCAGTGAAACTCCAGGACTCTGTTGCAGCGGCTCTTCATCAATCATAACAACAAAACTCCTTCCTGCGTCCTCAGTGACTTCAAACTAGTGAGCAGGTTCTGCACCAGACGCTAAATCAGGTTTCGACATGAAAAGACTGCAGTCATGTGTAAATCTGTTGCTAAGAAACATCTGACTCCGCTGTCCAATCAAGAGCAATCAGCTATGTAAACAGGAAGTCACTGTGGCGAGCTAGCACAACTCCCAAACAAGCTTCAGAGGCTAAAGTATCAATCTTTGTAAAAGTATTTGTTGTATTTCTGACTTTCAGAGTTGGCAGTATTCATAGAGTTTATATGAAGGGGGAAATGATAATGCCAAGCTAACTGACGTTATTTACTCATTTAGTTGAACGTTATTAGCGTCATTATTGGTCATTTGACTTGTGTTTTTATTGTAAAAATGTATTTAAAATCGTTCAGACTGAATCATAATTATTATTAATCAGGTTTCAGGTCGGCTATGACGACCGTACTCCATGTTACCTCTTTTACTCTAAACCGCGTCAGATATTAGCATGCTAATGTTAGCTTAGTCAGTTTGTTCAGTCAGCTTAGCAGCTGGTAGTTAGTGGGTGTATATATTTAGAAACAACTAATCAGTTTGGATGAACTGGTCAGTAAACGAGTGAACGAACGAGCAGCTGCCAGCGACTCTGACAAAACACGTCCAGTGCCTTGTCATTTTTCTGACGGCCATCACGAACCAACCCATGTGCTCTTCTTTTACAAAGACCCGCCTCCACTCTTCCTCTGATTGGCTCTAATCCTGACAGTTTATCAAACACTAGCCAATCAGAGGGACAGTAGGCCGCTCTATCTGAACACGCTTCAGGATATCAAGGTTGATATAAAAAGGGAAACAGTGACTTTTCCTTAATTATTAAATTAATTCGTGCCTGAATCAGTTTAAATAATTGAGCCTGACATTCTCCAAACCAATTTAATCTGACATTCTTAAGGTTCTACTGTTAAACACGTTGTTTTGTTCCATCTTTGCATCCAGGAACAAGTTTTAGAGGGGAAGAGAACTTAAAAACTTAAAAACAGCATTTCTGAGCGATTAAACCAGCAGGTTTTCCTCTGAAGCTGCAGCACCAAGATTTCTGAAATCGCAAGAGGAACAGAGGGAAGCAACTGAAATGAAATCAGAATGAAATTGTAATAATATCAATATAAGTACACATAATTGTTCTTTTATCAAATCAACAGTAAAACTTTTTTATGATATTTTTAAAGTTTAACATCGGTGTTGGTGAAGATTAATGAACCTGGGATTCTTTCAGGCATCTGATGATGGTTTTTTCCTGAATCCAAAATTTAGACTGTCGACTGTAATTTCACTTCCTCAGTCATCGACAGTCGACAGGTGAGCTGCAGGTTACAGAAGCTCCAATCACTACGACTAAAACAGCTCTAAACATTATTGATCAAGTATCACATGATGCAATACTTATCACTGATCAGATCAATCAGTTTCTCTGATCACTGAGCAGCTGTTGAAGTATTTCAATATCTTACTGACCTGGTAGAGGAAGTGACATCATAGCTGATGTCATCAGAGTGTCTTTCTGTGGTTGGTTGTTTTGTTTGATATTAAATGGGATGAAAGCTGCTGCAGAAGCAGAGTCTGACTCTGTTAGCTCCCTGCACAGTGGTCATCATTACTAGCTAACATGCTAGCACTGTCCCTGCTAGCAACCTGAAGACACTTCCTGTCTGTTTTCTGTCACCTGTCTCGCCGACACTGATTGGTTTCTGTATCTGCAGCCACAGAGGGACGAGTCCTGGATAAAGCTGAAGCTCAGTTACACCACAAAGAGTTTTAGCCAATTTTAATTAAACTTAAAGGTCTTGTGCTGGAAGGTCAGTTACAGATCGACTCACAGTTAGCCGCTAACCTGCTAGCCAGCCAGCAAGATGCTAACACATGCAATTCATTGTAGGTTTCTGCAGTTTCTTGATCTGAGAATTTTAAAACCACTGATCCAGTTGTTTGTAACACGAGCCCCGCTGACAGAAGCATCCATGACTGTGTTAAATTCATCCGTAAGTTTCTAACTTTAGGTCGTTACGGTAACTGCATCTTGAATAACCACGTTCAATCTGAGGACTGTTTTCTAGCTTCCTTCAGCCCTGATCAGAGCAGATGAAGGGACAATGTTGTAGGAGCTGATCCACACTGGTTGCATGTCCATATTTTTGCTCATCTTTGTATGTTGTGAATAACCTGCTGTTAGATTCACAGGACTAAAAACCTGGAGTTACCTGGTCGAGCCTCTTTTAGATGAGACTCGTCTTCACGCGGCTTCACGGCAGACAGACGTTAGGACTTTAGGCTGACACATGAGTTTAACTGTCAGGTGTAACACTAGTGTTGGTTTTCTCTGCAGTAAGAAGTTGTTTGTAACAATGAAGAACTTTTTCTTTCTTCTGGGTTGACTTTTTTATATTTATCATTTCTTATGTATATTTGTTTTGTAAGAAAAACATAATAAAATGGAAAATTTGAACCTTTGTCTGATATCTTATGTGTTCTGGACAGCAACAACATCTGTGCTGACTAAGTTATAAAAAGACATTTTTTTCATATTTTTCTTCCAAGTTGCTTTTACAAGAGACCAGGGCTGCAACTGACAACTGCATTTTTAATTAAATTTGTTATCTGTCTTTTCTGATTTATCAATAAACTGTTCAGCCTTCAAGATATTTGAAAAAGCTTTTGAAAAAACAATCACAGTGTCCCGATCTTATTATAAAGTCATTTTAATGCAATTATTATCAGAAAAAAACACTGAAACATTTACTCAAACACTATTCATTAATCATTGCGTGAACTTTTGGGAATATTTTTATTTTATTTTATTTGTCTATCGATCAACAAAAAGAGTGACTGATGTTTTTTGCCCTCGAAAAGATTACAGTATTATTTCATGCTGCTATAATACAAAATATTTTTTTTACTTTAAACACAACAAAAATATTTATTTTATGAGTTTGATGATAAATGTAGCTGACGATCAGGTGACTTAGATCAAAATAATGAAGTGGATGTAGAAGATGTTTCACTGAGTTAGTGTTTATACGCCACATCCCTGTAATCTGGCTGAAATTAATCTGAGCAGTTTGTTTTGAACACAAACTAAAGCTCCTTTTTTTGAGTTAATGTCTTTGTCAATAAAGTTTCACTGGAATTTGCTGTCATTACTGTTTGAACACTTTAAAGCAACTTTGATTTATTGTGGTTAGCTTCTCAGCTAAAGAAAAGCTTTAGCGTCTATTAGCTTTAGTATTTTCTCACTTGGTTCTTTCTTTAGTTGTATTTTGCACCTTCTGTATGTCTAACACTGTCGGCTGGACGCTAACTGTAGTGCTACGTGTTTAACACAGTATGCTAATGATGCAGTTTTAAGCTAGCAAGTCTAACGACATTAAATTAAAAATAGGCACATTTCTGTAGTAAAAACCACAACAACCCAAACGCAAAACATCCACAATGAAAAATACTGTAAATAATTTATACTGATGTTGGCTGGTTCACCTGCCTGCTTCTGTCGTTGTGTTTTCAGGTGTCACTTTCGCTCAGACGACACAGTTCAGTGTCCTCAGGTATGGAGCGAATGTTCAGCAGGTTCAGACCTGCAGCTGGTTGCAGCAGCTGTGATGTGACTCACTTTGAGTAACTTTGAGTAAAAGCTGTGAAGATAATAAATTTGTTTTGCTCAAACTTTATGTTTTATCTTAACAAGGATGCTGTCGATCCTTGTTACCTTTAAAAAACAGATACAATCAAACTTTTCAGAAAAATCAACACTGGAACAGAACTTAAATTACAGAAAACATCTACAGGAGAAATTTATAATGTGTATTTTAAATGTTTAGTTTGATGTTTAGTCTGCTGACAGACGGGCGGGGTCTATGACTCATACAGCAGCCAGACACCAGGGGGCAGTCAAGATGCTGAAATAAAAAGAGACGGAGCCTCAGTGACAGTGTAAGTGCAGACGGTGTGATGAGGTCGGTGTGGTGTAACTGCTGGTGTCTTACAGCTGATTTGGGATCAGCTGGTGAAACAGGAAGTGTGGTTTCTGACAGGAAAACCTGCGAGGGATCAGAGCTCCTCGTCATCCTCGCTGACCATCGTGTCCAGCTCTTTGTCTTTACGGTGGAAGCTCTCTGTTACAAACTCCCTCTGCTGCTCCTCCAGGTCTCGTAGCTCCCCCTGCAGGCGCTCCAGGTGAAGTGCTCGTCGGTTCCTCAGCAGGCGGCCAGGGAAGGGGTTCATGTCATTGAAGGCGATGCTGATGAGCCTCCTGCAGGAGCAAACGACACCAGCAGCATTTAAAAGATTCATCCAAACAGAAGGAAATACCTGCAGGACCTGACCGGAGACGTGTCTGCAAATCCTAACAGATTTCTTCATGGACCGATCCATCAATTATTTTCACACAAAGGCTTTTTTGTCCATAAAACATGGAGGGAAAACACTTTCACATTAGCAGGACATGACAAATGAAAATCTGTGACTTAGCAGACATGACGTGTGCACTCTGATCACTTTTCTCCCACAATGCATTTCAAAGAGGGCGGAGCTGCTTCCAGCGATTCACTGAAATAAATCAAACTTTGCAGAAGACAAACATGTTCAATTTGCAGAAACATTTAAATGCTGCAATTGAACATCTGAAGTTGTTTTTGTGGAACACTGAGGTTCATCTGTTGTTGTCACACCGACACACCTCCACCCACCTTTCTTTTATTCATGCATTTATTTTATTTTGGCAGGGTAAATCGTCTCTGAATGTAAAGGAGCTCTCAGTGTTTCCATGTTCTGACTTCTGAGTCTCAGTGATGTTAAAATAACTGTCGACGGTTTGATGAGAGAAATTAGTTTGAACGTTCTGTTAATTTTTCTGTTAATAATCAGACAACGCACAACACAACAACCATTTCCAAGCTGTTTGTGGGACGTAAACAGGAAGGACGATGTTGCTGCTGTTGGCTGAACTTGTTTTTTAGTCTCTGTTGGTTCCCATTCGGTCGATCGAGTGTCGTTGAAGAGCAGCAGTCGGTCCGAAACCAGACCTCCTGACTGCTCTGATGAAACTTCACCCAGTTTGTGTTTTGTTTTTGGTGTTTGAGCCCCGAGAGGTCACACTGAGTCTGACCAGCAGGGGGCAGTGTTGCAACACAAAGATGGAGGACAGACTTGAAAAACAGATTCAGGTGAGTGTTTACCTGCTGTCAGAGATGGTCTTGGTGAAGAAGCGCAGGTACTGGTAGATCTCCACACTGTCGTGGATCTTCAGTATGTCGTCCTCTTTGTATTTGAAGAGAGCCAGAGCGTACCTGAAGATCACCTGCAACACACAACAGCTCAGGTGATCTCCAGCCTAAAGACCCAGACTCAAAGTGAAAACATGCTGAAACGTTCTGACTTCATCAGACTGAGCTGAAATAAAGTCAGCTCCTCGTAAACAGACCAACAGAAAGTCCAAACACAGAGAACACGAAGGTCAGTGGACGAACAGAGAGAAGTTCAACCTGAAGGATCATCAAACTGAAGATTTAAAAAGATCCAAGTGCTGTTTCTTTCCTTGTAGTGAGGAAGACCCACATCTTCATCACTTCACTCAGCCTTTGTGTGTGTGTGTGTGTGTGTGTGTGTGTGTGTCCGGTACCTTGGTGCCCTCGCACAGGAAGGCATCCCACAGCGGCAGCAGGATGTCACTGGGCAGACTCTCCACGAAAACCACCAGGAACCAGTTGAAGGTGATGAGCGACACGTCGATGCTGTGATCCTCAAAGTGAGCCGCCAGACGAGGAAGCTTCTCCGCCAGGAAGTCCTTCAGCACCCGCTGGTCGGCCTGAGCACATCAGCCAATGACAACCATCGATCAGTGAACAAGATCTGTGCTTCTGCTGGCTTTCATCACTGATAACACCTTTGAGAAATATGAGCTTCACACTCAAACTTTAAAACAGCTGCAGAAAATCCTGATCAAGCCGGTTTGAAGAGGATGAAATAAACACGAAGGTTTGGAAACATTTGACAGTTTGTAGAAAAGATGACGCGAAACAATTTCTTCAAGTCATTTCTAACAACTAAAACAGCTGCAGAAAACTGATGATGTCCAACACAATCAGACAATAAAGACTGGAGCCTTCTGACAAAACGTCCTCGTGTGAGCACATTTTAAATAAACTGACTGAAGTTCAGGTGAACAGCATGAAGCCACGCCCACATGCTGCTCTGAAGCCTCAGCGTCCGTTAGGGGGACTGCTGCTGGAGGTCAAGATAAAACACAAACCACAGACCAGGTGACCACAGACCAGGTGA
>JAPZDZ010000026.1:25560792-25570400 GCA_029783805.1 Acanthurus tennentii | reverse complement strand
CAGATGGACAGACGGACAGACAGACAGATGGACAGATGGACGGACGGACAGACAGATGGACAGACAGACAGAGGGACAAAACGAAGAAAAGAGCTGTAGATGTTTGGGCTCGTTTTGTCTCTGCACTTTAATGTGAAACTCCTGCTCATTGCTGCTGAAGGAGGTTCAGAGTCGTTTGAAATCATGTTTTAATTTGTTTTTCACTGATCTTCTCACAGGAAGTGACTCATTAACAAACATAATATTTTTGACTAATTTTAAGAATAAAGCTTCATGTGAAACACAAGCTGAGGTCAAAGGTTTGGGCCCCTCATGTCTGTAAGTGACGACGGAGATGGTGAAGATGGTGAAGATGATGAAGATGATGAAGATGGTGAAGATGATGAAGATGATGAAACCTAACAGGCCACATGTGATGAAACAGTGTGAGTCCCCTCACACACACACACACACACACACACAAGCAGCTCGTGTTTCATCAATAAATGATCAGTTTAAAATAAATAAGTCATCCTGACATGTATGACAGATGAATAATGAAAAATCTGTTTTTCTTTACTTTCCTTTGTGTGTGAACTCGACCTGCAGGCTTTTCAAATTAAAACTTCACTGGGTTCTCACATCTCACACTCTCTGCTCGCTCTCTCTGTTCCTACATGAACTCTGCCTCGTTTGCTCTTTTTATTTGTCTGAGTACCTTCAGGCTGAATCCGACTCTCGCAGAAACAAACAGGAAGAAATGTGAACGTGTGAATCGCAGGCTGGAAAACTTAATTTGATTCACACGTTCACATTTCTTCCTGTTTGTTTCTCTGAAAGTCTGATTCCCCCTGAAGGATCTCAGACAGTTAATTCTCCTCCGACATCGGCCTCCATTTAACACCACCTGTGATTTGATTTCACACACTCAGTGATCATCTCCCATCAGATCAGATCTGTTTCCTTGAAACGCCGCAGGACGCTTCAGGACGTGGAGGAGCCGATCGAAGACGTCTCCTCTGAAGACATTTTAAAACAGGAGGACAAAATGGGGACATTTATGTAAAATATTGACATTTATGGACTGTGAGGGACTCGTTTGTGTCAAATGAGGTCACAATAAGCAGTAATGAATGCATGATGTTTGGTAATGAACACATGCAGGTATAAGAACAGTGTGAGTGTGTGTGTGTGTGTGTGTGTGTGTGTGTGTGTGTCTGTGTTTCTGTGTGTGTGTGTGTGTGTGAGTGTGTGTGTGTGTGTCAGGCGTTTAGCTGCGAAGCATCATTTTAAACCCATTTTTATAAAATTCAGTATGGAGACTCGTTTTAGATCTGCAGTAGGAGATCTGTGCTGTCAGAAAAGTTTTCCATTTCCACGTGACACACTTTCGTCCCTGTGTGTTTGTGGGCGGAGCTTCTGTTCTGAAAGGTGATGTCAGGTGTTTCAGTGAATGACGGCAGGCGGAGCAACTGAGCAGCAGCTTCAGTCTGTGTGGGACCAATGTTTCAGTCAGGGGACTGATGTGATGGCACCATCTGACCACCAGGGGGCAGAAACACACACACACACGCGCACGCATGCACACACACATGCACACACGCATGCACACACACATGCACACGCACACACGCATGCACGCACGCATAGAGAACTGAGCTCAAGCATCGTTCACACAGTGACGTTGTGGGGACCATCCTGTCCTCATAACGTTTGTTCTTGTTAGAGGTCCTCACAGCGTCTGAGAGGACGACGGACGAAGGAAGAGACAAAGTTGCGTCTCTGTTTCTTTGTCTCATGGCTTTGATTCCTCTTGAGTTTGTTGTTTTCGCTCTTTCAGGCTGAACGTTGGTCTCATGAAGCAGCTGCTATTCAGCTGATCGTTAAAAACAACGTTAGTGAGTTTGAAACTTGAAACATTCCACCTTAAAAAAATCTCTGTCTGTCTTTTTTTGACCTGTGAACAAAAGTTTGGTTCCCACCAGCAGAAGTTTGAACATCTTTGGTCTCCAGCAGCTGATCAGCCTCCATCCTGGCTGATGTGAAGCTCCTCCTGTCTCTCACTGAATATTTAACCCCGACATGTGTTAAAGAGGTGTCACCCCTCCACGCCGCTGCCGTAGCTTTCATAACACTCTGGGTCGCTGGGAGACGCAGCGAGGGCTAATTAACCCCTCTGATTACGCCAATTAACCCCGACACATTAGAGCTCATCAGAGCAGAGCGACGTGTTTTCCTCCTGAGCCTGAACGCGACACACACACGTCAGAGAGTCAGCAGGTCACACAGGCACAGACAGGAAGTGATGTCACAGCTGATGTCACAACTGCTCCTCCTCATCAGACTGAGGATGTGTGACACGCCCACAGGTCTCAGAGTATCCAATCAGAGCTGCACAGGTCAGACAGGTGTCAGACAGGTGAATAAACTCTTCTTTTCTTCAAGAAGAAGAGACGAGCAGAACAAAAAGCAAAAGAGATTCTACTGAATCATTTCTGTTCGTGTTTATGTCAGAAACTCCGGACGTCTTCAAGCTGAAATCTTGAATCCTGTTTGACACAAACTGCAAAAATAAAACGAAAACTAAAACGCTGAAGAGCCGACAAGTTACATAATTTTTTTACTCCGCACTTTAGACGTTTTTGACTTAAATTGTTTTCACGTCTTTTGTCTCTCCTGTGTGATTTCCTTTGTGCGTTCTGTGTGAGTGTTGTTTGCAGGAGCAGAAGAAGACAGAGAGAAGAAGAGAAGAAGAGTTTCATGATGTTTCAGTCTCAGGTTGGAGGTGATTTTCTTCAGGTTGCAGTTCGACCAATCAGCACGTTGGAGCTCATCTGACTGTTAGTGACAAAAAACACACACATGAGAAGAACACACACATTAAAACACCGTCAGCATTGAGAGAAAAGCTGCTGCAGCCCGGTGTGTGTAGGTGTGTGTAGGTGTGTGTGTGTGTGTCAGCGGTGTGATTTTCTCACCTGATTTAAACAACGTGAACATCGAGCTGCCGACACGTCGAAGCATCAGGACACGTCAGCTGACGGCGAGACGTGGCGACAGAAACCAGGGAGACAGTTTCCATCAGCGAGCTTCAGTCAGTTCACTTGTTTTTACATTAAAAAGGAGGACGAGCGTCTCTGCCTCACATTCGGACCTTTAAGACACAAGGTTTTTGTTAATGAGACTGAAACCAGTTTGACTCCCTCAAACAGGAAGTGTAATTCTTAATTAGACACTCAGCCTAATTCACAGAGTGAAGACGGAGGTCTCACTCTGCGCAGGATTTCTCGTCTCTGTGATCTGAATGTTAAACCTGCTCAGGTTTTCTGACCTGCAGGAACTCGGAGCTGAAATCCAGACGGAGCTCGCAGCTTCGTTAGCGGAGACTCGACTCTGTCGTTAAGAAAAGCCCCGAACATTAAACACAGATTATCCGGCTTCATTCCTCGCTTCATTAGTGACAGAGTCACACAGCCGACAGAGTTTCTTTACTCAGAGATCAACGCGAGTCCAAACGCTGCGAGCCTGACAGGAAGTCACATGGATTCAAACCAACACATCTGATCTCTTCCTTTGTTCGGATCAGCCTCATGTCTGCGTGTTCAGCACAGAGCTACAGTAAGTTAGCCTAGCTTAGCATAAAGACTCAGAGCAGATGGAAACAGCTAGCCTGACTCTGTTCATGGGACGTCAGACTGAGTCCAGGATCTTTGAGTCTGAGCAGAAACTCTGAGTCTGAGACTCAGCTGAGAGACGACACGCTTCCCTCTGACCAATCACAACGCTCGTTTTATGTGAGCTGCGTGATGTCATCAGGAAGGAGAAACTGGGACAAGAACTTCAACAAACATGGCGTCTGAGGTACTTAGTGTGTGTGTGTGTGTGTGTGTGTCCTCACAACACCAACAAAACAACACCTTCACTCCACCATGTTTACAGCTGAGGGGCCAATAATCTGCGCTCCTATTGGTCCACCTCACCGGCGGTTTTTCAGGCTTGAAAAAAAATATTTTTTCCAAAAACAGTTTTCATCTTTTTTTAACTTCAGTGAAGTTTTTTTCTGATGAGAACAGAAAAACTCTGAACATCGATGGTTTTGTTTTATCAGTTTGGGCAGAAAGACGAGACAAAGACTCAGCAGACTCAGATTCAACAACCGAGGTGTTTGTTTACACTGAAAACCATCAGGGGTTAAAGGTCAAAGCAGCAAACAGAAGAAATGAAAACCCCTCTGACCTCCTTCATTAAAGTAAACAGGAAGAAACAAGACAAGCAGCAACAGTTTCTGTTTGCTCCCATGAACAAACCCTGACAAACACAATCCATCGCAGTAAACTGTGGTTTCAGGCCTGCATGTGTGTGTGTGTGTGTGTGTGTGTGTGTTCAGAGTCTGACTGTCGGCACAGTCACAGACATTTGATGTGGTCGGCTGCAGGAGGCAGATGCCTCTGACATCTGGGTGATGTCAGCGTGTTGTCAACACATTGTTAGCGCCGCAAATGTGCAAACAGATTAACAGGCGGGAGAGCAGCCATGCTGCCGCCGCCGCCGCCGCTGCTGCGTCTGCTGCTGCTGCTGCTGCCGCTGCTGCTGCAGAGCGCCAGAACGAACCTGACAGAGACACAACAAACACACAACATGACAACAACAAACCTGTCAGTCAGAGAACAGGGAGAGAACGACAGCAAGTCGTTCATGATCAGTTTGAAACAAACAACCAAACCTGATCAATGAGAGAAGAGTAATCCTTTCAAAATAAAAGACTTCCCATGTGATGTGACTGTGCTCAGATTCTCTCAGATTCGTTCCCTTCACTCTTATTTTTATCATTTGTTTTCATTCTGTTAAAAAGGAGAACAAATGAGGAGAAATCTGCAGTAAAAATAATGAAATCTGTGTTTCTGAGCAGCTGCACTGAAAGTCTTTGGGATGAACCTCTGGATGTGAAGTTCACTCTGAGAAGTGAGATGGTCTGTGAGGAGCTCAGAGTCTCTGTGGTCCTCGGTGGGGGGGGGGATCCCAGGCACAGCGTTTCCTCGACACCCACGTCGCAGCGCCGCGCCCGGGCCGCCGGACAATACGGCGCAGTGTGTTTAACCCAGCTGGGAGGAGGCTGAGTGGGCCGAGGCGGACGCCGGCCAGACCTTCCCTGAATGTTCCCAGCTGATGAGCAGGAAGGAGCGGAGAGTCCCGGCCGCTCCCCGGTCTCAGAGGCTTCACTCAGATGTAAAGCAAACAGACACACAAAGAGCTGCACTGACCCTGCAGCCTCCACACACACACACACACACACACACACACACACACACACACACACAATCGTTTCCTCTGACCGCAGCTCCTCCACGCCGCTGGGCCTCCTCCGACCCTCTGAACGTCTAATCAGCATCAGCGTGGCGTCCCTGCAGCCCGAAGCCTCCGTTATCTGCTCCTAACAGCTTCTTCACATCCAGGCCTCAAGTTTGTGAGACTGAGCGGAGAGACGGCGTCCTGCGAGGAGAACGTTCAGAGACACGGAGTTGATGAGAACAAAGTGGAGGAGCTCCCAGGTTCTTCTCTGTGATCTTCTGCAGAACCTGAGACTCAGCAGGACGTCACATCTTCTCCTCTCTAACTGTTTCCATCCTTCATTCATTTTATTTCTGCTTTTGTACTTTAATCTGTTTCTCTTCAGTCACCAAGGTTTTCTTTTATTAGCTCCTCTCCTTCAGAGCTCCTCTTTACTGTCTTGTGTTTTCTCTTTTTCTCTTTTCACGGGTGTTTCTGCCTCTTTCCTCTTTCCTGAACTCTCTCCATCTTCCTCCTCTGCGTTCGTTCTGAAAGCAGGAAACGGGACTTTCTGTCTGTTTTCATGGAGGTGTTGAGGACTTTTCTCACGCAGAAACACTCGAACGTCGACTCTGCACAAGTTTTCTCAGTGAATTCAAACAAAGTGGGAACCTGCCTTCACTTCCAGGCCATGAATATTTATGTTTCCTCTCCGGAAATGATTTCAGCTGAATACCAATTGTTGAGCGTTTCTTTTTTCTGTCTCGAGCTCTTTCTCACATAACGACACTGATGTCTTCGTTGCTCCTGCAGGATAATTACTGCTGCAGCGAGCGACCGAGGATCCCGGTGTTCATCTTAATTGTGAGGAAACACACATGAAGATTTTAAGAAAGTATCTGGGCCAGATGTGATGGAGGGAAGCGAGCGAGCGATGAGGGCAATTTGCATTTCATTGCGGGCTGTCGGCAGGTTCCTCACAGCGGAGTCGTATTGAGATGCAGCGAGAAAAAACTGTTACCGCCGAGTGTTTTTGTGCAGTTGGAGGTATTTCCTGGATGCTGACGGAGGAGGCGAGTGTGTGTGGTGTGTTTGTGTGAACAGGGTGTATGAAATGGCTCCTCCTATAGTAATTAGCAGTAGAGGTTGTAATTGGGCAGAATCAGTCTTACTAAGTGATTTCCTGACTGTCAAACGAGCCAAATTAATTTGAGTGATACTTTTCATTTAGTTAGCATCAAACAGCCCCTCCACTCGGCCTCCATATGGGCGTCTGATGCAACGCTCGCCATTAAACCGCCGCAGCCAGATGTTCCCCCGCAGCCCCGCCATTATCAATGCAAATTTATTCATTAAACAATTTAATTGTGTCAATGATTGACAGGCGGCAGCGTGATGACGGAGGAATGTTATGAAGCTAATAATCTGTTAGTCTTATTAACTCCCTGTGTCAGCAATATGGCCGTCAACATTTATGTGGATTAACCCTTCTAATGTCGCACACACACACACACACACACACACACACACACATCAGCTGCTCACCATGACAACAGACGGGCTCACCGGTTGGTCGACAACATAATGTTCACAAGACGCACCGCTAGTGACATCACCGTCGCCATGGTCACCACCCCCTACCTGTGTGTGTGTGTGTGTGTGTGTGTGTGTGTGTTTGATGTGTGTGTGTGTGTGTGTGTGTGAGACTGAAAGCGGGTTCGAACCTTCATCTGAAGGATCAGAAACCAACAAGACGTCCAGACTTTAACAGAAAGAAAAAGTTTCCACCTTCAAGAAAATCCTCAAAACTTTTCCAGATTTTTCAAAAAAATCAAAAACATTCAAATGTCCTTTCTTTCCTCAGAAATGTCCCTAAAACATCACCAGAGATAAAAACTTCAGGGAATGTCGACACGTTTACACAAAGAACCAAAAATGTCCTTTTTAAAATAAAACTCTGTCACTTTCCTCCAGAAACATCCAAACATGTTAATTCACTTCAAAAAAAAGTCCGCTCTTAAAAAACGTCCGAACACTTTTAAAAATGTCTCACATTAATACCACTTCCCAAATATTTCCTGTTTTTTCCTGAAACTGTCCTCATTGTCCTGTTTGGATGCTGAAGTCCAGACTCACATTGAAACTGTTTATCATCAGTCAGTGAAGAAGAAAGAAACCACGGGTTCAATAAAAGTGATCGATTAGCGGCTGAACGAGCTGCAGTCGTGTTGTTCAGCGTCGCTGTGAGACTGAAAATCAAAACATGTTTCATTGAAATCCTTCAGATTAAAATTAGATTCTTCAGATCAGCACAGACGTCACGAGCGCGGACAGGAAGCCCGGCAGGTGAGACGGGCCGAGGTAACGAGTCGCTGTGGTCCATCACGGAGAGAGCGGCGTCCAATCAGAGGGCGGCGTTCCTGACTCGCCCGCTGTGTTTCCTGTGTGGCGTCTGACAGTCCAAGGCTGATCACCGTGTCTTATTCATGCGAAGCTGACAGGCGCTCTCAGGACGCCTGCAGGACCTCGTCACCTCCTGAATCCGGATGATGCTTCGGGTTCACGTTTGTTTCTCTGTGAATTATGAACCAAACTGGAGGTTTGTGAAGTTCGGAAAGTGCAGCTTCATTCACTGAGTGTGAATTTGAATGAGTTTCATAACTTCAGGATGCAAAACAGAGAAAACAACCAACAAACCACATAAATAATTTCACATTTTTCAAATAAAGGTAAATATTTAAGCTGTGAAATGTGGCTGAAATCAACTAGAAATTTCTGAGAATTTCTGAGAATTCGTATCAACAGAGTGAGTTTTAACACATCGACTTCGTCCTGAAGAATAAAGAAACAAACAAAAGCTTCAGCTGAAACAAACCTTTTCCGCTCGTCTGAATCTGAAACAATAATCACCGGACGGCAGACGTGAGTCTTCACGCTGGCTGGAGGTTTCGGACGGACTCGCTGTATTTCCTCCTGCACAAACAGAAAAATGTCCTGCTCATCCTCCTCTGATAGACTGCGCTCCTCTCCGACTCTCATCGGCCATAAAACTCTAATTTCATCTCCATCTGTCTGCAGAGGATCATCCACCTGAAGAACATTTCCCCAAAACTAAAGGCTGTTCATCAGCCTCTTAGACCTGGTGTCTTCATAATGATACACCAGATATTATCCATTTTGTGCTAATATGATTTTATATGAAATTATGGCCCCCCGCTCACAGTTTGTTCAGACCTGAATCTCTGCCGAGTGTTTGCAGCAGAGCTGTGGTGGAGGGCAGAAACCCTGAAATCCAGTTTAGCTGCCTTTTTATTGCCAATAAACATTTTATGTTTCTACAGATCTCAAGTTTTAGTGCACGACATAAACCGGATCAAACTGACGTCAGATTCACTGCATTCAGATTCTGACGTGAACGAAGAGACACAAATGTTTTCTGATCATGTTGGTTTTGTCTTCATGTTCTGCCAAATTAACAGGAAGCTGCATGTAAAAAAAAAAGAGTAGCAACAGATTTAAAAAAGGACTTAAAAACAAGCAAATGTGAAGTTTAAAGGTTTTACTAAAAACTGATGTCTTTCACGTTTTGCTCTTTATGTTGCCTTCATGTCAGGATTTGACCCAAAGATCGCAGAAAATCTCTGTGCACAAGTTTTTAATTTTCTGTTAATTAATTAATTAACTAACTAGCAAGTTCTAGCAAATAAACTCCTCAGTTAGCTAGCAAATGTATTAGCAAGTGCACTGACGAGCTCATCCACCAGTTAGCTTTGTAAAGTAGAACTAGCAAACTTTAGCTGGTGAACTAATTAGCATGTAAACTGAGTAATTAGTGACCTGTTAGTTAGAGAACTTGTTTGCTAATAAACTGTAACCAGCATCCTTTAGTCTGTAGAGTCGTTAGCAATCAGACTCTTTGCTACTGTAGCTTGGACGTTAATAAACGGTAACCTACGTGATTAGATAACGTGTTAGCTTACAGTTAGCTTCACTCTGTAGGTTTGATAATGAGAATCTTGTGTGTAAAGTTAGCATGACTCTAAACCTGCAGACATCAGCTCGCCTGCTTCCTGTTTCTTCTTCTTCTTCTTCCTTTTCTTCTTCTTCTTCTTCTTCTTCTTCTCTGTGCAGCTTGTGAATCAGACTGACATGAATTTGTTAGAAAGATTTTTTTACATGCTTGCTAACGCGTGAAGCTCCGTGTTTGATGTTTTCTGTGTCTTCTCGCCGTTCGCTCTCTAACTTCAGACCCTCCACCTGAGGCGGCTCGCTCTGAACCAATATGGAGTCGGGGTGGAGGTCGGTATCCCAGAATCCCTCTGAGGCGTCGCTCGGCGTCCCGGCAGTGTGTGCTGAAATCA
>JAPZDZ010000026.1:25525402-25537723 GCA_029783805.1 Acanthurus tennentii | reverse complement strand
TTTCCTTCCTGAACTTTGATCAAACATCTGTAACACGAGTCGTGACCTTTGAACCCGACCTGATTTCATGTCTGTTTTTTTCTCTCATTAAATGTTTCTGCGCTAAAAAAAGGAGCAGCTGCAGTTAAATATGAGCCAGTACAAAGAAATGTTGGTTTTAATTTTCAGTTTTGCATTTTTTAATTTTTCTTTCTCTTGTAAAAAAAATTAGGAAGCAGTTTGCACACAAAGTACACATAATGTTAACATGTTATTTTATTTATCAAACAAATAAATAAAAATGATTTATGGTCTAAAAAAAACAAAAAAAAGAAACTTCACCTTATTTCATCAAATATCATCAACAAGAAAACATGTTGACCAGTGAGCTTTAAAAATGACGCTAAGCTAACTGTTTCCCACAGTTTTCAGTCTTAATGCTAAGCTAACCCGTTTCTGCATTAGCACTGATTTATTTTCAGGAAAACGAGATCAACTTTGACTTTCGATGCCCTGGATTCTGCCTGTCAGGTTAAAAACCCTGCTGTTGCTGAAAGAAGCCTGAAAGAAAACACAGTCACATCTGAATGTTTTCAGGTCAAAGAAAACAGAAAGATCTGATTTATGTTTTACTGAGAGTTCATGTTTCCTTAAAAGAAGGAAACGTCAGAAAGAGCTGAACGTGGTGAAGAACGACGACTTTATCAGAGAAACGAAACATGTTTTTTAATCTGTCGGTTATTTTCATCCCTGATCTCCACCAACCTTCACCGATTCATTCACAGGTGAAATCCACCTTCTTTTTTTTTTTTAACATAAAACTTGTTTATTGCCAAATAATTTTTAAAAAATCATTTTGTCCTGCAACTGTATTTTATAATGTAAACAGGAAGTTTGTTTAATTGGATCTGGCAAATTGTCTCCATGATGGATTCTATCATGAACCAAAAAGCAAAAAAAAAATAACCTAAAGAAAACAAAGGAAAACAAAAGACATGGAAACAGCCCGTCGGTGCTCTTTATTAATCGTCTCCTCCTAATGTAAGTGAGCAGGCTGTCATTAAAACGCTGAGACTCTCGTCCCGTTCGAGCTTCTTCCACGACACAATTTATCTTTTTGGCTGCTTTAAGCCTCCAATTTGTAATGAGTTATTGGGCTGTTCCCCAATATTCCCCTGTGATTGAGCAGGAAGTATTCAGGACATGATTTATAGATGTTAATTGTGGTGTTCAGAAATTCACAATGGAGTACAGGAGGAGGAAAAAAAGAGGAGGAGAAGGAGGAGAGAGGTGCACATCTGGAGAAGTCATCATGACCGAAGCCAAGTTTCTGGTCCTGGGAGGGAAGTAAAAGCAGAGCTGAATGTGAACTAAGCTGCACCCTGGAGAGTACAAAATATTTTCCCCTGTCAGCTCGGCCCCGGGCCCCTCAGCTCGGCCCCGGGCCCCTCAAATCCCACATGTGCCGACCTCTGCCGAACCCCGCTCCACATCAGATCGCGCTCTGCAGGAGCCGTGTGCTCGCTGCCCAAACAAGACATATTTGTATTTGATATTAAAGTAGCATCAGGCGGGACATCCATCACGGCGACTCGCAACATTTCAGGGGGAGGGAGGGAGGGAGGGAGGCGGGGGGGGGAGGCGGGTGAGGATGGGAAAACAATATGTGTCCTCTCCTAAAGGGGAACCCACCTGCAGCTCCTCGGCCGCTCCCACCGAACCAAAGCTGAGGAGAAGTTCATGAAAATGAGTTAAAGTGCGTCAAGAGGAGCTAATGACGCCCCCGCCTCCCCCGCCTCCCCCGCCTCCCCCCCGCCTCCATCCATCACCTCACATGTTTCCACACAGCGCTGACACACGGCGAGGCGCGGCCTGCGATGACGACAGCGCTTGTAAAAAACTTGGTGTGAAGTGAAGCATTGTGGGAAACGTTTCAGGATTTTAGATTCAAGTCACAACATGAATCTGTTCTTTTTTCACCGATCAGCTTCAATCAAACACGACTCAGAAACACCTTCAGATAAACTGTCATTCACCCCGAAACATACGCGTGTTTTTATCACTTTGATGATTCAAACTTCACAGATTAAAATCAGCTCCTTTACTGCAGTTAAAGAGTGAAAACTTCACCTCCTGGACAGAAAAAACACTGTTTCCTGTGAAAAAACGTGCAAAAACAGGATAAATCCACTGAATTCCTCAGAACTGAAGAGACAGAACGAGTGAATCCGCTGAATGAAACTGTGTTTGGTGGAGAGAAAAGTCACGGAGGCGTCGTTCTTTCCTGCAGAAACAAACAGGAAACGGATCAGAATGAGTTCGGGTTTGAGAGGACGGCGATAAACAGTCTGTGATCTGATTGTCTGATCACACAGAATGAAGCTCGTGAGCCGAACAGGAAGTTCACGTCCTGCCCGTCAGAATAAAGTTCAGATGGTTTCAGTTTAAAGGTCGTGTTCAGGCGTTTTTTTCTCGCCGTGTCGACGAGTTGAACCTCCGAACGCCTTCAGCTCAGCTTTCATGTGCATTTGCATAAATTCACACGTGTTACCGAGCGCTGCCAAGGGACTTTCCCACCCCCGCCGCCGCTCATGTCGCACTCCAAAGCATTGTGGGAAGCTCCAGGATGATAAATGTATCTGCCCCCCCCCTCAGCTCGCCGTTGGCACGATGCTCCTCAAAGGTTTCCTCCAGAAATTTCTTCTTTTGTTTCTCCCCCTCCTCCCCCCTCTGTGGTCCCATCCCTCGCTCAGGTTAGTCCCCCCCCCGTTGGACCCTCCTCCTTCTTTCCTCTCAACATCGTTTGAGTTGTGGAGCAGAACAGATGGCAGAACATGTAGCTGACCTAAAATACATCCCTCCTCTGGGACACGTTTCCAGCTCTCAATATGGCCGAGCTTCTTCCTTCCAGCGTCGCTGAGGATCAGATCGGAGATGGCCGACCAGGCGGGGGGGGGCGACGCTGAGTGGGAGGCCGAGCCGAGGAGACACCGACCTCCAACCGGAGCAGGACTCCGTCAGAGACATTTAGCAGCGAGCTGAGGTTTGCGTCTCTTCTCGGAGTATAAATGTGGGAGCAGGTGATCCGAGCTGTTGGCAGAGATTTATTTCTTGGCTTGAAGCTGCAGCTTCTCTTCCCGTCGACGATCCCAGCAGGAAACACAAAGCCAGCACTGCTGTTTATTTTCTATCTATACTGTTTATTACATATGGAGCCAAAACTGGAGAGTAAAATCTGATATGTGAGCGTGAACGAGGGCCCGAGTCCCTCTGAGGCCCGAAGCCAACGCCTCAAACGCCTCAAACTTTACGTCCATTTATGAAGTTTTCACTGAGAATCTGAACATGAAATTACAACACTGAGTCATTTTAAAGGCATCAATGAATCATTAAAACCTAAATGCAAAACGAAGGCAACTGAAGCTGTTCGAGGCTTTTAAGACGCTTCAGCTTTTTAGGTGTAAAAGTCAAACTTGTTCCTTCGTAAACGAGGGTTTTGTTTCCTGTTTAATGTGTCTGTTTCAGCTAAATGTCTTAGATTTGGACTCTAAATCAAAGAAAACAATCAACACAACATCTTTGTTGTGACCTGGTGGTCCTAAACCCCCACTAGGGGTCGCTAAAGCTTCACAGAGGTCTTTTAACGGGAAAGGAACTTTGTTTTAAAAATGGGTTTAAATCTCTGTATTTAGTTACTCATGAAGAAAACTAAATGAAATAGTTACTTTTACAGTTTAGATTACTATCAAATATATAAACTTAAAAAATGTTCACAGGTTTCAGGTGAAGATCTGAACACAAACTACGTTCACAGAGCTTTGACTTACTTTCAACGTAGATGATGGACGAAGTGTCAGAGAGCGAAAAACACTTCGTTCATCCTCAAAAAGCAGATTACAAAAGATGTGCAACACGTCCACAGGTGGACAGGTGAGTCAGGAACAATGGAGCTCACCTGAGCCGAGCACTCGGTCAAACACAAAACCACGTAACCTTCGGAGTCAGAGGCCTGCTGGTCTGAGTGAGAACGGTGACCCGGATCATCGTCTCTGTCCTGCACAGCCTCAGAAGAAACTTCAGGAACTTACCTGAGCTCAGGTGTGACTGAATGTCGAAGCATCAAACACACAGGAAGCAAGACGAGCTGACTGAAGCTGCTTTAAGCTGGTTGTTGTAGTTTTGTTTCAAAGACGACACTGAGTGTCAGGTCACATGCGGCGGCGGCGTGATCCCGTCTGCAGACAATCTCCCAGAAAACCACATCAGTGTGTTTGTGTGCGAGTCAGAGAGGAGTCAGAGTCGACCCGACCGGCTGCAGCCTGAAGCTGACCCCCGCCTCCCGCTAACCCAGAACAGGAAGGAGATAATGTCACCAAGATGTGTCACAAACAAAGAGGAGCAGTGACGGCGCTGCTGACGGCGGTGGGGGGGGGCGGAGGCTGCTGGCGAGCGCTCTGGATGTTTTCCTGTCACCTCTGTGCGAAGACACAATCGATCACTGTGTGAATTCATGGGACGAGGAGGTGAACAGCGTGATTTACGATGTGGACGACGTCGTTTGGCAGACGCAGCAGTAATTATTGTCTGAACGTGGAGTGATGTGGGGATGATGCAAACTGCTTTGTTTGGGGTCAAGCTGAAGAAATGTGGAGAAAACTCATTTGTTTTGGCAGCAAACATCTGAAAATGTGGAGGAAAGGTCCCACGTCACTGCAATTATGTCTGCATGTGTGTCAAAGATGTTTCTGCTGATCTCTCTGATGTGAACATGAGGTCAAAGCTCATTGGCTGAAGTCCCACCAGGTGAGTTCCTCTGAAGAACAGAGGCACAAACACAAGAGCCCCATCATGGATCAAACAGAGTGTGTGTGTGTGTCAGGCTCTGAGCTTTTACAGCCTTTAGATGTGTGTGTTATCAGGAAAAGTGTCAGAAGCTGCAGTACCGAGTGTGACCACTAGTCCCGCTCTGATTGGTTCGCTGTGATCCTGCAGGTCTTGATGCTGATGAGCTGCGAGCAGGTTGTAACTTCAGCAGCCTGTTAAAAACCGAGTTACAGTCTTCAGTTAAAGCTGAGCAGAACGTTTCCGACCTGCAGAAGGACTTATTGTTGACGGAGAGGAAAGTGGAACAGTGAAATGAAGGTTATCGCTCCCCTGTGAGCTCTAACACAAGAATGTAGAAGGAATAACTTTATTAGCTCTCCTCCTCCTTCATGAGTTTCATTATGAATAAAACCATCAGCTCTGCAGTCACACGTCCTCTGTTCTCTGAAACCGTTCGAACATGTTCAGCTCTGCTGATGTTTCTGAGCTACGGGGGCTCGGTGACGCAAACTCAGAGACCACAGTTCAGAAAACACAAAACTCAAAATCCAGTTTAATTTATGAGCACAACAGGCAGAAACACAGCAAACCACAGAAATAAACCCCTGAAACAAACATTAACTGCTGCTGTACCTGAAGAAGCTGCTGTGCAAAATGCAGATATTAGCTTGCTTGCTAATAGCCAGTTAGCTAACCTCGCTGACATGTTTTTTTTCTGTAAAAACTCAGATTTTAGTTTTTAAGCTTCAGTCTTTGAATCAAGCTAATGAGACAAACTATCGATCAGGGAGCTTCAGTGGAGCTGCTTTTGTTTCCTTTGGGCAGAGTCAAGCTAGCAATTTTTGTGCTAAGCTAAGCTAAACAGCTGCTTTAGCCTCATATTTTTTCCCCTGGATTTTGCCTTTAAGGCTCCAAACAAGCTGCCTCACTTTATCACTGAAGCTGTTTCGACTCTGAACGGTTTTTGGAGTGAAAGAAAAAAAAGTCAGTTTTGTTTAGTTTTAGTATTTAATGAAATAAACGTTGACAAGATGTGGAACTGTTCCTTTAAATCTGCTGTGCTTTGGATCAACAGGTAAATCGACAGAACTGTAATGTTTAATGAACCGGCGTCACAGTCAGTTATGTGTTCATTGTGTTTACTGTTTCAGTTCCTTCTTAATATTTGAGTGAAGGATCTGAAATTCCTTCATGTTTGATGCTTTTGGCACAACATCCGGAAACCCCACAGTCGACAAAAATGGCCACAGTTTTATTTTTCCAGCTCAGACTAAAGTGCTGCTCTTTCACACATCGTACAGCTGGAAGTCTGAGTTTCCTGCTTTTGTACATTTAAGCTTCAGATACGTGACGTTTGCTGGCAGGAGGAGTGTTGAGAGCAGAGGTGGCATGTCCACTCTGGTCTGCAGCCCAAACCTGCCAGCTCCATCTCTCTGGATTTCCCATTAAGATCTCCCACCAAGAAACCAGGAAAAAAACTAACCTTCAGCTGTGACGGACTGAGCGCGCTCAGTGATGAGACACGCCTCCTCGTTCGCTACGACAATCAAGGCGAGGTTATTATCTCATCACTCCAAAATACGAGTCATTATGGATCTGAGCCGAGGAGGGAAATGAGGACTTAAGACGGAGAGGAAAGAAAAACATTCAGCAGATTCACTTCGTATGGAAGATCGATTCTGCCATAACAAGAAAAATAAAGTTCTGCATAAAAAAAAAAACAAATCAAAATCATATTGAACACAATCACCATGTTTTTAATGTGGCTTTACAATCATCCTTCATTCATTCATCCTCATCTCTGAATGAATGAAACACTGTCAGATTCAAAATGCAAAGTTTGAAAAATGGGTCAAAGTTTTTATACCAACAACAAACAGCAATGATGCAGCAGAATCACAGATATCACTTCTTTATTTCACTACTACATTACCCACAATGCAACCTAAACACCGGGAGGTGTGCAATGCTAACAGCAGCTACTGTAGCTTAGCATGCTATAAATCTGACTGTGTGCATGTAAATGAACACGTTACTGCAGGAAATGCATGTTTTTTTAATAACATTATTTCATTTCAATGATGCAGATTTTATTTTATCATCATTCTGTTTTTTTTCTTGGTCTTTTTGAGCTTCCATACATATTTCCACACTTTCCAAAGGATTTTGAAAATAGTTGTAATTCTCAGATTCTGCTGTAATAACAGGAAGCAGGGAGTCTGTGGGTGGCTGGCTGGGATTATCGTAGCTTGGACTCCCAAACGGAGAGGAAACGGAGGAGGTGCCACCTCCGAACACCTTCCTCCTCCTCCTCCTCCTCCTCATGTTTCATCCTGAGCAGAGTGCACAGAGAGCTCCACAACTCTCCCATGATTTACGGCCCGAGCAGCAGAGTTCACCGTGGACTCGAGCCAGCGACAAGCCCCCTTTTAACACCAGCTTTGTATTCTAATGACCCCCTAAACTGCACACCAATCCATTTTCTGTCCATTAGCAGCGAGCCGCCGCTGCAGCTAATATTCTTTAATTCACTCCACAAAGGAGGAGATTGTCCTGGGCCTCGCTGCACTTAATGCCTGCAATTACATCAGGTTACACATCCTGAAGTGACCCCCCGGGACCCGAGAGAGAACCCCCCCACTCCGGCACCAGCAGCACCAGCAGCACCAGCAGCACCACCCTCCTAATCTGCTCCTCAGCCACCCGAACACCTGATAGCTGCTGGCAGGAGCAGCCGCCTCTGATGCACAATCCGCCTGTGTGCGTCTGTGTTTGGTTTCTCTCTGCTGTCGCTCCTTTTCATTAAGAAATAAAACATGCTGGAATGTGAAGGGACGGCGCAGATGGACGAAAAAAACCTGCAGTCAATTAGAGGCGGCACAATACACGTTTTGTCCCGACGAAGGAGGAAGAAAAAGGTTAAGAGTGTTGCTTTATGGCAGTTATTTATTGCCTTATAACTCAGAAATCAAATTAGTTCATATTGAGGAGGTTGAGCTCGAGTCTGCGGTGATTGATTCCCCTCCGCCGGGTCGAGTTGATACGAGCGAGCCGGGGCCAAAGAAAACAAGAGCCGAGGAGGAGGAGGAGGAGGCGGAGGAGGAGGAGGTGTTCAGAGCCTCAATACAACAGTGTGAAAATCTTTTATTCCAAGTAAAAGTCCAGTTATTACAGTTTTATTTAAGTACTTATATCAGATTGAATCAGCAGAATAATTTGAGCATTAAAGTACAAACATTAGTGTAAAAGTGGTTGGAGCAGGAGGTGGAGGAGCTGATGGAGGAGGAGCAGCTCTGCGGTGAGAGGAGGCGCGGATGCAGGAGTAGATAAATTAGTCGCAGGAATCGTGGAGGGTAAGCAGGTGGAGGAGCTGATGGAGGAGGAGATGGAGTGGTGGACAGAGGTGTGGAAGGGTAATGGACGGAGGAGTGGGTGGAGGAGGAGGAGGAGGAGGAGGTGCAGAGTGTGCCGGCCTGTCTGCTGTTCATTACAGGTGATAAGTGCCCTCTGAGGAGCGAGGAGCTGCAGCGGTGGAGCTCCAGCAGAGGCCTCCATCACAGGCCTCCGCCCGCAGCCTTTATGGGGCCGTGTGGAGACACCTTCATCCCTCAGCGCTCCCCGGAGACTCGGGGCCGCTTGCAAGAATGGGCCCCCTGCCGCCAGTTTGAGCGCGGCGGCCCCGGGAACAAGCCAGCGCAGTGCCAATTAGACAAAGAGAATAAAACGGGCTGCAGTGAAATGTGATCCATAAATAACGGCCACGTCAGCCGGCCGGCTCTCCTGCACACCGCCCGCACTGCCCGGCCTCAGACCCGGTCTGCTGGCCCCACAGAGGGCCCAGCCACCGGAGCGTCCAGGGTCCACGGCAGGACGCCATGTCGCTCGGCTGCAGCGACAAACCAGAGGGACGGGGGGGGGCTGACCCAACATGGCCGATCTTTACAAACGAGACGCTGAACTCGAACGTTCGGAAGCAAAATGTTGGAATTGAACACAAACTTTCTGAATCTTTTCAGCAGAATAAATTCACGTTTGTGCGTCTGTGCGACACTGTGGAGAAAAAGGAGGAAAATAAAATATTGAAACAACTTAGACATCATTTCTATCCACAGTTAGAAACGTTTACAGAGAAAAATGTTACGTTTTCTTTTAAAGTCTTTGTTCTCTGACTCGTTACCTCAGTTTCACTCCTGGATTCATGGGATTTGAACGAGCAAACATTCGTGCTCTCAGTCACATTGGGTTTATTACAGTCAGACAGAAACGTGAGTGTGAAGCAGCTGAAACAGGAAGCTTCAGCTGCTTTCTGTCTTTATTCTGAAAAAGAGACTTTTCCAGGAAGAAAAAACTAATATTCCAATAAAATTCCTCTTACTCTCAGTTTCGTGTCCTTTTGTCTTTATGTTGTTTTTCTGCATGAAAACGTTTTTTTCCAGCAGCGTCGGTTTTGTCGGAATAATGAACTCAGCTTTCGTCCGTTCAGTCACTTTATTAAAAAGGTCAGCAGGTGATTTTATTTTTGTGCTTTTCCAGAAATTTTTTCCGAGTCTGTTTTTAAGGACGTGAGTTTCTCCGTCGGACCAGAAATGTGAGTTTTCCTTCTGTGCCTCCACCTCCAGCTCAGCTCTGCTCACCGTCAGCTGGTTTAAAACACACGGAGCCCACGGACGGAGCCCACGGACGAACGGAGCCCACGGACGTCACGAACACACACCACCTGAGACGCATCCTGAACAACCTGCAGAAAATGTTTCAGAACAGAATCTGATGTTTTCATGATTTGATCATCAACATTCTTATATTAATAATATAAACTGAGGAGTTCGTGTGAGAAACCAGGAAGTTTCAGGAAACAACCGGAAATAAAACACAACATCCGGAGAGATTTTTCACAAACAAAGCATCAAAACACAAAAAGCTGCTGTGGATCAATAATATTTCACACTGATACATCATCAATAATCAGTCCATGCAGCAGTGGTTTCCAACGGGGGGCCCGGGCCCCTCCGGAGGGTCACCTGATGAACCAGAGGGTCGGCAGACGGAGGAAAAAAGAAAACAGACGTTACATGAATGTTCTTATTTTCCTCTGATGTTTCATGTTTTTGTGTGAGAAACGAGAATCTGACACACGATGAAGCTGACAAACGTCGGATTAAAATACTCATGTAAGCTGAAGTAACTAAATATGGTACTTGGCTGAGTATTTGAGTAAAAGTAGTGAGTGTTTGGATCGGAGGTTCCTGCAGCGAAACTCAGATTTACAGGACAGAAGAAGAAGAGTTGTGATGGCCCTCGCTCGGCGGAGGAACATGTCAGACGCAGTTCGAACACCTCCACCTCCACCCTGCAGGCTTCACCCCCCCACCCCCACCCCTCCAGCAGATCCTGCCCCCCCCCCTCCACAGATGTTAGAGACATTACGAAACTCGGCCAACAATAAAAAAGAGCCAGTGTAAGTTTTCCAAGAGTGCAAACAAAAGAATGTTTTAATGGTGCTGCTTTAAGAGGAAAAATGTTGGACTGCTGGAGAAATTCAATTACAGCGTGATTGAGTGTTGACATTTCTGAGGCCGTAAGACAGGAAATTCATTAAAAGCAGCAGAGCAGCCTGGGAGGGAAACTCCAGCGGCTGTAAAAGAATCCGCTGGTCCGAGGTGATTATGGAACGGATCGTTGCTCGGGTCAGGCCGCCGCTCTCCGCCCGGCCGGCCCGGGATATTTAGAGGCTCGGGAACCGCCGCGCTCGCTGTATTGATTGAAAATAATCCACCTGGGAGTCGGACTCACATCTGCAGCGGGGGAGGGGGCGGAGGGGGGGTGGGGGCGGCCGAGTGTTTCAGGAATAATGTGCAGCATTGATTCTGACACGCATGGTATTGTAATAAGCTAATCTGGGAAAGAAACAGTCATGAAGTGCAGCAGAACAAGACGGCCATTTGTAAGCAATTTACGACGGCGGCTAATCATTACGGCGAGGTTAGGGCAAGCTGCACGGACCGGCCGCGGCCAGCAGGGCGGCGCTGCAGGTTCTCTTCTGTCTGCACCGAATCGCACCAGGTGACGACCGGTTTCAGTTCCAACTAACAGGATCTTTGACCTTCAGGAGAGAATCTCATGTTTCCAGGAAATATTTGTCTGAAGAAGAGGAGGAAGAGGAAGAGGAGAGTCTGTTAAAACCACGTCACTGCTGCAGTCAGGTGACCTGCACCAGGTGACCAACACAGAGCAGTGTGTGTGTGTGTGTGTGTGTGTGTGTGTGTGTGAGCACTTTTCTCTTTAATTTATATAAAAAATGCCCCAAAGTATCATCATCATCATTATAATAATAATAATAACAATAATAATAATAACAATAATAATAATAATAATAATAATAATAATAAAAATAATAATTATCATTATTATTATTTTATTATTATTATTATTATTATTATTATTATTATTATTGTTATCATCATCAGTAGTGTTCATTGTAGTTTCTGGGGTCTAAAAGCCTCAAAACAAATTTAATTTAACAGACTTAAATGTGTAAATTTGAAGTTAATATTTTTTCTGTTTCTTGGATTTTTAGTTTTTGTTCTAAACGTTTCGTTTCTTCTTCTTTCATCTGTTTTTCAAACGTTCAGCAGCTGTTCACTTCCTGTCTCGTCCGTGCAGCTGTCGAGGTTTTAAGGCATTCAGCCCAAAAAATAAACTGTTGAGGTTTTCCAGACCTTTCAGCTGCAGGCTGTGGCCTTCATCGCTGATGATGATGATGTTAGTTTCTGTCTCACTTTTTGTCAACAAGCTCTAAAATATAAAGTCTCTGAAAATCTCATTTACTTCTGATTCTTGGTTTCATTAAATTAAAAAAAAGATTCTGTATTATCGCAAATAAAAAAATCACAGGTCAGAAAAAATAAATTAATTAGCAAAGATGAACAAACAGTTTAATTCTATTAATATATTAAACTAAAAAAAGTATAAAAATGATTAAAGAAAGAATCTAAAAGGAAAAACATTTTTAAATTTACATTTATGAACATGAACACAAACAATTTACAGATTAAAGTGCTGATCGATTAGAGTGTAAAGATAATCAATTTATGGCGATCAGCTGATCTGAGGCTTCGTTTTAGTTTGTCACATTTTATTTGTCCAGTAAACAAAAAAACAAAAACAAACAAACAGAATAAACAGACTGAAGATCTAAAAGTGTTTCATTAAAGGTGTCGAGGTTCCTGTCGGATCTGAGGCTGCAGACGACATGCTGACCGGATGTTTGAACAACAGGAAGTGAAGTGAACAACAGGAAGTGATGACACCAACATGATGCGTTCAGGCGACTCAACAGGAACAAAGAACAGAGATCCTGAGCTGAGGCTCGTGGAGACGCTGACGGTCTGTGACTGAGTCCTCAGTTCGAGTGTTTACACGTGGATCCGGACACCGAGGCCTGAAAGACTCGGCAGATACGAACCGAACGGAGCGTCGGTCTGAGCGTTAAACGCTCCCCAAACGGAGGAGGACGACATC
>JAPZDZ010000026.1:25462706-25476696 GCA_029783805.1 Acanthurus tennentii | reverse complement strand
ATCATGT
This sequence comes from Acanthurus tennentii, assembly GCA_029783805.1. Taxonomy (NCBI): domain Eukaryota; kingdom Metazoa; phylum Chordata; class Actinopteri; order Acanthuriformes; family Acanthuridae; genus Acanthurus; species Acanthurus tennentii. The sequence goes on along the minus strand of JAPZDZ010000026.1, from coordinate 25,476,689 downwards.
GATCATGTGATTCTGCTCATAAACCAGTTCACCCATAGCATTAGCATTAGCATTAGCTTTAGCATTAGCCTGGCTGCCTGCAGTCTCCCTGCAGAGCAGCTGATCAGTGCGCTGCCGCGTTCACAGAAGCTAAAACATCTGTGAACATCTGGAGGAACGTTTCCGTTTGACCGTTTGAACCTGAACGCACTCGTTCGTCACGCCGTCACGCCGTCACACCTGCAGCCTCCACAAAGATCCGTTAGCTTACAGAAGTCGCTTCAGCTTCAGGACTTTGCGTCTCAGATGTGTTTACTGCCACAGACACCACGTCGCTGTGAGAAGCTTCTGATCCACTTATGAACCAGAGACCTGATTGGTTGGTGGAGAAAACTGTTCGGCCAATCAGGAGCCTTGAACCGACTTTAACACCATCAGTTTCTTTTCTCTGACTTTTTTTTTGTTCTCTGGAAAAAATAAACACATTTCAAACTCTGATCCTGATTTTCCTGAGATCATCCCGACCCCCCCCCCCCAACCTGTTCAACCAATCAGCAGCCTCCCTGACCATCCTGACCTTTCGCCTGTAAATCTGTCTGATGGAGCATTTCTGAGGGACCGTATCCATCACAATGTGTCCAAACTGTTAACAGACTCTCTCAGCGACGCAGCACTTCTTCTTCTCCTCCTCCTTCTTCTCCTCCTCCTCCTCCTCCTCTCGGTGAATCTGAGCCGGTTGGAGTTCAGCTCGTTCTGGCAGCTGCAGTTTGGCCGAGGATGTGCAGACTCGGAGGGTTGGAGCGTTTCTTTGTGCTGCTGTAGCCTCGGGCGTCGCTCTCCGCTAACGAGCGCTGTGTATTCAAGAATCTGCCTTCAGAAGTCATCAGCTCGGTGCTGACGGTGGAGGGAAACCTAATTGTGCCTGAGCAGGCTGAAGGCTGCCAAACAGCCCCACCCCCTCGGATGGCGGCCTGCTCTGGTCCTCCTCGATGGAAAGCAGACTTCCTGCTCAGGCCTGATAAAGACCACTGCTGACCTTCAGACTTTAAAAGAGCTTATCACATGAGAGGAACGTTTCTCTTTCCATCAGCGTCAAGAAGCAGACAGAACCGAGGACCTTCAGGTTTTAATCGTCCTGTCGAGACTCTCAGCTGCTCTGTGACGGTTCGTCTGAAAACATAAACTGGTTTCTCTTTTCGGAGCCTGATTGACCCTGAAAACATCTCAGAAACATTTTACAACAGAAACTGATTATTTAAAGTTTTTCCTGAATTTAGAGTTTAAACAAAATCTTTACAAAATCCTCCAGATTTCATTCTGAACTCAGCAGGTTTGTTTGAGTCTGAGTCATGTGACCCGAGTGACCCCCCACCCCCGGTACCTTCTCACCTTTTCCAGGTGACCTGCTCCACCTCTGTGGACTGAAGAAACAGTTTAAACTCCTCATGACACTGTTTGTCTTCGAATCCTGTTTTTCCACCAGCAGTTTGTTCAGATTTCTATTTTTTATATATTTGCTTTAAATTCATATTGTGGTTCTGATACAGACTTCAAAAACACAAAAACCAAATGAACCTTTGCATGTTTTCACTCGAACAGGAAGATGTTGGTGTTAGCATGTTAGCATTGATCAGATTAGCAAAGCATTTGGACAAAAAGGTCAAGTTTGACACTGAGCTGATCAGAGAGACGTCGCTCTGAGCGCCTGCAGTCACTGCTGAGGGCAGCAGAAACCCGCAGACGGACCTGAAGGTAAAAACACAAAGTGGAAACCTGAGACTCTGTGTGATGAGTTCAGGTTCTTGCTGTTAAACACAGTTTTCACTTTACAAACCTCGTCGCTTGTTGAAACTCTGCTCCTCGTCCGCTCGCAGGAAAACATGATTATTGATGAAAAACTCGAGCTCGCAGATGATAAAGTGAGACGAACACAGTCCACCTGTAACGTGAGTCTCTAAAGGTTCAGGATTGTGGATTTACTGAAGGATTCCTGACTGTCAACACAAACCTGCGTCTAATCCCTCCTGAACCGTCTCCTCCATACAAACCTTCACGTCATCCTCGGACGTATTTCTCCTCTAATCCCGCCTGATGTTTTTACCGTCTGCAGAGCTGCTCTCTGACTGATGGATGGCTGCTTTGGCTCAGAGCTGCACTGATTGATTCACATCAGCTCGCCTCCAAACGTCAGTCAGAGCTCCATCTTCTGCGTCCTTCGCCAGCAGTTTCATCATTAACTCGAGTCTTTAGAGGCTGTTTGGAGAACGTTTCTGCTGGATGAACGATGGTGGAAAGTTCGGTCGTCTTAGAAACGTAAAACATTCTCCGTCCACAACCTGAGAACTTCCAGAGTCACTGACACGGTTTACAGCTTCTGCTGCTTCTCTGTTTCCACGCTGGAGGAACTTTATTTATCTGACAAAGTCACTTTTTATTTCACTTTCAGTCTGAACAGCAGCAGGAACACTTTGGATTCCCACTTTACTGTCTGATGCAACTTTTCTGGGATTCTGCTTTCTCCAAAAGTTCAAGACTCATCGAACTGAAAACAAAAGTGACATGAACTCTGGAGACACTTTGAGTCTGAGAAGCTTCATCATGAACATCTCACCTGTCTGCGGCTCCTCAGAGACTTTCAGGTCCAACATTCTCACAGTGAAATGAAGAGACGTGCGAGCTCAGCCTTCAAGCCAAATGTAATCTTTATTAGACTGTTTCTGTACAAAAAGCACTGGATCACAGGAAAAAAACAAAAACATGCATCTATTTACAGCATGGCCCGAGACGGAGAAAGGAACGAGGCGGGCGGCGCCCCCGCCTGTTTTCTAAAGACATTACTTAAACATTGTGCTTTGATATACTTTGATGATATATTTCATATTTCACAAAGATGCAGTACCTCTGCCCTCGTTCACATTGAAGTAAAACATCGAAAAAAGGAAACTTTGCAGTTTTAAAAACCTCGGCTGAAAACCGGGACGGTGAGAAGTTAAACTTTCTACAACTGTGACCGAAAGGAAAAGAAGTGAGCAAGCTGCTGAAAAGGGACGGACGAGGAGCGACTCTTTGCTCCCGTAACTGAAAACATGGCTGGACGGATGTTCACCCGCACGCCGGCACGACGGCGTCCGGCCGACGCTGCGCAGCGACCGCAGCTCTCTGTCAGTCCTGCTCCGTTTGCATAAAGTTTGAAAGTGTCCGAGCTGCAGACTCGCGTCCTCAGAGTTAAAGGGACGTCACGTGGTTCTCGACTCTTTGAACACGAACTCTGCGACGTCTCGAACAAACCGTTTCTACGACATGAAGCTCTGAGAGAATCTGCTGAGATCATCAAACTCATGAGATCTGTGGATTTTAGCATCGACACCAGCAGACGTCATGAGGTCTGACCCTCGTCACCGGGAGACTCGGAGACTCGGAGACTCGGACACGGAGGATTTCTGACTCTGACGGTGGACGTGACGGCTTTTATTTTCCTAATCTGTAATCAAAAAGTGTTTCATGGTATTTTCTTGTGATTTTGAGAAGCCAAATCCAACTCATGCGTCAGGTCGGGTTTGCTAGGTGCTAACGTACATGCTAACGAAGGTGCTAACGTAGTCGTTCGGTTGGAGATCAGTGTGGTTAAAGTTCTGGTGCAAAACAAAACAGATCTGATTAAACTGAGAAAACAAAGAGAAGAACTTTGTGTCGAAGCGAGTCAATCGTAAGGCATCAAACACGACTTCTCTCTCCGGTTTCCGGACTTTTCCACGGCAGCGTGGAAGACGAGCTTGCATTACAGAGCAGGAACACAGTTGCATAAGTCAATGATCCAGATTGTGTGCGACGACGAGAACAGCACCATCAACAACAACACCAACATCGATGGAAGTTTCCTTGAGATCAGTGACCCAAAAACTCGCTTTCGGAGTGGTTTTAAAATCTGCTTCCTGTTTTGAAATCGTACAGTCATTCTCACCAAAAAACACAAAGACTAGGATCGGGTCTAATATTAAAATGTTTAAAATATTGTCTTTAAACACCGAAACCAAGAGACAGCTTGGTCCAAAGGAGGAGTGGAGGAATATTATGACGTTAGAAGCTTCTGAAATATAAAAATTTCACATGACAAGTTTTCTGCGTCTTCAGAAGGGCAGAAGAAACATCTCGGTGCATATCGTTCTATCGGTCATCTTTTTTTTTAACTTTTAGCTTTTTTTTCTTTTTTGTTAAGATGCATTGCTCTTATTAAGTGCCCCAACAAAAATAGTGCATTAAGAAATAACCATGATTATACATTTCACAATAATACACAAAGGACGAGAAGAACCAGGGGAAACACAAATGATGCTGTTTACAAAAAGTTAAATATCGTATCGGAAAAGCATTTTTATACAAAAGTGATGAAAGCGTTTTTTTACGTCCTGCTTTCAAAAACAGGGAGAGCTCGTCGTGACGTCCGCTTGTTTTTACAAAAGGGTTCATTCCTCTCACTTGTTCACTCTTTTTACAATATCTAAAAGGTATTAAGACATCAAATGTGTTTACATATCGATTTGAGACTATCATTCAGGCCTAAATCACAAAAGGAACTCCCCGAAACATACTTTATAAATACATATAAAATAAGCACAATCAGAAGAATAACAAGGAAATCTGGTACCTAAATGTGATTAAAACTGCTGCAAGCTTCTTCGGGTTAAACTCTACCACTCGACACACCTGCCAAACAGAACGTTTGTACCGGAGGTTCAGAAATAAGACGTCAGAAACAAAAAGTGAAACAGAACCGAAAGTGAAACTTTAAGAAAAACCTGGGCAACAAACGTCAGAGAAACTTCTGCTCGTCTGTCGGCAGGACGTTTGTTCGTTCTTTCTTCAGCTTAGAAAACGACGGCATTTTCCTCCTTTAGGAGACACAGACGTGGTTAGGAACTATGGTACAGAGAGGAAAAGAAAACGCCAGAGGACGTGACGTCGGTCAGGAGTCGGCTCCTCTGTTTTGACATTTCTGATTGAAAACCCTTCAGATCCGGAAACCGTCTGACGGTTCTTCCAGATCTCAGAAAAGGTTTGAAGGTTTTGATTTTTCCTGGTTTCTGGACTCAGTCCGACTCAGGTTCAGGGTCCATCGAGAGCTTCTGAGACCTTTAAGTTCTTCAGCTGGTGTTTCTTTATGTGCATCAACCAAAGCAAAGTGTCCTGAAAAGAGTGATGCTGCTTTTTGAACCCAGTGAGGTTCAACACTTAAAGAAATGTGTCGTTTCTAACAGGTTCTGGTGAGACAGCAGTCATCAGTTTGTTCTGATGATTCATGGAAACATTTCTGTGTTTTGATGGAATAAACTAACAAACTGTAACTTCTGGTTTTGCGTCTGAACGTCTGAAGGCTGAATCTTACACAGGAACCAGTCAGGCAGGTTTGGAACGTCAGGCCCATTCAGAACTCCATTCAGAAAAACACTGATTTAAGAAGTCTGTGTGCAATAAGACCAATGAAACTTTAACATGAAACCGTGTTGATCGTCTTGTTTCTGGGATGAATCAGACGACAAACGCAGGTTTCATGTCTGCTTCTTCATTTCTTATCTTTTCAAAATAAAAGGAAGCTAAAGGAGATTTTGAATCGCAATAAAAAAATTTGCATTTTCAAAAAGTGAATCTGTGATTTGCATTAAATGACTGAACTGAAAAGAACAACCTGATGGAACCGTATCATCCAATTAGATCTGACCTCTGCTGTGATGTCACAGGGGTGACAGAAGCTCTCGGTGGACACGCCCCCTTCCTGTCTCACAGTGGTTCAAACTGATCTGAGACCTGTTCAGTCTGTTTCATAACTCAGCACAACAATACTTACACAACATGAAGTACTGCAGACACCTGCCCCCCCGTCACCTGCCCTCCCACCCACAGTTCACTCCTCGCTGACCTCTGACCTCCTCCGAGGTGAAGCTGCTGCAGATGACGTCACTTCCTGTGTGGGACGGATAGTCTGTGGCGGCCTCACGGCGAACACGTCGCCTGGCAGTGAATGAACGATGAAGTGAAGGATTCTGGGTCGGCTGCGGTCGGTCTCGGGGCTGATGGGAAGGATTTTAGGCTGCTGCTGTTGTGGCGTTTCAGGTGGGCGGAGCCGTCAGCGTGGGGGGAGGGTCGGGGGGAGGGGTTCGGGGGGGGGTCTGACGGTGTCTGGCTGAGGATCCTCCTCACATGGGCGGGACGATGAGACCTGCCATGGCTGAGAGACGGCGACACACAAACAGATTCAGGATCAGTTGAAGCGTCTGACACACGTCACATGATCAAATGTGAAGAGATGGAGGACACACTCGTCTCTCTGCTGCAGGTGGCGCTCAAAGAGGGCGGGGCTAACTGCACAAGCTTCATCTTATCAGGTCATTTCGACAGTTTTCAGCCCTGAAAGCTGTTTTGTTTTGTGGTTTCGGAGCGTTTTCCTCTCGTTTCCTCCGTCAGTGAACAAACTCAGACACACAAAGTTTCTTTCTTTCTGAAAATAAAGTTTATGATAAAAATAAACGTCAGAACTTCGGTCTCAGTGAGTTTGTTTCTCCTCACGACCCAGAAATCACAGTGTTGTCATGGAAACCAATTTATGTTCAAAACTACTTTAAACAAATCAGAGTTTTTGTTTTCCATCATCAGACGCCGAGTGAAGAAACACGTCGATCTGAATTTTTTTTCCAGACCGAACGTTGGATGTAAATGTTGTAAACTCAGATTATCTCTCTGCGCTGACCCTCGTTAGTTATTGATCATTTAAATTCACTCACAGACTTTCGTGTGTCTCTGTACTCTGTCGGAGAAACGGCGCTCTGGCCTTGTTACCTGTCTGCAGCGTCATGAACAGCCTCACCTGAACAGGCTGAAAGGAAATCACCGGATAAGATGAAGAGAAGCTTGTGTGTTTCGTTCTGTGCCGGAAGTTATGGATCAACTTTGAGCTCCGAGTTTAACAAACACTTTAATCTCATCACTGCTGGACGTCTGTCTGTGTGTCCAGGTGAGGACATGGACAGGTGGACAGCAGAGGACGGGGGTGCAGGAGGCAGGAGGGGGGGTGGGATGCTCACCCTGGAGGTTGCTGCCATTGGTGGTGGTGCAGGTGGGGGGCGGGGAGGTCTGTGGCCGCACGACAGGGGCGAAGGCGCTCTTCTGTTTGACTGCAGAAACCATATGGACAGGAGAGAATGAACAAGGGCCCATGGGAGCAGAGGAAGAGAGAGGAGGAGGAGGAGGAGAGGAGGGGCGGTCCTACAGGAGGAGGGGACGTAACGAGCAGGCAGACGGACAGAGGAGGTGAGTGATCGTATGGAGGTGAATCATGCAGGAGGAGGAGGATGAGGAGGAGGAGGATGGGGGGGGATGGGTCCCTGCCTCAGATCGGGCCGAAGACGATCTGCAGGAACGAACATGCTCCGACACAAACAGCCGCCAAAGTTGATCCATAACTTGAAGGACTTTTATTTCACCAACACCAACCTGCGAGCAGCAGCAGCGTCACACACACAAACTGCACAGGTGTGTGTGTGTGTGTGTGAGTGTGTGTGAGTGTGTGTGAGTGTGTGTGTCTAATAAACGCATCATGTGACCTCCTCTTTTGTGGCTTTAAAGCAAGTCTGATCCTGATTAAAGGAACAGTTCAACACGTTCTCCTCTTCCTCTCAGTCACATGACCACAGCCGGAGTCAAGACGTGCTTAGCCTAGCTTAGCTTAGCCTAGCTTAGCTTAGCATAGCATAAAGACTGGAGGCAGAGGGGAACAGCTAGCCTCCTCAGTCTGCAGCTCAGAACTTCACTGGACATTTAAAGTGTGAAAGTCACTTTTACATTTAATCTGTTTTCAGATCATTAAAGTTTAAAAATCTGAAATATGAAACAGATAAACTACAAAGACAGCTGATGTAAAAACTCCACAGCTGCTAACTGGGAGGTGAGACTGAAGCTTTTCATCGCATCACATGATCTCCCTCAGGTTCGCCTGGTTGTCACGGAAACGAACAGGCGAACCTAAAACTTAAAACTGAAATCACATCGAGTTCTTTAAATTCCCACAGAAACTAAAGACCAGCGAACTCGTCCTGAAACCGAGTGAACTGAGTCGTGTAGCTGCGTTCAGGTCGATGCTAAGCTAAGCTAACCACATCTGGACTCCAGCTGTGTTCCGAGCTGAACGTGTCAGAGGAAGTCAGAGGAAGTTGAACTGTTCCTTTAAGAGCAGCAGAGACTTTATGGACCACAGTGAGTCTGTAAATGGTTCGAGGACAGCGTTTGAAAATGGAACTGTAAAATGAAACGGGGGAATGTAAATGTGATTTATCGCTTCATGCCAACAACTATCAGTCTGTCCTGGATCGCTGCTTCTTCCTCCTCACATTTCCTCTCTTTCTTGGCTCCTTCCTCTTGTTTTTCTGTCTTTTTGCAGCTGATATTAATGGATTCGGCCCAAAGCGTGAATGCATGAATGCATGAAGGATGCAGTGAGGATGTTAGTGGGGTTAGTGGAGGAGGAGGCGGGGGAGGGAGGGGTGAGGAGGAGGATGGACAGGGGGACAGTCAGAGGACGGAGGAGGTGAACAATGCGTGGCGCTGTTCAGTCCACACACACACACACACACACACCAACACCAACACACACACATTCAGACCCTCGGCGGAGGGAAACTGTAGCTCAGCCAGGCGAGATGTGAGCCCACCTTTTGTTTGGTCGCCAGGGACGACAACATCACCTGGCACGGAGACGCAGTTTGAGCTCGATACCTTCTAAACGAGTCTCGCTGAGACTCGCTGAGCTCTTTGAAACAGAAGCCAAAACAATGGAGCGCTCCCCGCGGGCGAGTTTAGACTTCACCGGTCTCCAAAACACACCTGCGCCTTCCAAGCAGCAGCTCCGACTCCAGGCATGTTAATCAGAGCCGAGTGCAAAGTTTCAGAGGAACAACGGGCCGACTGGAAACTACTGAAGCATCGCCTCCTGCAGCAGCAACGCTTCACTTTTACCCGCTGCAATTATTCACAACCCTGCATCACCTGCATCCGTCCAACGAGCTCAGAACAACAACTCTGCAGGAGGACAAACGGACAAGAAGCTCATTTTCATCTGAGTTCTGCTCTGATGTTTCCTTTTCTTCACATCATCACACGTCTGATCGGAAATGTGTCAGCAGATCTTCACCCAACTCCAACAAAGACAAACATTTTCATTCTGTGTCACAAAGAAACAAACTCGACATTTAACAACGTGAAGATAAACCTTCACATGGAACCGCAGCGACACACGACGTCGACTGAGTCTTTGTCTGAAATCAAACCTGATCAGTTCACGATCAGTTCGAATTAAAGATCTTTCCTCCATCACTTCAGATTTTCTGTCTCAAATGTTTCTCACAGCTTCAAAAACATCGGACTCTTGGAAACTCGGTCCCGATCCAAATCACAGTTTTTACATTGTTAGTTACAAATAAACTGACGCTTCAGCTGCTTTCAGTGAATACATTTTAACTACGGTCCCTGAACGCCTCATTTCCACAGTTTTGTCTATCAATGTCCAAAGTCCCTGAGACGAGGACACATGCAGAAGGATTCAGGTTGTTTCTGCTGTTTCACACAAAACTTTATCGACACAAAAACAGCAGACAATGTGAGCTGAAAAAACACTTCAGAAAAACTGCTGAAAGACGATGAACCACGGGAACGTCATGTGACTGAGCCAGCATGCTAACAGTGCTAGCTACAAATGCTATCAAATGTTTGGATTAGCCGAGTCATTGTTATGCTAACTTCCTGCTGCACACGGAGCGTTCGGTCCGTCCGCTTTAAATCTTTCAACATGTTTCAGACCGAAACAGCAGGAGTTCCTCAAACACATCAGAGACCTTTGAGGTTCCCACAAAAGGAAGAAGAACTTCAGCTGAAACGAGGCAGAAGACGTCAGCGACACTTCGACTCCTTTCACTGCTCGATTACTTCACCTGAAACAGACTGAAACCTAAACGCAGCGAACCAGCTGACACTTCAACTGTGACGGCTTCACTTTGACTGACGCCTGAAAGTCACACGACACGAAGCGTTCACTGACACCTCAGTTCCTCGAGTGTTTTTCACCGTCATTACAAAACTCTTCACTGACAAACAATTTGATTCAGAGCTTTTTTAGTCTCAAAAAGGTTCAACATGTTAAAACATTCGAACGGTTTCAGATTTTCCACGGATGACAGTTAGCGAAGCGTGTTATGGATTACGTACAGTCCCTCAGATCGGAGCTGTCGTCCCTGCTAACTGACCTCAGATCAGGTTTGTTTGTTCAGATCGAACCCTTCAGTGACTCACTTGCGTAAGCAGAGTTGGCGGAGCCGTTGAGGAAGCTGGGAGATCCGGGAACGCCCAGGTTGGTCATCCCCGCTCCGTATCCGTTCATGGTGGACGTGATGGTGTTGTAGTTGGACTGCTGAGGCGTGGAGCTCGGCACGTAGCCGCGAGGAGACACGCTGTTCGAGTTACGGGAGTAACCTGCGAGGAGGAAACAGGAGGAGGTCACGTCTTCATCATGGCATCGTGAAACAGTCATGAAACAGTCGGTAATGGAGGAGTCAGGTGGGCAGGAGATACCTGGAGACACCTGAACCACAGCCCGAGCCCCCCCAGTACAAACAAACAAACAAACAAACAAACAAACAAAGGAGCAAGAAGTCTGATTTCACTGGCTGGTTGTGAAGTGGAGATGAAGTCAGTGTTTTTCCGAGGAGTTTGACTGATCACCTCATTTCTGAAGAAGTGCTGCGAACGTAAACAGAGAAGCATGAAGGTTCCTGTTCCTCTGAAACGACCGGCAGCATCTCGCCAAGCTCAACATGCACTGATGACTTGTTTTGAAAAGAGACGCAGATCCAAGAAGAGACGAGGATCATTAGAACCGAACCAAACACAGAGAACAACAACACGAGGCTGAGCAGAGCGTCAGCCGTCCGACGGACTCGAACACACCGTCACCTCAGACCTGATGGAGCTCCACCAGCTGATCACAGCTGGAGGTCAACACACACCAAGAGTCACATGAACCTCAGTCTGTTGGAGACGAGCACACTGTGTGTGTGTGTGTGTGTGTGTTCACTGTGTGTGTGTGTGTGTGTGTGTGTGTGTGTGTGTGTGTGTGTTCACTGTGCGTGTGTGTGTGTGTTCACTGTGTGTTGTGTGTGTGTGTGTTCACTGTGTGTGTGTGTGTGTTCACTGTGTGTGTGTGTGTGTGTTTCTCTCTCTCCTCGCTGTGACCTCAGCAGTGACATCATCACACCTGTCCCCTCCCCCCAGGTGAAGCTCCTTCATCTCTCACCTCCCTGCTGTACTCACCCCCCCCTCCACCCCCCGCCCCCCCGCTGACTGACCCTCATCCAAGATGCATTGAATACCAATGTTCCCTGCAGCTCTCAGCCTGACCTTTGACCCCCTCCTGAGGCCCCTGAGTTCCCACCATCCTCGGGCCGAGCAGAGCCAACAGAGTGCCAAGTAGCACATTACAGCCCCCCCCCAACCCTCCTCCACCCTCCATCCACCTTCCCCCACTTCCTGATTCAGGCCAACGCAATTCCCAGCAGGAGTGGCTGATGGAGCGCTGCCCGGGGACGAGGGCGAGGAGCGGCGGCGATGGGAAACACATGTGGAGGAGAACAGTGCAGGGAGCGGCCGCGAGCTGCAGCACGTCACCGCTCGCAACAAATGTCACGATTGTTCTCTCGCAACAAACAGAAAAAAGCAGTTCTTCCACTAACGGACCCCGGACGCTGCGCTCTTTGTTTCTAGGTGTCCCCCCCTCCCGTCCACAGCAGCGTGGGAAGCCGATCTGATGCGCATCACATCCTTCGACCTCACACTGCCGACTCAAACGGAAACATGTGTTTCGCTGCAGAGGCGAGTTCGCAGCAGTCGGGTTTGATTGCTGCTGATTAACTGGTCCGATTCACTGAGTAAACTGTCAAACAGGGCGAAGTCGCTGCAGGTGGAAGCTGCGATCGCTTCGTGACTGCGACGCGTCGCAACGACAAACGGCTTTTTAATTAAAACCTGGACTTTAACGGCCGAGAAGAAACTAAATCACTTCCAGGTTTTTACACGTTCAGGCAGTGAAACAAACAGCTGCAGCCTGCAGACGCCAAACTGACGAACCTCAGCTCACACTGCACTCCCCGCTCATTACTACTACTGTTATTATTGTTATTATTATTATTATTATTATTGTTGTTCCTCAGATACATGTGTTATTCTTGCTGTTTGGGAGGAAAGATGACGTCTGTGGTGTTTTTCTTTAGATTGAAAGGATCAAAGATGGCGGAACATGTGGACCTGGTTTGGAGGCCGACATGATTTTGGGGTTTTATAAATAAAACTGACTTGAATTATAAGACACAGAAATAACAATCATTACATGCAGAAGTCGTGTGTGACGCACTGAGTCCTAATTACAAGACACACGAGTCTGAGCCATAAATCCAGTTTGCCTTTGAAACGGAGGCTCCGGTTTCTGGATTCTCCGTCGTTCGCAGAGCTGTGATTAGTTCGCACACAAACTTCCTGTACCTGGTGCTTATTGGCTGACAATCTGGTCACATGACATCTGAATGTGTTCACCTGGGAAACTCACAGTTTGTTTTTTTTTGGGCAGATTTCAAGTCACACCTGGAGCTTCCGACCTCAGTGCCTTACCTGTCCAGGTGTCAGGCCACCTGTGAGTCAAAGCTCTGCACCTGATGCCACCTGAGCAGGTTGAGCAGCTGAAGAAGCTCAGAAGCTCCGGTCAGACCTCGGTGACCCGCGAGCTCAGAATATTTAACCACGGATCTGTAACTCGATCATTTAACTGTTCTAGGGCCTCAGCCACGGGGCCTCTGTGGTCGCTGGGGGTGTCGACCCCCCCCCGGTCAGCTGTCAGGGCGAAGCCAGGAACGAAGACAAAGTCCAGAGGAGCAGAGCGAAGCCGGAGAGGCCGTGTGTCTTCAGGATGATGACGTGAGGCTGAGCAGGCCGAGCTGCTCTGAATTAGCGCCGTAAATTACTCTGCTCGTCGCTCTGATAAGGCCGGGGCTCCGGAGCCGCTGTTTTTATTAATGTTTTAATCACGCCGGATAATTGCGACGGGCACAAAGAGCAGTTTCATACTTCATAACAGCAGGAGGACGGCGGGCAGATCCTCGGTGTAATGTTTCCGACCAGAGCTCCACGCACATAAACTACCGACTTATGAATTTTCAGCGGCTGCGGCCTCGTTTCCCATGACCTCATGGATTCCTGAAAGGTGTTCGCTGCCGATGTGGAAAGCAGACGACGGTTAGAGGAGAGGATGGGGGAGGCGGGGGAGGCGGAGGGGGTGTTTGGGGAGTAAAAGCAGCTCTATCTGCTTCCTGACGCATGTTCAGCTGCAGTTTGCTGCAGGTTTTCGTCCGTAACAGAAACAGAAACAGTCTGAAGGAAACAAGAAGCTTCTCTCTCAAACTGTTTGTTCTCGTTGTCGACACGTTCGGTCCGAAAGTTTCTGCCAACGTCCGTAAATCTGAAGTTTCCTCACACACTGTAACTCTGACACACACACACACACGCACACACACACACACACGCACGGTCCTGCTGCAGAAAACACACACTGACACTAAACGTGGACGAATCTGCTGCTGAAAATAGGCCCCGACTTTTTCCTCCGTCTGAAAAAACCTGAAACTGAACTGACGAGCTGAAACTAAGATTCAGAGAGACCGAGTCACACCAAGGAGGAAAACAGGACCGCTACCATCAGGAGGAGTGTGTGTGCGTGTGTGTGTGAGCGTGTGTGTGTGTGTGTGTGTGTGTGTGTTCTGAACTTTATGACAAACATCTTTAATTTTGTGAAGCTGACATCGACACTTTGCAAACTGCAGAGACGGTTTCTTTGTTGTGTTTCTGCTCCTCAGAGACGAAGTTACACTGCAGAGACCAGGACCAGAGCCTGAGACCAGGACCTGAGACCAGGACCAGAGA
>JAPZDZ010000026.1:25409082-25420757 GCA_029783805.1 Acanthurus tennentii | reverse complement strand
GTGTGTGTGTGTGTCTGTGTGTGTGTCTGTGTGTGTGTGTGTGTGTGTGTGTGTGTGTGTGTGTGTGTGTGTGTGTGCGCGTGTGTGTGTGTGTTTGAGTGACATCAGGACTTAAAAATGAGGTGGAAATCTGAGTAAGATTCAAATTTCATGGAAAAATGTCTGTGTGCACGTCTTCATAAAAACACACAGTGGACACACTGTCCAGCCAATCAGAGACCGGAAAACTCATACACACCCAGATCCATGTGTCCGAGAGCCAGCGCACACACACACACACACACACACACACACACAGAGTATGTATCTTCTCCAGTTTGAGATGTTAAAGTCCAGTTTCCAGCTGCATGTTCACAGTTTTTGTTTTGATGAAATAAAACTGAATTAACAAACCAGTGAAAACAAAAACAGCTTAAAGTTGTGAACTGGTTCTTTCCCTCCCGTCTGTCACTCCCAGTTTACTGCTTACTGGACAAAACATCAGGAGAACAAACTCAAACCTCAGAGAACCTGTGAGAACCAGTAACACCAGTAACACCAGTAAACACCCAGCAGGGATCACCACGCTCCAGTAAACACACAGTCCTTCCACATTTCAAACCATTCGAGACCAGCAGATGCTGTCCTCCACCACCCAGATTAGCTGCAGCCCCAGGGGATCATGGGAGTTGTAGTGTATGTAGCTGAGTATCTATGTGGACAGCTTGGCAGCATATTGTGAAGCAGAGGGAGCGTCGAGCGAGCAGCTGCCACCAGATAAACCTCGACAGACAACCAAAACACTGAGAAATATGGGAGAGGAGGCATGGAAACAGCCTGGACACAACCTGGAAAACAGCCTGGAAAGAGTCTGGAAACAGTCAGCTCACTCAGGGGGAAGAGAGCGGGTCCTCTCCGAAAAATTAAATTTATAAAATTACTCTGCAGCCAAATCACACACACTGCCAGCAATTTACCCCATTAAATATGCAAATATAATTGGTGGCTCTCAGACTAGAGTCAGAAACCTCCAGGCAGCCTTCCAGGGTCTTCCAGGGAGCTCCAGGGGCAAAAAAAAAGTCCATGTTAAATTTTAATTCACCTGGAATTATCCCAGTTTAACAATGTGAGGAAGCTTCGGTTTCAGACAAACAAAGTTAGCATCTGTTAGCATTTTCAGATTCACTTCATCAGCAAAGTTAGCATGCAGCATTAGCATTTAGCCTGTATGAGCAACTACAGGTCTATTTTTTCAGCTAAGTTAGCATTCATTTCCATGTTATTTCATTAGCAACATTAGCATTTGTAGATCACTTAATTAACAGGCTGAACTCATGTCTGTTCATAATTATTTTAGCCCAGAAAGTCTGTCGCTAGCAACAGTTTGTTTTTATCTTTTCATCAGCGAAAAGATAAAAACAAACTTCTTTGCTGCCTTGAAGCAGAACTGTGAGTGAACACATTAAAGTCTGCAACAGGCTTCTTTATTTAACCTTCCTAACAAACGCTGAAGCTGAACTTCAACAACAACAAAAAAGGAAACAAAAATATTAGTCACATTAATTTATTTTTTAATGTTTCTTCACTTTCGTTCATCTCTTCTGTCTTTTTGGAGTAAAATTACTTTTAAAGGGAAAAAACTTCTGGCTGAATTTTAATCAAAGCAGATTTCAGGAGACCAGCAAAGCGGCTTAATCAAGAGGTCAACAGTCAGTCTTCTTATTGACTCTCTGGGACTGAAGCTAATCAATTCTGGGCCTGAGGGTCGGCGCGGATCCGCCAGAGGTCAGAGGTCATCAACCGCACATTTACAGGAAATATTCATTTCCTCAAAATAACTTAAAATATCATAATTTCATTTAAGCTTTCTTTTCACTCTAAAGTACAAACTTTTTGTTTCAGTCTTTAATATTTCAGACACAGTTTGGTTTGATATCCCATAATTCACCTCTTTTTTCTTTGTTTTTGTGTCTTTATTTTGTTTTCCAGGTTTCTGTCTGAATCCTGCTGAAACCTTGATATCACTATCATCATGAGAAATCCTCGTGGCAGCACTCTTGGCAGTTTTTCTGTGTTGAATCGAAGGATTTCTTTATTCTCTCTGGACGAAGATGCTTCAGCCTCTCGTCTGATGAAATCCTCCTAAAACCCAGCAGATGAACTCCAAACCGCCTGAAGGTAAAAACTAAAAACTGGATCATTTCTTTCCTGAAAAGTGGACATTTCAGAGACGTGAGGTTTGACATGAATTTCATCACGGCCGTGCTGTTTGTGGCTCAAAGGCACCTCGGCAGCTGGAATCAGGGTGAGAGCAGCAGCAGCAGCGTCGATGTTGAAGCCTCTGAATCAGATTCAAATATCAAAGATCAGCTGATTAAAAGGGGATGAAAACACACAAAGGGAAATAAAGATGTGAACAGCTGAAGTGAAGCTGCTCTTTGGGGAAAAACAGCTTCCAGACATAAAAACCTCGATGAGTGGGCGACCCGTCGCTGCTCTCCGACCTGAAAATCACAGATTCTTCTCGTCTGTCTGCGTTCGTCACTCGGAGCCGCAAACAAGCGAAGTCACAACCTCGAACTTCCAGAAAACTCAGCTTCATGTCCTCTCGTCATGTCTGCAGTCTTTGAGCTTCGTCTGTCCACGTCTGTTTGTATCTGATCCTTTTCTCCGTCTTCACACAGGTTTTTTCTGATGGTTTGGGCTTTTTCAGAACTCATCTGAGTGAGTTCTGAAAAACTGAAAGATGAGACTGTTCACCTGTTTCTGTTTGGGGGGGTTCTTCATCCTTTGAGGGGTAAAAAACACAGGATCACCAGAATAAATGTTGACATTTGATGTTTCTGCAAACTGAAGGTGTTAAAGCTCCATGTTTCTTTGCTCTCAGTGAAAATGTTGTTGTTCAGGCACAAAAACACCTGCTGAGGAACAAACACCTCGCTTGGATTGAAACACCTGGTTTATCAACAGGAAACACATCTGGAAGGAGTGGAGATGGTTGGAACCTGGAGCAGGAACTGAGATCCGGGCTCACAGTGATCTTCTCTCTGATTCGTGTTAGAAAACATGTTTCAGATGCAGAAATCTAACACATCTGTGTGTCGCAGAAACACAAAGCACCAACCTTTAAGCAGCTGGAAACACGAAGTACCAGCTTCAGTCAACATGTCCCGTGTTTGAGCTTCAGGTTTCAGATTTATGGGAAGTTTTTACTCACAAATTCCTTCATGGAACGAACCAGAGTGGCGTCTGTGGCGACGCACGCCAACACGCTTGTCGTGGCACTTCAGCGTCATAAAAAAAGTTGTAGCATCTTTGGGAGTTTGAGTAAGAAGCTAATAAATCAAATGTCTCACTGCTGCGTTCAAGTTGCTTCTGCAGGATGGGAAAGTTGGGAACAGTTTCCATAGAAACGACTCAGGAGTGTTTGTAAACTGTCTCACTGTTTGCTGTCACGTCCAGTTTTCTTTACCTGTTTAGCACCTGAGCGATGCTTTGAGCCTGCTGGAGACGCTGCAGCTGCTCTGACCGACAAGAGTTATCAGACTGTTAACAAGCAGAGTTTCTCACAAACGCTGTCATTAACAAACTCTTAGTGATATGTTTCATTAAGGTGGAATAAATCTGCTGGTTCCTGTTTTGTTATGATGAGAAAAACTCGCCGGTTTGAGTCCGAAGAGAAGCTGAAGTTCAGCAGCTGAACTTGTCAGATTCAGAGAAAACAGCAGCAGATGTGAAAGGATCAATAATACGGATCAGATGTAAATGTGACCGCCTGTGACCTCGGAGCGTCCTGGTTGACCTGCTGCTCCGTCTGCCCGAAGGTCGGATCACAAGCTAAGTGACAGTAATGTTCCTCTGAGCACTTCCTCCTCATTTAGAAAGAATATGTTCCTCTGCAGTTTTATGATTCATTTAACGCCGGCAGCTCACGCCTGCCTGAGCAGTAAATTCTTAATATGTACAACATGATTAAATTATTGCTCCACATTCAAACTAGACGCTAACGATTTTAATTAATGTTTTACATCTGTGAAATATGTTTTCTGCTGCATTCAGGGGCAGAAAACTGCTTCTCTTAAAGGTCCATTTCAGTGTTTTTATGAGTTTGAGCTCCTCAGAGGTCCAAAGTGCAGCGTTCAGGAGATTCTGGGGGCAGAACTGGACAACAGCGGTGTTTTCATTGGAGTTCAATCACCTGAAAATTAAAACTGTGTTTTTTATGACCGCTGGATGATTCTGAGAGCTGAACTCATCATGTTTCTGATCAGTGTTTTTTTCACAGGAGCTTTAATAACTTCACATGCAAAACACTGGAATGGTCCTTTAAATACTGAAGTAATATCAACAAAGGAAAAATATTATATTACTTTTTAAAGTGTGAAAGAAGAAACGATGCAGATTTCCTCTCATGAATTAATCGCAGCTCTTGCAACACACACTCTCTCTGCACAAAGTATTTCTGCATGTACTTTTACTGACACTGCGGATGTCACTTTG
The DNA here is from genome assembly GCA_029783805.1 of Acanthurus tennentii. Lineage (NCBI taxonomy): Eukaryota > Metazoa > Chordata > Actinopteri > Acanthuriformes > Acanthuridae > Acanthurus > Acanthurus tennentii. The sequence goes on along the minus strand of JAPZDZ010000026.1, from coordinate 25,416,278 downwards.
GCTGCTGAAACCACAGTAACTGGTACAAATCCTGCTCCGCTCCGCAGCGCTGGTACTGTTGGTGCTGTCTGTCACCACGCTGTCAGGTGGAGCGACAGAACGAACTCCGTCAGTGCAGCTCACATCCATCAGCAGTCCTGATCTGCTGAGCTCAAAGTCTCTCTGCACGACTTCTTTTATTTATCTGATCAGATGTTGAGAGCAGCAGATTTATCTCTCACTTATCGCTCTGACAAATGTTTCTCTTTATGTGCATTACTATTCCAAACAGGCTCGGCGCAGCGCGAACAGCCGCTGAGGTATTTAATTAAGTGTCTTACTGCTGATGGTTCAACGTCCAGCTTTATTGAACCAAAATTAAAGGAAAGAAAAAAACGTGGACATTTGAATAATCGCCTGGGGCTTGCCTCGCAACCATTTCATTTCAATATCTGCTCGTGCCACTCGAACCTTTCTGCCGCTGCTTCCACTCAACAGACTGAAGGAAAATAAAATGCTGCTGTGTGTCACCTGAACGCACCGGCAAGCTTCACACATTCAATTATTACAAACACCGAGATCACAAACAGCAGCAGCAGACTGTTTGTTCCTGTTCGCCGTCTGAGGAGCTAAAAGGAGCAAACACACACACACACACACACACACACACTAACACACACACTCTAAACACACACACTCTAAGCACACACTCTAAACACACACACACACACACACACTAAAAACACACTAAACACACACACACACACACACACACTAAAAACACACTAAACACACACTAAAAACACACTAAAAACACACTCTAAACACACACTATGTTCCTTGAGTTTTAAACCATAAATCAGTTTTCAGATTCTTCTTTTCAAACAGCTGCGTATGGAAGTTTAAAGATGCCATTTTCAAATAAAAACAAGTTGATTTAATTGATATTTGATTTAACATTTGTGTTCACTTCACTTATTCATGTTTTAAAAAGTTTGTTCTATTTCATTCAGCCAGGAAAGTTAACACACAGCAAATCCCTTTCATTTAACGGACAATAACACTAAAATTAAAATCTAAATTTCAGCTCCACTGTGAACTTTATCGACAAGTTTTTGTTTTACTGATTGTGAAAATGGGCGTCATAATTTCTTTTCATTAGAAAAGAGCAAAAACAGCAGATGATCACAATTTCTGTTTGGAAGTTTCAGTAAATTTCTAAACATGAAAACAAAGTTTGGATTTCAAATTAAATATTTTTCTGCATCAAGTGGACGTAAATGAAATATTCAGTATGATAAAGTGCAGAGAAACTGTGAACTGTGAACACAGGGACTGCAAATATGTTTCTTACTCTGATTTGTATAAAAATCATCCTCCATGTGTCGTTTGCTCAAATCTGTTTTCTTTAAAATCGTTTCATTTTTTCTTTAATGATTTCAGTTTTGATTTCGTTTTGAAAATTGCTGGAAATTTGTAACGCACTTTTTTTCTCTTCTGATCAACATGAGGAGGAGAATGTTAAAGTTGGTTACAGTGATGGGAATAATACTGCTAAATGCAAGAGGAAGTACACACACACACACACACACACACACACACACACACACTGAGCTGATTGGTTGCTGATAAAGAGGCGGAATAATGATGCAAGCATTACAAAGTAAATGTAATTTACTCTCCTTTGAAGTCGGCGTCGACATCAAACCACATCGGACGGTGGGGCCAAATTAAACACACACACACACACACACACACACACACACACACTCTTATCCCAAAGAACAAGTGAAAAATAAAAATTACACCTAATTGGCACAAACAGCTCGGAGGAAGCGTGTTTTCTGCGGACTGTTTTTGCTGCTGAATCTCCTCTGCAGATTTCGGGGTTTAAAGCTCGCTGCTTTTCTCCATCTGTTTGGCGGCGGCTCCTCTCCGCTGCGCTGGGACCAGCGGTCAGCAGCAAGGTGAAGCCAGCCGCACCATCTGGCCTGACCTTGGGCCGCACTCGGCACAACGGAGGCTCGAATATCCGAGGCAAGATTTAAGGAAAAAAGAGAAAATGTGGCCGAAAGCTCGGTCGTGTTAAACGAAGCTGGTTCTGCTTCATGAGGCCGCGACTCGTCTTTCATCAGGTTTGTGAAGACTCGAGTGTTTCGGAACAGATGGGAACTGCTTCTGTCCTGTTGTTCCCTTAAAAGACTTAAAAACAGAGCGATTGTTGATGGTAAATCAGCTAATAATGTCTGACCTGCCTGCTCTTTGTTTTATCTCCTCATCTGTGAAGCACTGAGACGTTTATGGACTCAAACATGTTTGAGTTCATTTTTCTGCAGCTTCACCAGAAACTGCTGCTTTCGTTCCAAACGTCCTTTTCACTGCAGGAAAGTAACGCGGTGTGGATTAATCTGCAGCTGAAAATAATCCTTTTCCTCCAGTTTAAAACAACAGAGATTATTAAAAAGTGAATCACTGAAAAGAACTGCAGCTCTGTGAAGCATTTAAAATATTAGACACCAAAATATGAAGTGAACTGAGTGTTTCACAGAAAAATAAAAACATACAGTTATGCACTCCTTTAAACGACTGAATCAATGTGCAACTTTCTTCTCTAGAAAACCAAATCTCATGATTCACTCTTTGCAGTCCACAGAACAACATGTTCATGAGTAAAAGATGAAAATGTGTAGAATCATTTAAATCTGAGCTGTGAACCTGCGACAGGACGTTTAATCCACAGAGTTTGAGGGGAACTTGGGATAAATGAAGCCGTGCCACCAAATGTGACCGGAGCTCAGCTGTAACAACACGTCACTCTGAACTTCTATCACGTTTAAAACATTTCATTTATTTATTTTTCTTCGGCCCATTATTTCCCGACACCTCGTCCACAGAGCACACTGATGTCAGCATCCATCTTTTCATACTTCCAGCCTGCTGTAAGTGGATTACTGATGAAATCATTCACAGCTAATGGCATCCAGACGGCCGAGAGACACCGAGAGAGAGACAGGGAGAGAGAGAGAGACAGAGAGACACTGAGAGAGAGAAAGGGAGAGAGAGAGAGAGACAGGGAGACAGACAGACAGAGAGACAGACAGACAGAGAGAGAGACAGATTCCTGCAGTGTTGATCTGCATCTCATCTGCTCAGTAAATAAAGGCAGAAACACTATCTGAGGTTGAAGGCAAAGATTCTGATGTTTCCCAGGAATTCTCTCCAAAATCTGCTTCCTTTTCCCTGAAAAAAATACCTGAGGGATCTGTGTGAGTGTGTGAGTGTGTGTGTGTGTGTGAGTGTGTGAGTGTGTGTGAGAGTGTGTGTGTGTATGTGTGTGAGTGTGTGAGTGTGTGAGTGTGTGTGAGTGTGTGTGTGTGTGTGTGTGTGTGTGCGCGCTCACACACTGAAGACTATCATATGTTCTAAACCTCGTCCAAAGCTCAGCGAAGCCTCCATGCATGTCATGGTTAAACACTCCAACCTTGAAAAGACGTTTTTACAGTGAAACAACTGCATCGACTCGTCAGCTGCAGCTGTTTCTTGCAGTTTCGTTCACCAGGTGCAGAATCAGCTCAGGGACGACGATCGAGCCCTCGAGTTCATGCACAATATGAGAAACTGTCTCCTTCAATAATTAAAATAAACTTTTCACATCCTCAGAGACTTTCAAAACCTGAAATCAATCACTTTTCTTTCCCTTAATATTGAGTATTAAATCCACTGTATGTGTTGCGTTTACTGACCACCCTCGTGCTCAGACTCGGCAGCTGCACACAGCTCTGTTGTCTTCGGTCACCTGACTTTTGCGAACTGAGTCTGATGTTCATTTAACACTGAACGCCTCATGACTGTTTGTGACATCATCCAACATCATCCAACATCATGCAATATTATCCCAAAACATCCAACATTATCCAACATCAACAACAACCAGCAACATCGTCCAACATCATCCTACATCAGAAACATCCAACATCATCCAACATCATCCAACATCATCCAACATCATCCAACATCATCCAACATCATTCTACATCATCCAACATCATTCTACATCATTCTACATCATCCAACATCCTCCAGAGTCCAGAGCTGTGAAACTGAGATGTTGATTCTGACACGAACAGCTGCTTCACTAAGAAACATCGGCACGTATTTGAACCAAAAAAGAATAAATCACACGTTTATGTGATCAAACTTTTTTTTGGAGAAAATAAAATTGATATTCTGATAGAACCCATCAGCATCCTGAGAGCTTTACGTCAACATTAACCGATCATCAATAATCAATAAGAGATCACCCTGAAGAAACATTGTGTCATTTAAATAAAGAGGACAAACACATCAGTGAGGAGTGTTTCAGTCAGCTCACACACACACACACACGTGGTGTGTGGTGGTCCTGAGGCGTTACAGACCATAATAATCCGTCTCTGTAGGACAAACAGGCTTCAATCAATGAGACGCACTTTATTACAAATATCATTAATATTCATAAGAGAGGAGACGGATGTCGGAGCTGCTGAAACACAACAAACAACCTCCAGGGTCAAACAGGCAGCGCTGAAACAAGGCATCATGGGAAATGAAGGCTGACAGTCCGCTCACCTGCAGCAGGAGAACACACACTGCAGGTGCTTCACTTCCTGTCCACAACACACAAGTTCAAACATCATCAACTTCCTGTTTGATAATTGAACAAACACGGTGACGAGTTCAAACCTGAGCAGGTAAAAACGAACATCAGCTTCAGATATGAGAGAAGAGAAACGTTCTCAGCGTTTATTCAGACAGAAAATATCAATTCTGTCACAGCTGGCGTGTTTCTGCTGTTCTCTCATGTGACCCTCGAGTGATGATGTCATGACAGTAAAAGTCTGAAGGAGGCGTCAGCTGAGAGTTTCCATCAGGAAAACAGAGACGGACACAGACGGAGAAGAATGAACGGATAAATGAAAGCGTGTCAGCGAGTGAAAACAGCTTCCTGTTTCCTCGACGTCATTGAGTCACACACACACACACACACACACACGCTGACATCACACTGACCTCACCCCCCCGTCTCACTCCCCTTTCTGTGACCTGATCACCTGATCACCTGCAGGTCCTCACTCCAGGTCTCTTTCCTCCTGCGCTCCAGGAGGATCCTAAACGCCTCATCAACATGTTTAATCAAATTAGTGAGCAGCCAAAAATTGACGCTTTTCATTAATTATACAGGATAATTCTAATTGCAAATTCAAATGTATTCCCTCCGAACAGAAGGTGTTCAGTAATATTTCAGGGAATTTGCATATTAAATGGGGGTCGCTCTGCATTATGGATGCTAATGTATGCGCATTGTCTTTATTTTTAACTTGCGGGCCATATGCGCCGCTGCCTGCCTGAGCAGGTGAAAACAGTCCTGAGTGTTTAATTTTGTTTAACAAACGCCACGAGGACGCTTGTCAAGTGCTGTATGGTCCGTGTCAATCTCCGCTTCCCGCTCCCTGTCTTTTTTTACTTCCCTCTTCCTGCGCTGTGATTGGTCGGCGGAGGCGAGGTGTTGCTGCTGCAGCTTCCCGTCGCTGCTTTTCTGCTGTTTTCACGGCTCTTTGGCTGCCAGCAGTCACTGATGACACTGCACCGTCAGCGCAAACAGAGGGCAGGACTGTTACACAGCGTGAATCAAACGCACCTCGACCACCGCCACCTGCACGCCACCGCCAACACACACCGCACCGCCAACACACACAGCCAACACACACGCAGCCAAAACACACCGCCAACACACATGCAGACACACACGTAGACACACTGCCAACACATATTATGCACACACACACACACACACACACACACACACACACAAATCACAAATACATCAACATACACACTACTAACACACACGTGATGACACTGCCAACACAAAAACAAGCACACACACACACACACACACACACTTTGCTGCAAACACACAACAATGCTGGAATCTGTGGAGCTCCAGTATGGAGGCCAAATGCTGACAAGAGAAACAGGAGAAAAGTAATAAGAAAAAACAGGAATAAAAGAAAATGTAATTTATCTGATTAACTTCCTCTTTAAAGCAACATTTAAGTTTCTGACAAAGAAGGAAAACTCAACATTTTGACGATAATGTGACTTGACTTGATAACTCAGAGTGCTGATGTGTTCAGTCACGTTAATGTGGGAATGTTTTAGGTTAAAATTACAGAAAAACATAAAACAAAAAACTTTAGACATGAAATTATCTCATAACTGTCTCATTCATCATCTTTACAAAGTGTTTTGTTTTTATCTAAACTTTTTTCTGCAGCTCTGAAGAACAACAGAGTGAAAGTGTGAAACGCCTCAGAGCTGCTCACCTGAAAGACGGGGGGGCCGGAGGGAAGAGACTACAAAGCAGATTTGTAGCCTTTGAGATAATCGGTGTCATTAAATTTGTAGGCCGTTTTCTCAGGATTGCTTTCAGACAATGAGCTGTTTTAATGTTGGAGGAGCCGCCTGGTCCCAGATCAGCTCCATCCTCCTCGCCGAGCAGATGAAAGCTCGACTCCACCGTCGGGAGGCCGACGTTCCTGACTTTTGGGAAAAATTGAACATCATTTACGCAGAATTACTGTTTCTGTTTGAACAGGCGTTTCCGCGGGAGAGGAGAACTGCGTCAGAGACATTAGAGGGAATACTAAAACCTGCAGCCCTGAAGGTGAAGCAAGCAGCACTTCCCTCCTTAACACGGCTGCTGTCAGAACACACCTGAGGCCGAGGCCTTCAACCGTCGATGAAAAGTGGGAAACCGCAGCAGCAGCAGCAGCTCAGGAACCGAAACTCTCATCAAATCCAAACTTTCACATGAGTGGCTCCCCGACGGCGACTCGTCACAACAAAACCCTGCAGCTCCCCACTGAGCCCGGCGAGGACGCCCGACACGTCAGCCATGAGCCGCCACTGCGTTACCATGACGCAGGATCAGAGAGGAGGGGGCAAGGGGAGGGGCGGGGGGGTCTGAGGTAAAATAAAGATTAATTAAAAAGCAACCGAGTGTGAGAGAGAGAGTCGTGACACGTTCGAGGACCGAGTCACTTAATGAACTGAGATCACAGCTCCGCCTCCTCCTCAGAGACAGAGTTTATTAGGTCGACACGCACACACACACACACACACACACACACACACACACACACACACACACACACACACACACACACACACACACA
>JAPZDZ010000026.1:25345736-25359478 GCA_029783805.1 Acanthurus tennentii | reverse complement strand
ATTCTCTCATGTGAGAAAAGTTTCAACAAACTGACGATCAAAAGTGGAGCGAAACAGATTTGAAACCTGCGCGGCGTCAAACTGACCGACAGGTGCCTTCGCTGACCAGGTGAGCTGTCAGCCGCCACACTCCGTTTGTTTCGTGACGTCCGTCATGTTTCCTTCCGTCGTGTCTTTAAATCAAGAAATCAACTGCAGAAAATCAAAGACTGAATAAAATGAACGGATTGTTTTTTCCTTCAGTTTAAGTTAAATTTAATAAAAATCAGGATTTCTTCAAACATCAGCTGATGTGTTTTTTTAAATAATCTCTTTTTTTACTGAATATTTTGTTTTTATCCTGTTTGTTCTCATTTAGATCTCAAGTCGTCTTTAAGTTTGTACCCGGAGTCTTCAGCTGAGCTTCAGAGGCGTTCAGGTGCAAATTCTCAGTGATACTTGTGATTTTAGCAGAATAAGAGCCTGACGGTCTGCAGGGACCGAAGAACAAACTGCATTCACCTGCATTCAGCACAGATCTCACATGAACTGAAAACACCAACCTGAAACCCGTCAACATGAGACACACAGATGCAAACAGCTGTGAGCTTCTGTAGGAAGCAGAGGAGGAAAAACATGAATCCTGGATGTTCCTGCGTGTTGGTGACAGTAAACATCTGCAAACTGACACGATTTCAGCGTCCCAGTAAAAACACCCGGCAGACAAAACATCAGAAAACAGGAACAGACTCAACAGAAACACTCCGATCCTCCGTCAGACAAACGCGTTTCCACCCTGAAATAAACCTGAAATTCCTCCACATGAACTCTGAACAGCAGCGTCAGGCTTCGTTTCATCAGAGTCACTGATTCCTGATCAGCGTGCGACACTTCAGGCTTCCAACGAGACGTTTCAGGTTAAAAACTGTTTTCTGCAGCGACACGTTTCATTTCTGATGTTTCTGCAGAAGAAGAGGAACTCTGAGGATCTTTTCTCCAGAAACATCATCGACTTTACGGTGAAATTTACCAACATTTCCAGGATTTTACCACATGAACACTGATTCTCCTCTTTGTGCATCTAAAAACTAATTTTATTTTATTTATGTCTGAAAATTCACGAGTTGTTTTCACATATTTTACTCTGAATTTGGGTTTTTAGTTTCCTTTGTCTCGAACTTTCATCATCTTGTTTTTTTCTTGTCCGGTGAAATTTTTCACAACATGTTTCACTGTAAAAAGTTTTGTCTCGAAGTTAAATCGCCTGATTTTCACTCGACTCCTGAAAGCATCGGCTCAAATCACAGTTCAGAGGATTTAAACTTGTGTTTGTTTGATGGGGAAGAAGTTAACACGCTGTAAGAAATGTGTTAAAATGTGACAGAAACTTTCGTTTATCCAGGATCATTTGTACTGAAAGTGGAAATTTTTTCTACGATGAAAACGGACAAACAGGTCACTTTGTCTCTGTTTTCTGTTTAACAGAGAAAAAATCTGAACATTTCAGGTCAAAAATAAGATTTCCAGTTGTTATTGTAGATGTTTTAGTTATTTTAAAACACTAAAAAACAGATAAAGTCACATTTTAAATATTAGACAAATATAATTCAGATTATTGAAATAAAAAATTGCCTGAAAGATTTAACGAAAGATGAAAAACGACTGAATTCCTGTTTTTGAACCCTTTTGTCTTTATTTTTATGTCTTTATTTTCTCTTTTTCACGTCATTTCTGAGCAGAATTCAGGAGCGTGAAGCCGCCATGAAGCAAAGCTTCGCTCGTCCTGCTCAGAAACTTTAAATGTCGTTTCTGCTGCCGTGTTTCCGGACAGAATCACTGTGATTTTATTTTAATATTCAAGAATTAAAATGTTTAAATATTTTAATGTTCACAGAGCCTCCACGTCTCTCAGAGCTGATTTGAACCAGCAGACGTTTGACGTTCAGAAGTGAAGCTTCAAGTTTCATCAAACACATTTTCTCTCATTCAGTTTGATCAGGACACAATCACTGATCAATAATCAGAGATGATCTGGAAGAGCTGCAGGTTTCAGGCCTGTCGGACATTTTTATCGACTCTCAAACAGAAAAACTCTGAGTCAAACGGTTTGTGTGACACGGATCTCATGTTTTTACGTTCATGTGTTCACGGCGTCACTCTGTGAACGAGTGAGCAGGTTTTTCTCTGCAGCGACGGACGCCGTCTGAATTTACTGTCAGAGGCTCAGAAGTGAATTTGTGGTTTGATTTTTCAGGCAGTCAGTCGTGTTTAAAGCACCACACACACTCTCACACACTCACACACACTCTCACACACACACTCTCACACACTCACACACACTCTCACACACACACACTAACACTCACACACACTCACACTCACACACTCTCGGTGACCTGACAGTTTCAGTGTTTTTCTGTTTGGAATCTGCAGCTTCTTCTCCTCGGCGAGCAGAGAAACGGATCAGAGTGTCGACAGCAGCAGCAGCTCGTCCTCCTCTGAAGCTCCTTCATTCAGACAAACTCACTCCGGCGTTCATCCTCAGCGTTTCGGAGGCGGAAGGACAACACGTCACTCTCCCCGAGCTGCTGCTGCGGAACAAACGTCTCTTTGGCTCGTTCACATGAACTTCAGCCTGTTTCTGCGAGCCGTGTTTCGGTTCGGGTGGTGGCATCTCCACCCACCTGACGGCTTCATCTCTGCTCCACCTTCAGCACGTCGAGTCTGTCGAGTTTGTTTCACAGATTTTTTATTTTTCTGATGCAGAAAAATCAAACTTCCCTTGGTTTTATTGTTTCTGTTGTTTGTGTGTTTTTAAGCAGACAGACACATTAAATATGTTGAATATTGTTGCTGAACATGAAGCAGAAGAACAAGTTTAATCTGTGTTCAGCTCAGAGTCTCACTTCATTATTGATTAGCTGACAGCAAATTAACTGATTCGCAGTTTCAGTGTTTTATGAGTAAAAATATCACATTTGTCTTTTTGCAGCGTCTCACTTAAAAAAATAAGCTGCTGATTATTTTTAGTTTGAACATTTTTTACTGTTTGTTGACTTTTTTATACAAACAAATCAATTTAAATCAATAATCCAGAAACAGCATGTCTGTCATAAAGTGTTGATTACAGAAATAATATTTCGTGTCTCCTGTCTGTTTTTGTGTCTGTTTCTCTTTTTGTTTCCGTCCTTGTATCTTGTATAAAAATGTTCAGATAATTAAGCTGATTTTGTTTCAGTTTTTGATGAATTTCTGCTCATTTTTTGGTTTTAAATTCCTCACAAACGGAAATTAAAGGATTTCTGGAGTTTTAAATTTGTTTTCGTGACAGTCAAGGACGTTTAAATGTGTTCGAAGTTTTATGAAAGAGGTAAAAAAAAAAAAAAAACAAACACGGAAAATTAAACCGGATCCGCTTGAGTTTGCGGGTTTTGTTCCGGGTTCTGGTTGCATATTTTGGAGCTGAGAAGAGACTCAGACTTCTGCTGTAAATTCCTGAGTGAAACATCTTAAAAATCACGCAGAAACCGGGAGGAACCGGAGTTTGTAGAAAACAAACGCGTGTTGTAGTTTTTCTGCATTTGATGGATTTCTCCTGGTTGGTGTTCAGGTGTTTGAACCGGAGGCAGCGCTGCGATCCTGCATCGATTTATTTCAGTTCAGTTCACCTGCGTCTCACAAAAACACACATTCAGCAAATTAGACCTTTAACTCTCTTAAAGTAAATTACCGGAAAAAACTCGAGAGAAAGACGAAGGACAATTACATTAATTTAAAAAATCTGACGAGATTTTTTAAGTTTGATATTTTAATTTTTATCGTTAATTTTGTGATTTTAGTGATTTAGATATGCGGACACGTTCTTGTTTAAAATAAAATTGTATTTCTTCAGCTTTATCAGGATTTAAGAGCTTTAAAATTTAAAAATGCAGGAATCGATTCGTTTCCAAGTGAAAGTCGGTGTTTCTGTCGGGCTGCTGTTTGGATCACAGACTTTCTGCATGTGGAAGCTCTGATTGAACCTGTGACCCAGTTTAAATTCCGCCTGATTTTCCCTCCGAGTTGCTTCATAAATAAAATTAAATTCTCGTTTTTTAAATTTAATCGACCTCCTTTCTTTTTAATTTACGACAACGTTTGTGTAAGAGGGAAATGTGTGAAGGATTGAATTAAATTGCCATTTAACATTTTTCACAATTATCCTGTAAATAAGATGAAATATTCCTGAAGAGTCCCGGGGAGGAGACGCGTGCAGCGGCTGCGGCTCCGCGCTGCTCCCGCCGCGTCTCTGCGCTCTTTGCGCGCGGCGTGTTCGTGCAGCATCAACCTGCGGCTCGGTGTGTTTAAATGAAAAATCGGAGCCGTGGTTTGCGACACGTGAACACGGATCGAGGCGAGTTTGGGCCGTAAACAAACGTGAAGGAGGGGAAGCAGCTCGGCGCTGCTCTCCGCCCGCGTCGGACGGTCGGTGAAGCCGAATCGGCCGCAGAGTCGCAGGGAGACGGTGAGACGAAGCACCGCTCGGCGCTGAAACCACCAACTCTGCTGCTTTGGGTTAACGAGAGAAGCAGACAGATTGTTTATGACTGACAGATTTTCATGTGGTAATTCTTCTTTTCATGATTTTTTGTTTGATTTTAAATAAATTTGCAGTTTCTTGAATCATAAACGGATGTCGGATATTTTTGCTCTGAAGAGAAAACTAAGAACCAGAATCTTTTCCAAAATGTCCTGCTGATGTTTTGCGGCTGCAGACGAAAAGTTTTATTCCGAGACTTTCATTTTTTCTGTTTAATTTATTTTTTATTCTTTTCCAGATAAATAAAGATGTGAGCAGCGCGTGCACGGTTCGCTTTACTTTTTAAAAAAATCATTTTTCTCAAATAAACTGAACCTGAAGCTGGAACTCTTTCTGCAGGAGCAGCCCTGCGCTTCAACTGGTCTGAACTTTGGTTTCACTTGGTGTTTTCTCGCCTTTTGCCCCGCAGACTGAGCGGGAACCACCGTGCGTGTCACTTTCAACCGGATCCTGAAGGATGCAAACATGACTTTCACCTTCACGCCGGAGTTTTCTAACTGTGGCACTAATCAGCGGATTGGCACTGCAGAGCACAGAGATGAAAAGTTGCATGGTTTTGGTGATGTTTTTACCTCTGGGCCGCTGTGTTGGCGTCCAAAATCCCTGCGCCCTGCATCCAGGAGCGGACCGGGGTCATGCCGGTGGGGAGCGGCTCCTCCTTCATGGTCAGGGCCCCCCGGGGGAGGCTGTCCTGGATGGAGAACATCAAAGTGTCCTTCTGGGAGCTTTGTCTTCACCAGAAACAAGAAAGAAGAAGAATAATCCTCCCTGTACCAGCCACTCAAAAAGCCGAAAGACCACCTGGATTAAGGTGGAGAAAAGATGAGGAGGAGGAAGGAGGGGAGGAGGGAAACACGAGCGAGCTCCCCCAAAGTACCGGGTCCTGATCCAGAGAAGAGCCCCGGATCCCTCTGGGTTTCTCCGGGGTTGTTTTAGATCCCAGCCCCGGCTCGCAGCTGCCCGGGCTTTAACAGGCGTCTCTGTGAAGTTAAAAGAGGGCGGAGAGAGGAGCGGAGAGCGGGGAGAGCATCTCAGAGGAGCCGAGGGAGAGAGAGAGAGAGACGGAGGAGAATCAGCCGGGATCCGGAGAGCCTGGGCCGGGAGAACGGAGCGTGGAGAGCCGGGGATCAGAGGGAGGCGAGCAGCCGCGGATTGTGGAAAAATGAAAAGTGGGATAAAAAAACACGCCACCGCTTCAAAAAGGAGTAAAATGAAATGATTAGCAAACAAGAGGGAGGGACGGACCGTGGAAGGCTGCTTCTCCCGGGGGAACAGGGGGATTGGGCAGCGAGAAATCTCATCCCCCTCCCTCCCCGGCTCTTTATGGCTCCTCTGTCCCGGCGGAGAGCTCCTTCTCCCGGGGTCCGGGGCTGCGGGAGTCCCGAGGGACCGGCGTGGACCAGGAGGGGGCGGGGACATGCCCAAAGAAGGACGGCTCATTTGGATATCGGTCGCACCTCTGGCGTCTCATTGGTCGAAGTCGCACGTTGCGTCATTGTTTTTTCAAAAGGCACGCCAAATAAGGGTTTCCGCGTGTTCGGCCGCGCGCGCTGTAAAAAATGACGTTTGGAATTAAAGTGAATAAAAACAAGAGAGGAGAGAATCCGGTTAATGAGACAAACAGACCTGACGGCTGGAGGTGCAAACACGCTCCATGTTTTCAGACACTTAAACTGAGACATCTTTACACATGTTAACACACACACACACACACACACACACACACACACACACACACACACACACACCAGGGTGTGCTCCGTGTGTATTCAGTCATGTTTGAAGTCTTGAAACCTGTTTTTAACCCGCAGCACGTGAGGGAATCTGCGGACGCGGTGAGTCAAACTCCGCAGCGCAGGAGTCGGTCTGCGCGCTTTACGCGTCATTTCTGCCTGATTTCAACACCGAGTCACCACATGAGCAGCTCCTGTCACTTCTGCTCCATAACTGCGGGCTTTTCACGCCTGATCCTCCATTAAATGAGTTGTTGAGGTCGACAGGCTGCTGCAGCACGAGACGGAAGGTTGAATCTCCTTTATCCAAACCTTCCGTGTGTGTTTCCGCTCAGGCCCGCGCGCAGAAACCCGCTCCAGATTTATTCCAGCGGCTACGAGACTGTAATACTGAACCTCATCAGAATCACAAATCTGTATTCACTTCCTACAACCTCACAGACTTCTTCAGGTTTTGGGGGATTAACTGGTTTCATGTGGAATAATCTCCTCTGTCATCCCGCGTTCAGGCTGACTGACACGGGAGGCGCGCAAATTTGGCACCAATTTGCGCTTTTTTACGCACGGACATATGGCGCTCTCTCTCGCACACACATAACACACAACACACACACCACACACACTCACACATACTTACATACACGCACACGTACACACACACCAGGAGGAAAGCCGCTAATAAGATGTGTTTTTGTAAAACTGTTTTATTTTCCACTTCAATGTCTTTAATTTTTATTATTTAATCAGAGCGGGTCCGCAGCAAAATAATAACAATAATAATAATAATAATAATAATAATAATAATAATAATAATAATAATATACATTAGTTTTCTGTGATCGGCTCTCTGATGTTTTTGGGGCTTTGACATCTCCAGCAGTCATTTTTGTTCATTTTCGTGGCAGGAGCAGAATTCCTCTAATTAAGCAAAAACTCCAGAGCAGCGCTGATTAAATATTTATCCTCCTTTAGCCCGCTGCCTTCCTCCAGGGAAACAGAAACGTCTGGAAAGCCTGGAAAAATATTTCTGTGTGCGGGCAGAGAAAAAGTCAATGAGACGCTGCAAACATGTTGGCGATGAAGATGAAGATGAAGAAGGTCCGGATTTGAAACCGGCCGGCAACAGTCTCATCGGTACGTCTCCTAACGCTGATTATCATTTTAAATTTACTTTATTAATTGTATTAAATTAATATGCCTAAAATAGCAATAACTGATTAATTTAATAAATCAAATTACACTCTCTGATTTCACCGAAAATGGTTTTACAAATAAAAATGACACCAAAAGACTGAAGATTGTTAGAAATAATTAAAATTATAACATAATTATCACATTTCACACAAGGTGGTGATTTTAACATGTGTGAGATTAATAATAATAATTTCATGAAAGCTTAATTCATTTTTTTGAGCTTTTTCTCCTCTTTTTTTTCTTTATCTTGTGATTTTAGGTTTCGGTCCACAAACTCTGACACGTGATCACGATGTCGGTACAAACTCCTCCGGAACCGGAACCTGAAAAATATTCCACTTATCCTGGAACTCCTTTAAGATTCCCCTCAGAAACTCCTGAAGAATTCATAAACTAAACTCCCTGCAGGCTGATGAGGGATGAAGATATTTGTCTCCAAGAACATCAGACCTCCTCTGGATCCTCTCAGAACCACCAGCACGTCTTTAACATCCTCTGGAGAACCTTGAGAATCGCTCCATTAAAACACCTGGAAGTGTCTCCGGGAACGCTGGGGTTCTCTTATGATTTGCTTTAAATTCTCTGAAGAACCAAACACTTCATTAAAGCCCCTGGAACCTACTGAAGAACCATCAGAAAAGCTTCAGAGCTACAAGAATCATTTCTAGACACCCTGGTTCCCCAGATCTTTACTCACACACTGTGAAACCTCCATGAAAGTCCTGGCACCTTTTCTGAACATCCTGCGGAACAAGGTACCTGGAAATCCTTTTACATTTTGGGCAAAAGGAACCCACTCAAGAACCTCTCATTAAACTCCCTGAACCCTCTTAGAACCCCTGAAACCTCCTGTGGATCCCATGAGGCCTCTCAAAACTGATCAGAACCTGAAATTAAACACCTTAAATTTCACGAGCATAACTGGAACCTTCCTCACAAAATAAAACCCCTTAAGAACTCAGGAAAGTTCTCTCATGTCCATGGAACTGAGATAAGCCTCCCCTGGATCCCTCTGAACATCACCCCATCAGGTCCTACGTTCCTCAGATCATCTGCAGGATCGAGAACCCTGCAGTTTTAAACATCACACACAAAAAACCTGCAAAAATACAGAAAATATTTTGTTTAACTGAAGTGGATTTTAGCACCTGAACAGGTTCTTTACACAGAACCACCCGGACAGGACTTTCGTATCTGTGAATCCTCGGGAACGTCAGGATTACAGAAACACCTGAACGGCCAAACTGCAGGATTCTTCATTCGGATTCACCTGGTTTTTAAACTTATTTTTTTCTGCTTGAACTTCATGACTTTATTAATTCTGCTGCTCTGTAATAAACTGAGAATCTGTCATGTGTGAAACACAGATGGCACTTTGTTCTGTCACTGAAAATAAATCCAGCAGGCGGTTTGAAGAACAGCTGCAGCTAGAGGAGCTCAGTCTGCAGGCACACGGCGCCTCCCAGTGCATGACACCAGGTACTGCAGATCAGACTCACTGTGAGTGGACGGAGATTTTTCTTTTCAACCGTTCAAAGAATTACAAAGGTATTTTAAATGTTTTCAACCACAAAGAAACAAAAATAATAATAAAATATAATAAAAATGTAAAAAATACTGATGACGCAAAACAGAGAGCGACAAAAAAATGGATAATTTGATTTAACTTGGGGGTGAATAAAATTCAGCCTGTAATTATTAAAGGAAAAAATAATTTAAAGGGCCTTAAATTACACATCATATATTTGGCTCAAAGGGCTTTGCATTCTGTCCATCAGCGCCCTCTAGAGACTCAACAGCTCAATCAAACTCCAAAAGAAATTAAAAAAGGACAAACACTTTCAAACTGGAACCAGAAACAAATTATGATTCTTACTAATGTATATTATTAAAAAATATTAATCACAACTTCCCAAATACAAACTGTCATCTTCTCACTTTGTCTGAGCAAAAAGTCCAAAATCTGAATTAATTCAGTTTATTATTATTGGTTGGACCAAACAAACACAGTGAAGGCGTCACTTTGGGCTCTTTGGATCATTGTGAGCACATTTCTCACTATTTTCACAGTTTGGACAAAGCAAACATTCGATGGATTGATGGAGAAAAGAATCAGCAGCTTCATCCAGAATGAAAAGAATCTAACTTTTCAAGCTAACTTTTGGTTCAACATTGGAATGTAACAAGAATAAAATAAAATTATAGATTACCATTAAAACTCAAAAATGTTGTAATTATAAAGAATTTTAATATATGTTTGGGTGAGGGAAGAGCAGTCCGCTGCATTTTAATAACATGAATTTTGCCAAAGAATCAAAACGTTAATATCATATAATAATGTTGTTTTCTTGCACTAATGGACTTATGTCAAAATCTTTTTCTCTTATTGTCACAATTTAATCTTGTAATTTTTTACTTTCTTCCTCCTGAATATTTTTATCTCTACTCTTTACCCTCAGTATTCTAACTACAGATTACTCAGTATACTTATGTACTTTTAATTGAGGAACTATTTAAATTCATCACTTGTACTAGAAATGTGTTTACTGTGTAGTTTTAGTACTTTTACCGCAGTAAAGTATCTGACTACTTCCTCCATCACTGCTTTAATCTCTGCTGGAGCCACAGAACTTTTTAAATTCGGTCAAAGAATTCAAAGCTTCAACGGAAACTAAATGCATCAGACTGAATTCAGAGAAAATGTGGAGGAAGTTACATCTTCTCACCAGCAGGTGGCGCCAGCAGACATGCAGGCAGTTTACAGTCACATGAAGAAGGAGGTCAACTTTACTTCATTCTGTTCTCAGTACCACACTTGTACTCCATTACATTTTAGAAAGGAATATTGTACTTCTTACTCATTAAAGTTATTTTCCAGTTTTAGTTACTTTGTTGTGATGAATGTAAATACGAGTCCGATGATTTAATGTGAAGCTTCATTACGGAATAAACTGACAAACAAGATAAAATAATTGACCTTTGACCTGCTGCAACATGAAGAGGTTCAGTATTAAGAAATGCAGTGCAGGAAGAAGTAATCAGATACTTTACTACAGTAAAAGTACTAATACTTTACTGTGAAAATACTCCAGTACAAGTCCTGCATTCAATGAATGGGTGAAGCAAAAGTGTGTATCATCCCACTGTAAACCCGAAGAAGTAACCAGTATTTTGTAATTTTGTGGCAACTGATTGCCTAAGTTTTTTTTGAGTTAATTAAGTCAAAGTCTGAGGTTATTGGGAACTCAAACACATAAGAGTTCATTGTACATGTACTCTTTGATTAACTCCAAATTAAAATTACTGATTGAGCCGACTCTAATACTTACTTTTATTTATTTATTTATTTCCCTCTTATTTTTAATTACTTGTAACTCAAATCACTTACTTCATAAAACTCAAAATGATATATCTTAAAACTCAATATTTGTGGCAACTTATTGCCTTACTTTTATTTAGCACTGTTAACTTAAAAAGAATAACAAGTCAAGTTAGTAGTAAAAGTCAGTGTTTTTTATTTACAGTTTAACGCAGAAAGTTACTCATTCTCTTTTAGCTGTTTTAAACAAAATAAAACCAACTAACCAACAAAAAAACTACAAAGGCACTTTCGGCCATCTTGCAAAGGTGTAGGGCAGATAGAGTGCTTTTCAACTCTTCTTTTATAAGAAAGCTAAAATTTGATAGCAAAGGGAAAGGTGACCTTCAATAATACATTCTTTCTCCCAAAAGTAGTCACATTTATCCATCTATATTGTTTAGTGTGAGCTGCAAAGCTTATGAGATATTAGTCAAAGATAATGGTCTTAATTTGAAAAAAAAAAACGGATTGTGTACTCCTCAGAGTCCGCAACGTTTTAATAGTAGGTCAGAATGGACAAACTAAACATTGGTTCTGAAGAGGGTCTTCTGTGTTTTTTGCAAATTTTTAGGTAAACTTAGAAGGGGAGGGTGAGGGGTTCAATCAGTTGCACTACAGGCCAAATGGGAAAGATGTATTTTTGATTCTGCTTATGAACAGTCCCTTTAACACGTACAAAGGTAGTGAATGTCATTTCGGCCATTTACTTAGATTTAGAGTGATGATCAGTGGAGGACGCTGGTGCTGTCTGTTCGCCGCTTCCGCACCTGGTTTTTACGGTTTTTAATGTTTTTTATGTTTTTATGACTTATTTATTTTGTCTGGATCAACTTGCCCCCTGGAAAACCAAAACTGTCTCATTTACTCATTTGGCACCCTGGTTCACACCCACCTTGAGCAAGCTGAAATCCAAAGGACACCAACTGGGACTCAGCAGGAAAACCGATCTCACCATCCACCCCCAACTCTACAAAGATCCCCTGCAGAAATACAAGCAAGCCCTCTCTCACGCCACCTACTACTCTAACCTCATCCAATCTGGCTCAGGCAACCCCAAAACTCTCTTCATAACCATTAACAAACTCCTAAATCCGATGGATAATGGTTCACAATCCTTCACCCCGATTAATGCAACTCCTTTCTCTCCTTCTTCCAGAACAAAATCAACAATATCTACAGTCATCTCTCAGCCACTCCTGCCTCACCGCCTCGCTTTACCAGCCCTCCCGTTGCCTGCCCAGCCTTGTCCCAGTTCTCCCTGATCTCCCCCATCGATCTACATGAACTGCTTGAGGGCATGAAACCATCCACCTGCTTGCTTGACCCTGTCCCTTCCACCCTCATCAAAGCCTGTCTGCCCAGCCTCTCCCCACTCATTACATCCATCATCAACTCCTCCCTGTCCACTGGCTGTGTGCCGCCATCACTCAAGCTCGCCGCTATCACCCCCATTCTCAATCTGGATTCCGCTTCCACCACTGCACTGAAACGGCCCTCCTCCACATTACCAATGACCTTCTGCTCTCCTCCAACACCGGCAACCTCAATATACTCATCCTTCTGGACCTCACTGTCGCCTTCGACACCATAAACCATTCCATCCTCCTCTCTCGCCTGCAGACCACCCTCAATATCAATGGCACTACCCTCTCACGGTTCACCTCTCTGAGAGAGACCAGTTTATCCACATCAACCACTGCAAATCTCCCATCGCCCCACTCACCCATGGTTCCCCCTCCTCTTCATCCTTTACATCCTCCCCCTTGGTCACATAATCCGCCGCCATGGTCTCCAGTTTCACTGCTTTGCCAATGACATCCAACTGTACCTCTCCACCAAATCCATAACCCCTGCCACTCACTCCACCCTGACCACCTGCATCTCTGAAATACAATCTTGGCTCCTGTCCAATTTCCTTCAGCTTAACTGCAGCAAAACTGAAATAATTATCATCGGTCCGAACACTCTCACCAAATCATGCAATAACTTCTCCCTCTCCATCGACAGTCATGCAGTCTCCCCTTCCCCCCACCTCCGCAACCTTGGCATCATCTTTGACCAGACCCTCTTCAAACACCACATTAAGCACATTACCAAGACCGCCTTCTATCATCTCCGGAACATCACCCGCCTCTGCCCGTCCCTCACTCCTCAGTCCGTCGAAACCCTCATCTACGCATTAGTAACTTCACGCATCGATTACTGCAACAGCCTGTTCTATGGCTTACCCTCCAGACTCCTCAACAGGCTCCAATACATCCAAAACTCTGCCGCTCATCTCCCCACCCGTACTGCCTCACGTGAACACATCACCCCTGTCCTCAAAGACCTCCACTGGCTCCCCATCCCAAAGCGCATCCATTTCAAACTTCTTACCATCATCTTTAAGTACCTCCAAAACCTGGCACCCGCCTACCTCACTGAGCTCCTTCATCTCCATACCCCCTCCCCTGCCCTCCGCTTAGCCGACGCTCATATTCTGTCCCTCCCCACCAGGACTAATCATAAGACCTGGGGGGACCGGGCCTTCTCCACTGCCACCCCAACCCTCTGGAACGCCCTACCAAAACATATCAGAGACTCCCCCACACTCACCTCCTTCAAAAAAGCCCTCAAGACTCACCTCTTCAATAGAGCATACAAATAATATGGCTGGTTTTTTTACCTTATTTTTGACTCTGACCATCTGTAAAGCGACTTTGAGTACTGAGAAAAGCACTTTATAAATATTATTATTATTATTATTATCATTATTATTATTACTACTATTATTATTATCATTATAAAAGACTTAGACTTTCTTTATTGTCTCTGTGTAGATTCTCATTCATCCAGGTCATGGTTAAGTTGAAAAGTCAAAAGCAAGTCAACTGGACTATGCAAGTAGTTTTGGGAA